>CM040190.1:31503914-32048914 GCA_022606455.1 Callitettix versicolor | reverse complement strand
TGAATTTTCATTAAAACTTAAAAATACCCAATAAAACCAAACTAAACCGACCTGAGTTGGGTATTTTTACAAAAAAAAAAAGAATTTTATTGAACTCTGCTAGAAACTAAGATAATTCACAGTGCCGGCCTTTGGGGGCGAAGTCGGGCGGCACCCGAGGGCGCCGCATGTCTAGATTTTTAAAGTTATCAATAAAAATAAATTTTTTAAATAATCTTAAAATGAATGGAATGAAATGATTCTAAATGCAAATTGCATTTGATTTCCCCCCATAAAAAATTAAAATGTCAACTTCATTTTTACTAAATATCTTAAAACGCTTCCCTTACATAGGCGAAACAGTAAATTTTGCCCGACCTGTTCCAGAAAGCTAAGGCTGATAATTCACATTGGTTTTATATTTGGCTTATAAATCTGATTTGTCTTACGTCGGAGATACGATATTTTTTATAATCCTTGTACTTACTAATTTTTCAAAACAATCCGTTTTTAAAGTTTATTTATTGTAAAACAAGAATTGTTAAAAGTCGCATTTCCTGGAATTCCATTTCAACTATTTTAATCAAATTTTGCTCAAATATATTTCATTAGTACCTAAATAAAACGTATAATTCACGATACCTCCTCCCCAAATTCAGGTTCAGGAGCTTCCATAAGAAAACTACCTAGTTTTTCAAGACCGGTTCATTGTATTTTGTTCAAACTTGGTCATATATAAGATACATATTAGCCTTGAGTCTATAACACATAAAGATTTCACTGAATAGGTGTGACTGAAAATGAGAACGCTATCTATCAGGAGGGAAGTGAACCATGTACTTTTAGTGTTTTTTTCTTGGACGTCACTATGTTATCTGTCTACCAGTGTGTCAGTGCTCATTGGTACTAATTCAATTGACCGATTTGAAACTAAATATGTAGACCTAATTTCACTGTATCTCTGGACCTATTGAAAAATGTCGTTTGAAGCAAATTTGTTTTCTTAAATTCCAATTTTCTCCAAATCAGTTTAAACGATTTCCATCAAATTTCGTTTAAATGTAATCCATAACCAAATGAAACGAACAGCGACTTAAAAACGCATTCATAGCCTACGTTTTGAAGATGTTGAAGATTTATTAATACAAGTTTAAATGGTTGTAAATCTATCAACCATTTGACGAAATTGATTAATTTTTTTTAACTTACTATTTTGTTTATAATTGTATAAGAAAAAGCACGTTTATACTTTTTGTAAAATTATTTATAAGATAATCAACTTTTCCTTAGTTTTTAGTCTAAAACCCGTGAGAGCACGCGTAACTGAAACTCAAGCGGCAGCACGTAGGCTGAGCGCTGACCAGCCAAAGTAAAATTACCTTTATGTGTTACTTTAGGCTGAAAACACTTTAATAATAATCCTTTTTATACTTCATATCCTTTATATAAATTAAATTCGTTGTTTTAAATAATTAATTTGTTATGCAAAAATTAGTTTTTTTATTAAAGTATTATAAGATTAGAACATTCACTACTTACAAAACAAATAAAACCCAAATAAAAACAAAATCAGTTTTGTTGTAGTTTTTCTCTCACTTTTAAAAATATTCTTCATAATCATCACTTACACTGTTTTCTTTTTTACCATGACAGCTTGTGCAAATTGTTATTGTGTGTTCCACGCAAATTGCCAACGTACAACGCGCACACCGTAGGCCTACTTTGGTTTTCCGGTTTTTTTCTGACTCCGTGTCATGATCACTGTACTCTTCTTCGTTATCATCCAAACGATCTTCATCTCCATCACTTTCGTGTCCCGGAGAGGCAAAATCTTCGTCATACGAACTTTCAGCCAACCGCATTTCAATAACGACATCCTGTTCATTTTCCATCGTAAAATAGTAATTTACAAGAGCAAATACAAGTTAAAGCCCGATACAAACAAATAAAAATATATATTATATGTATAAGCAACTTTATATAAAAATTGACTTGGCATATAACCGCACAAAACTACTTGCCCATGACGTGTAACTGCGCGCATTGCTCACCATACTGGATAACAAAAATTTGTAATAGCTTTTATGGAAAAGGGGGGTATCTAGTATTTAGCGGTCCAGAAGATTTCCAAGAAAGGTACACTCAGATCACTAACTACCAAAAATAACTTTATAAATTCAACAAAACAATGTTGGGTGAGCGCTCCGTTTGTAGGCGTGCTTTCATGAGTTAAAAAACGTCAATTCTCAGTCCATGGAGTTAGTAGTCTATATTTCCAATATAGTTCTGGAAAAACTGAAAAATAAGACTAATTTTTCAAAATTGTTTCAAGTAGGAAGTGCAAATTATGAGTGTCCCCTAACTCATTTTTAAATTTGCTTAACAATAAATTACTGAATGTCCAAATACAAAAATTAAACAAGATCCTACCAAGAGTAAATAAATGTTTAATACATGAGTAGTATCATTTATTTATGAAAATAATTATACAGAATCCTACA
Source organism: Callitettix versicolor (assembly GCA_022606455.1). NCBI lineage: Eukaryota > Metazoa > Arthropoda > Insecta > Hemiptera > Cercopidae > Callitettix > Callitettix versicolor. The sequence goes on along the minus strand of CM040190.1, from coordinate 32,046,434 downwards.
ACGGTATGTTAAAAATTTTCACCTCCGAATAATACAAATGATCCACACAAACTTTCACATAATTTTTCTAAGCTACGAATGGAAAATTCTAAAGGTCCCGCATTCTAACGGTTAAATGACACACTATTAAGAATATTAACACTAAATAGAGAACAATTGTATTAATAAATATCTGTAGTCTTGAGTTTTAACATTAAAATAGAGAACGATTGTATTAATAAATATCTGTAGTCTTGAGTGTAAATAGACTCTATAAGACTCGAGGCTACTACTATCATGATACTGTTAAAAGAAGTACGATACTGGTGTAAAAGTTCTGCAGAACCTGTGGACCTACTTTATAATTTTAAAATGTACAAAGAGTGATAAAGAAATGTATTTAATACAAAGATGAGAAAAATGGTTTTATAAATTTTAGTTTTATAAACAAAAATAATTGTTTTTATTAATTTGTACCTACCCATGCATTCTTAATACCTACTGCATAAATAATAGGCCATAAATCAAGTACTAATTTAAGTACATTTTGACACTCATTATGATAGTAAAATAAGATTTCAAAAAAAGTTTACTTAGCCCATAAAGTCAACTTTAAAACATTTTTGAATAGATTGTTTATTTTGAAATGGATAAATGGATTTCGTTGGGAAACAAGCTTGTCAAAAGGTTTTTTTATATCATTTTTAAGTCAAATCGGATCAAAATTTCAAATGCAAATAACATTGAAAATCGTTTCTAATAACTTTGCAGAAATTGTAATTTCTAATTGTAGAAATTTTGCAGAAATTTCCACAAGATCAAACAAAATGTCTGGGTTGCTATAGACCTAAAAACCAGTTTCAAAGCTACCATATCAAAAATAAGATCTGAATTCTTTTGGCTATTTTTCAAAGTTTGTAGAATTTGAATTACATTAGATCAGATATGAAGATTCATCAGTATAGCAAATATTAGATTAACAAAAGAGTAAATGGTTCAATGGTAAATGGTAAATGTTCAGGAGTAAATGGAAAAAATATTTTTTTTTATTCATTCTCAAACAGTAATTTTCTTTTATTTATTTTAAATTTGATACACTGACGTAAGTAGTTATTCTTCATCAAATTTTGTGATTATTATTATTCTGATTTTATTTCAGGTAGTTTTTTAACTAGATTTTTTGGAGACATAACCAAATGTAAGACATTTTGTGTAATTAATATTTTTGTAACATTTATTTATGTTTGTGATTCTTTTAGTTTACTAGTGTGATTTTTTTGCAGGACCTTCAATGTATTCTATTAAAATGTTTAACTGTGATTTAATTTTGTAAGAGTAAATTTAGTAGATTCATATAAATTCAGGTATGGTAATTAAATAACGAGATTATTGCTACTACAGTAGAATTGCACATGCACCAATTCATACGACCAACAGCTGTGTAGTATGAAGCTCTTTTGATTGTTGCCACTCCAGGTTTTTGTAGATATTAGTCTGGTTGTGGCCTTTGTTTGGATAAAATCTATTTTTTTGTTTTACAAAAAAAAAATTATGTGTTTTAATAGAGCAAAGAGTTGTGAAATTTCATTTGAAACTTGGAAAAACCGTTACTAAAACTTATCTTTTATTAAAAAAAAGTATGTAGCAATGAATGTTTATCATGTGCACAGGTTCGTGAGTGGATTAAATGTTTCCAAGATGGTCAAGGAGACATTGAATGTTTGCCTGGTCACCCTTCAATGTGAAAAACAGATCAAAATATTGAAAAAATTGGAAATATGATCCAATCTGACCTTGTATACTACAAGATATCAGCCATTAAAAACAAAATTTCACGTTACTTCACACTAAAATATACATTATGATAATTGTAAAGTGCAGGCATACCAAGCTTTAAATCTGGCATAATTTAAATTAGTAAACATTTTATGCTATATAAAACATCAACTTGTACTATTAGTATCCCAGGGATTACATATTGTATATCTGATTTTATAACAGATAGTGACTCAAATTAGTAAACAACAAAATTAAAACAGTATTTTAATAATTATAAATAAATAAATAAATATATATATATATATATATATATATATATATATATATATATATATATATATATATATATATATATATATATATATATATATATATACATACACACACACACACACACACACACACACACACACACACACACACACACACACACACACACACACACACACACACACACACACACACACACACACACACACACACACACACACACACACACACACACACACACACACACACACACACACACACACACACACACACACACACACACACACACACACACACACACACATATATATATATATATATATATATATATATATATATATATATATATATATATATATGCTTACATAAACACATATATCACAACAAAATTATTGGTAATTATGAAAATATAGCATAAGTGGACTTAATCTTTGTATGTATTACAAAGTAGTTTTGAATTTCATTCTTTAAGAATATCTTAAACAGATTAAGTTACAAGTGGTGCTCAAGAATGTTATAAGGGCCATCAGTTAATTATAGAGAACATGTTTTAGATTCAGTTATATGTTATAATTATGTTCAATTCATCTGAAATTAAGTTATGTTAAGTCTATGGAAGAGAATAGCATTAGCAGCATGGTGATTAAAGTTGTTTCATAGTTGTATGAAAGGGCAATGCCAATATGATAATTTATTGGTTCTGCCATTCAGTAGAACATGGTTACTCCTACTGCCTTATAGTGAAAAACTGATTCCCCTTTCTTTTCCTTCCAACAACAAACCAATGTAAGAACAAATAAATAATGTAGGAGGTCTGTTTAAAAGAAGACCGAACTTTTGAAATTATGACCAAACCTTGTATTAGTTTGAATTCACACACTATGCTACGCCTAGCGGCATTCTTTAGAAACAAAAGGAGAACAGAACCGGTTTAGTGAACACATGCCAGTCAGCTCTCTACTATGTAGTGAAAAATTGAAATGAAGGACTTTGAAGAGCAACATTGTAACATTAAATTTTGCTTTAACAATTTTTTTCTGAAATGTGGGCATTGCTTCAGGAGGTTCATAAGGACGAATGTATGAGCTGTATAAAATGTTTGCAATGCTGTACATATGCATTTCAAATTGGGAAAAACATCGACTAATGAAAATCCAAGATCAGGACAAACCTCAACCTCCACAAATAATGAAAAAATTAATGCTGTTTGATCTGTGATTCATGAAACTCGTCATTTAACTGTGTGGTAGATTGCAGAAGAAATCAGATGACTTTAATCACCATGGTGCTAATGCTATTATCTTCCATAGATCTAACATAATCTAATTTCAGACGAAAATCCAACATCAGAATGACCCTGAACATCAACAAATAACAAAAAAATTTATGTTGTTTGATCTGTTACTCGTGGAACTCGTCGCTTAACTATGCAGGAGGTTGCAAAAGAAATCAGGATCCTCATAGGGTCATGCCACGAAATTTTAACAGAAAAACTTTTCGTGCATTGTGTCTCTGCAAAAATGGTGCCATGACTGCTCACAAGCAAACAAAAAGAAAACCGTGTCAACATTAGCAAAGAATTGCTTTATCGTGCTAACAGCAACAAAAACTTTATGATAGCTCATTTATAGCTACCTAAAAAGCTATAATTAGTTATAAAATTAAAGAACTGCCTTACTGAATGATTAAATGGATATGTAATAGATGTAACATCCGGGATATCAATCATTTTTAAACAGTACCTAAAATTGGGTACTGTTGGGGTAAATTGAAAATGTAAATTCATTCATCTAATGTGACACATGACATCTCTTTTCAAAACATTCAATCGTTCTATCGTCTGCATTAGCCCAAGTGTGCACAATAGTCTGACGTTAAACACCAAAAAAAAAAAAAAAAAAAAATCAAAACATTCAAAATTATTCATTAAAATATGTAATCTGTCTAGCTGATGCTTCTGTAGCATTTAAAACAATACTTTTGGTGCTATAAACAAATGGCAATAAAAAAATTAATTACTGTGGTCAAAGAAAAATAATTCAGTTCTATGAAATAACTTGCCTATCTCATTGTTTACTAGATCGCCAATCTCATTGTTTACTAGGTCGATTATTAACAGATTTTAAAATGGTGATGAACATTAAGTTTATAGTGTTGGCAGTTAGCAGAAACTGGTAATTCTCTAATGCACAGACTCAAGTGCAATTAACTTACAGATCACAATAACATGGGGGAAAAGTGTTATTTATTGTGTCTTCATATTGGCTGACAAAATGTTGGTGCATATGTGTATGTATGTGTGACTGTGTACATGTTTTTGTATTGTTGTCAACTTTTTCTATATGATTTTCTTAAAGTTGATTAATACCTTCAAGATTTTAGCACATTTTTTAAATTACATGGTGCCACTGCAGCCATGAACGGTTTTTAAATTATGACACCTATAAAGCACTGATATTTTAACACCTAAATTTTCATGTGATGAAAATTTTTAACACCTAAACACCTGATGATGCAGGCAAGTTGTTGAAACCAATAATCCATGTTATTTTATTTATTTTTTTTTTATTTTTTGTAATGGTGACATCTTGTAAATGTGTTATAAAAAAGCAATACCAATATGTACTAAATTTATTGATTATAACATTGAACAGAACATGGTTATGTATGATAAAAACAAATGAACACACAATGAAACATAATTAATCACATATGTTTTTTAATAGTGTGACTTTTTTTTAATTTGTATTGCCCTGTCTCATAGATTTGTTATAGTAAGAGTGTGATTTTTTTAAATTGTATTGGGCACCTTGTTTTGTGTTACAGCATTAAATATAAATGGACTAGAAGTACAGTGCTTGATATTAGCTACTGAAGTTCAAGTAATAGGACTATCTGCCACTACAAACACTACAAGCTGCATGGACAAGTGATGGAAACATTTGAGAACATAGATACTATTATCTGTTTAACTGGAGTTGAACACTTTGTTGCAAGATGCCAACAGCAGCGAGTGCTCACAAAACTCATAAGGGTTGTCATTCTAGTATGTTTATATTCAATGGTTATAGTAATAGCATTATGTTTTAAAAATTGAATTGTGTTGTCTTGCAGATGTGTTGTAGTAGTAGTGTGATTTTTAAACTTTATTGTGCTATCTGAAGGACGTCTATTAGATTTGTTAATTTTGTAAATATTTCCTTTGAATTTCCATATAATTTTACGCATTTTGTTATTTATGTGTGTACAATTAAAAATATTTAAACTGAAGTTAAAAACCTGCAATGGATTTACCATCAGCATCAGTGTCTAGTGAATCCATGAACTTCTTGATCAAGGTTGAAACGACAAGTAAATAATGATAACAAAAATTATGGAGATAATTTAGACACATTGCCTAATGACTGTCTTGATGAAAATCATGAAGACTTTGACAGTGGTGATATCAATCTTGACCTCGACTATGCCAGTGAAAGTACCTAGTGAATCTAAACAAGAAATGAGTGATGATTAATTTCAAAATGCACCAAGGAAGCCTACCACAGATGATGAACAAATTATAAAAAAAGAGGAACTAGCACAAGCAGGGGAACCAGATTGGGTTAATCACATAGAAGAAATTATATAAAGAGTTGTTGTAGGTGTTTGTGAGGCAGTTGATGTACATGATGGGCTACAAAAGACTTGTAGATAAAATTTACTTTTCTATGGAAAAGCAAGCTTTTAAATGGCAGAAGATCATGCCTCTTATGAATGTAAGAACATAGCACCATAACGTAATTATATATTTACCAGATTTAAAATACAATGCGAAAATAACTTGTTAACAGTTCTTCACCTGAAGAAGTATGGAAAGTACTTACTATGCAAAAGATTTTGAATGAAATTCTGTAAAGGACAAACGAAAATAATTACAAATATGACAGCAAGATGCACTAAGAAAAATGGAATTTATCGAATACTTTGAGCTAGCTGAACTGAAAGCCATTATTGGTTTATTAATGTTTTCATCAGTCTTCAAAGCAGGAAATGAATCTGTGGACAGCTTTTTTGCAAATAGTGGTACTGAAAAGGAAATTTTCAGGTGCACTATGATTAAGGAAAGATTTTTATTCTTTCTAAATGATCTGAGATTTCGCAACTCACATGTCAAGTATGAATAGCAATAATGAGAATGACAGATGCACATATACATTTTTTATTATGCATATGTTTACACAGGCAAAAACTATTACAGATGCACTCTATACCAACAAGAACAACAGCTGAATAAACCAACTCAATCAGTGCCATATTTAACTAATTATGACACTGGACCATTTTATAATATAATAAATTTGTTATAGAGATGACTTAATTATAACATAATTGAAATGCTGGTTTCCGGAATTCTGAAGTATGAATTCTGAATTCTTAGTAAAATTGATAACATTTAGTTACAGACTCTAATACTGGATGCAAAAAAAACATTTGTAATTAATATTACCAGCTAATTAACCAACTTAATTTTACTTAAAGGTAGCTTAAAAACAAGCTTATTGTTTATCTCACAATAATAATGGTTTTTGTATTAATTGTACAATTAATTATACAACTGTACAATTAATTTTATACATTTTAATTATATTAATAATTACTTTGTACTTAATGACCAAAAAAATAACAGTCTAATGACTTTAAATAATAATCTTAGACTTATCCAAAAACAAAGGATTTTTTTATAACAGATTTAAATTTCAAAACAATAAAAGATCAAGATAAGCAAATATATTGTTTGTCTTTTTAAAAGATTTTGAATGTTATAATGACATAAGGTCTTCTAACAAGACAAATAATATACAATATTGTTGTGTGTGTGTGTGTGTGTGTGTGTGTGTGTGTGTGTGTGTGTGTGTGTGTGTGTGTGTGTGTGTGAGCTAGTGCTTTCATCCATATATATATATATATATATCAGTCCAATTTACAAAGGTTAGTTTCTGCGATCATAACGATTGTAGTAACTTTAGAGCTAACACACCAACAAGGTCGTGATGGCAGGAGTAAATCTACTGTAAGGGTAATATAAGGTTTAAATAAATAAAATAAATGGCTTATTCTAAACAAAGGAAATTTCACAACGCCATACTAATTTGCCTTTGTTAAACATTTGTCTGCTATTTATTTACAAAAAATAGCTTATACTAAAAACCAACATCTTATCGTAACCTTAAAACACATCAGTAACAAAAATAATTAATCAAAGAAAAATTGTAAAAGTCTCCAGGTGCAATTTCACAAATACTTTAAGATTTTATAGGCCTTATCCTTTTTTTTATAGGCCATAATTTATGTTAGAAGATTTTTAAGTTATAGGTTAGGTTAAATTAGGTTATAACTGTCATAATATAAACTAATATATCAGTTTCAAATTAAAACAATTGAAAATAGTTTAATAATTCTATTATATAGGCTACCATAATATTCTTCTTGTTTTTAATATTTTTATATATGGTATGGGATGGACCATATAAAATGTGCACTTTTACACATTCAGTAAGTTTTTTTGCCATATTTAAAAAAGTGATACTGCCATCAGCGGGCAAATCAAGCAAGACGCGTTTGATCGCCATCGCGCTATGATCGCTGCAAAATTGAACGCTACCGCGCTTGTCTGAATACACAGATCTAACTAGTGAGTTAGCCTATATCTCGCGGCAATGTGTGTGGGAGCCTTTAAATAAAATTATATTTTAAAATAGGAAAGGATATACTGTTACAGTCCCCAATTTGTCAGTGTTACCAGTACAAGTACTACGTTGAGTGCAAGACATTGCTAAAGGATCAGATGTATATACCGCATGAGTTCCCCACCATCACCACTCAGAAGAAGAAAAAGAGGAAGAAAGATACCTACCATCCAGCACACCTACTACCCCCACGAATCCAACACCAACCATCGTGCACCCAGGGAGGTCCTTAAGGGCTCCCCAGGGGGCCTGTGCACGAACCCGTAGTACCAGTATGGCAAAATACCTTGTGGCCTTGACAGGGCTCCTCACTACGGTTTCGGCTCTCCGTCTGCAGGAAGCCCAACAGACACTCCAGGTCGCCCGGTCTTCCGTACCGGAAGTGTTACCAGTACAATGCATTTGTTTACGCTTCCATTACGAAAAACATTCATAATCCACACAGACCTTCTTAAAAATTATTTAAGAATATTTTTTGTTCTAAATAAATTTACTACAAAGTACAGTAAACATTGCAAATAGGCTACTAATGTCTGACGAAAACGGCATCTTATTTTACATTTTGGAATTCACAAATAAATTGTGAAGCGCAGTCTATCTATTGTGCTGTGCTACAGAAATAAACATTGTGCTGAGTAAACATAAACAAGCTTTTGATTGATGGGTGTTTGGTTTTTGTTGGACAATAACTTTCATATTTCTTAGTTCTCTTCTCAAAATGACCATTACCTCTGTCATCGTACCTAACTTTACTTCGTGTTCGACTCATTTACTGTGTGTTTAATTTGTTGGCGTGTTAAAAAAATTGAAGTTATAATATTATCGTGTTATATACTTTCGATTTTTAAATTTAACAAAATATCAAGTGTCTTTGGGTGCGAGTTTCAAATTGTTGTTTAAATCCTGTTTTCAACTGCTGCACAAATTAAAATGTTTTCCCTATATCTATTGTAAACACCGACTCGCAGAGCAGTCTGCTCAGTAACAGTCATAGTTCTGGAACGAGACTGTACTACTACATTACAGCTAATAACAGAAGTTGCCTCTCTCTGTCACATTCTTGCAATATGAACACCAGTCTAATGCTCGGTTATTTAATGTAGCATCTAAACATGCCAGATTGCATCTATTGTCTCATCAATTGTACGTCTACTGTTCATTCTATATTATAATACTGCTTTAGTAGAGCTGAGGTAGTGACGCGCACAACAAAACAATCGAGTCAACCATCGGGTTGAACAATTGGATGTTTGATGATTGTTGACAAATGTTTGAGAGATGGTTCCAGACTGCTGATTGCTGACTTGGCTTTTAGAGCAATGTTTTCCTTTTCTTTAACTGCACGTTACTATTTACTCTTTAGTAATTAGTTAACTAAACCCTAGTTTTTTTTATTGATACTGTATTATATTTATCTCATGACCTTTTATTGTAATGTCTTGCTAAATAATAATTATAATAATAAACCAGTGCTATATTGTGACCTGAAATATATACAAAAAAAAATTTCCAACTGTACAAACTTAAAAAAACTTAATAACTTTACAAAATAAGCAAAAAATGAAATAAAACTTTATTGCACGCACTGCATCAGCGTGCTTGCTTCCCTAAATGTAAGTGTGAGTGTAAAGTGTTAAATCCGTAAGTGTAGTGTTGTCAGAGTAAGTGTGTGTTAGACTCGGGTACCGCGAGGGCGTCTAAATCCTCTCAATAGGTGCAGCTAGTCTGCACCCCCCCTGCGGGGAGCATAATTCAAGTCTGCTGGGATGATAGCAAAATTGTAAATTTTTACTTATACAAATAATATAAATAATAATAAGCCACTCATTATTATAGTAAATTATATATTAAATTATCATTATATATATATATAATATATCATTTTATATTAAATTAAAATATAATGTAGTTCGGCTAATGTAGCTATTTAAAAACAACTATGTACTCATACATAAAAAACTGCAATGATTCATTATTAAATAATCGTGGCACGCAACTGTCTCGCTGACGTGATAGAAGCGAATTCCTAGAAATATTTTTATTTATTTTACCCTTTTTGAAGTTATAATATTCTAATCTCACTGTCATATTCAGCATTAAAAATCTGCATCTGCACATACTAGTACTTTAACAAATAAACTACATACTAGTACACTGAAAATAAACCCTGACCGCTGTCAACAAGTTTCTCAATTTCAAAAAATTTGAGACAAATTATGTTGCCGGAATAATTAGTCAACATTTCCGGCAACATTCATGATTGTAAGGTGACGATTCATTCATTGTTTTGTCGGTGATTTAGGCCTACATTAGTGTAAGCAACAATACAAAACTAGATAACTCAGCGAGTCGGAGGACTCGGATTGAAACACAATCAAAGTGACGACTGAAAATCGAAACAATTGAATAAAACATCTCGTAATCGCACATCACTAAAGAGGCTAACAAGTTTTGATTTAGCCTATCATTACTTTTTATCTATAGAATATTTTTTCTTCATCCGATATACTGCAGTTAGCAGCATAACGCGGGTTTGCTTTGTTTGTAAAAATGCTCGTTATAATCGACGACCAGCATAATCAGAAAATCTGAATTTCATAAGAATTTCTCATACAACCATTTATAAAATCTGTTTAACGTTTTTGCTTTCTCGCTATACAGATAAAGAATGGTGATGATGAAAAAAAAATATTTTGAAAAGTATTTTAATTTTCAAGAGATTATTGATGGCAGCTGATTCGCGGACCAATAGACTACTGTATCACAATAATTTGTTGACTATATCTTACATTTTTTAAATCTCATTTCACCATCGTTACAATCTAAATTAGCATCGTAAATTTTCAAATTACATTAAAAATACAAAAATGAACCTTGACCGCCATCAAAACAGGTACGTATGAATATTAAATTACTCTAGACGAGTATAAAATTACAGTTTAGTTAAACACGAATTTCTAATTTATAATTTTAAAATTGTATCGCTTCAAAACACAGAGTTCTGACAATAACGTGATCGTCCTTAGGTCCATGCTCATAATATCGGATTTCTTATTACAGACCCCAGACTTTGAAAAGCTGTTACAAGCAAACGAAAAATAATATAATAAATATAATTACAGGATTACCTTTATTATTTTATCCAAAACAATTAAACTTATAGTTTTTTTAGAGTAATGTGTTTTTTTAAAAGACAGTTTTTCGGTGCTTTTTGGTCTTGTTGAACTTAATGACAACCAAGCAGAGAGTTTTGGTGATCAAAAATTCTTTTGCAGCAATTATTACCTGTAATTGTCCTGAATGTAAATGGATTTTTTTCAAATCTTTATTTTGATTGTATACAGTGTTATTAATTTTTCTGATAGGCCTATACTGCTCATTCCATGAAATGGCATTTACATGTACTTAACCAGCGTGGTGTCATTTAATTTAAGCTATTATTGAATTATTATTGTCAGTTCATAATTATAAAAAAAACGCGGTGAATGTACAGTTTGGACCCAGCATCAGTGGATATGCGAGTGTTGGACTTGCAAAACTATTGCTCCTGATTGGACTTACACAATCTTATAAACTGCTTTGGAGATTTACGAATATAAGATTTCGGCATGTCTTCATAAATTACAGTTTAACAAATACACAGATATTTGAATTTAATACACAGGGGACTTCACTGACACTTGTATGCAACCGGCACATCAAACAAATAAACTGTAAGACTGACGTCCCAATTCATAAAGAAAATTCTTGATCGACACGCAGGAATAAGAAAGAATAAAACTAAAACTAATAAGCCTATATATGTGACAGGCTTATTTTTTAATTTTTAATTTTTTAAACTCTTAAAATTATTACTCAGTCAAAAACTTCAGAATACTTAATTGAATTATACGTCTACTGAACTTATTTTGATATCAATTCCAGAAATTGTGCCCACATTTCCGTGTGTTCCAGAATAAGTAAACACCGAGGGTGGTGGATCAACCGAATAGGCAAACATTACTGGAATAGTCAACTAGTTGTATTTATCTAATTAATGGAATTGGCGTTGCCGAGTAAGGATACTGGATCCGTAACAGTCAGACAACGAATTAAAACTAGTCGACTAGTTTTTACGACTACTTTATTCGATGTTTGAATCTAGTCGACTAATCACTAATCGATTGTTTGAAGTACCTCCGCCAAAGCCTCATATTACAGGACAGGCGGCAGTGCTGGAATGGTGTTAAAACAGTGGCTGAACTGACGGTGCTCGTTGCATGCTTTTAGTAAGTTTTGCTAATTTAAACGGTTAAAGAAAAAAACTTCATATTAAAAAAACACTGATACGGAGTAAAAAGGCTGATAATGAAATACATACAGTTTTAAGATAAACTTTAGCTAAGATAAGCGACTTAGAGCCTTAAACGTCTCCTATTCAATTACTTCTCACAGATACGTGGTAACATGCTCCACGCGCCTGCATATAATGGCCAAATACGGCCTACAAAACATCATTTAGAAATTTTCCTAGCAAAACACATACAAAAAATTAAAATTTTCCGTTAAAACTGTGCAATTTTTAATAAATTAGTGACTGTAACAAAAGCTGCTTGGGTTTCACTCCATATTCCCTTTCCTTTTCATTGACGATTGACGGTCAAGATGAGTACAAGTTTATTCCACCTAACTAACCATGAAAAAACAATTTTAAAAATTAAAAGCTATTATCAGATCTTTATCTTTATAAATAGGTTTGTAGTTTTCATGTGCATGTTAAATTTGACCTGTTTAACATTTCCCTGTCTTCCAACATTTTAGAAATATGCTTATAAAATAAGCAGTAGGTCCTACTACTGCTGGTAGTTCAAAGAAAAGTATAGGCCTAACTACCAGCATACTCTTTAACAGGCAATGCAGAGCGCTCCACGACAGCGCTCATAACCTTTTCTGCCAATTTGACCAGTAACCGTAATATTTATACTAAAAATTTTACAGGACCAACTTTATTAGAAATTGTATGCTCTTTCTCTATTAATCGGTCAAAATTATAATAGGGCTTGCCGTTCAACCAATATTACAGGAAATAACCAATAACAACACTCTCGACGTTAAAGCAGAGCCGCCATCTTGAAACGGAAGTAAACGAGAAAAAATCTTACACATACGACTTTCTGGCTTTATGCAAGGTACCTTCGTTTCAAATTTCAAAACAATCGGCCAATGCGCTTCATCAAAACTACACTTGTCATCGTTAAATCCAAGGCTGCCATCGTGAAACGTAAGTAAATAGGCAAATATGCTACACATACATCATTTGGGCTTCAAACGAGATAAATTCCTAGAACATTTCAAACAATCTGTAAATGCATTGTTTACAGTCTAAAACTGGATACACTCTTTATTGTAAATCAGAGGTCACCATCTTGAAACGGAAGTAAATGGGAAAAAGTCTTACACATACATTTTTCGGGTTTTATACAAGGTACCTTGGTACCAATTTTCAAAACAATCATTCATTTCGTTTGGCCAAAACTGCGTGTACTCGTCATCGTTAAATCAGATGTCGCCATCTTGAAACAGAAGTAAATGGGGGGGTAAATACGTCATTTAGGCTTTATACAAGGTACCTTCGTACTAAATTTAAAAAAAAAACTGTCAATGCGTTTGGCTAAAACTAAGAAGGGCCTACTCTACTTATTGCAAACTAGAGGCAGCCATCTTTAAACTAAAGTGAATGGGGGAAATCTTACACATAAGTCGTTCGGGTTTTATACAAGGTACCTCGGCACCAAATTTCAAAACAATCAATCACTGCATTCGACCAAAACTGCGTAACAAACACACAAACCAGCCGAACTGTCAAGTTGAAACTGATACCTCGCTTCGCTCGGTCATTTACTATTAGATAGTTTTAAATTAGCGTTTTCAATGAGAGCTGCTATATTTTTGTTCGTCAAATAGCCTGCAGCAATAGTGAAACGTTTTGCGATCTGCTACCTATATTTTTCGTCAAATAGCCTGCAGCAATAGTGAAACGTTTTGCGATCTGCTACCTACAATTTTCGTCAAATAGCCAGCAGCAATAGTGAAACGTTTTGCGATCTGCTACCTATAATTTTCGTCAAATAGCCAGCAGCAATAGTGAAACGTTTTGCGATCTGCTACCTATAATTTTCGTCAAATAGCCAGCAGCAATAGTGAAACGTTTTTCGATCTGCTACCTATATTTTTCGTCAAATAGCCTGCATCAATAGTGGAACGTCTTGCGATCTGCTACCTATAATTTTCGTCAAATAGCCAGCAGCAATAGTGAAACGTTTTTCGATCTGCTACCTATATTTTTCGTCAAATAGCCTGCAGCAATAGTGAAACGTTTTGCGATCTGCTACCTATATTTTTCGTCAAATAGCCAGCAGCAATAGTGAAACGTTTTGCGATCTGCTACCTATATTTTTCGTCAAATAGCCAGCAGCAATAGTGAAACGTCTTGCGATCTGCTACCTATAATTTTCGTCAAATAGCCAGCAGCAATAGTGAAACGTTTTTCGATCTGCTACCTATATTTTTCGTCAAATAGCCAGCAGCAATAGTGAAACGTCTTGCGACGTACCTATAATTTTCGTCAAATAGCCAGCAGATAGTGAAACGTTTTTCGATCTGCTACCTATATTTTTCGTCAAATAGCCTGCAGCAATAGTGAAACGTTTTGCGATCTGCTACCTATATTTTTCGTCAAATAGCCAGCAGCAATAGTGAAACGTTTTGCGATCTACCTATAATTTTCGTCAAATAGCCACAGCAATAGTGAAACGTCTTGCGATCTGCTACCTATATTTTTCGTCAAATAGCCAGCAACAATAGTGAAACGTTTTGCGATCTGCTACCTATATTTTTCGTCAAATAGCCTGCAACAATAGTGAAACGTTTTACGAGCTGCTACCTATATTTTTTTCTATATATAGGACTATATAGGAAGGTCTTGGCCTAGCGCAGCCAAATATTAGCTATATTATATAATAATTCGTTTTTTAAAATTCCGCTTTTTAAATAACTTATCATTAGCACATACAGACTAACGAAATTTCACCGGTTATTTTCGTGCAAAAAAAAACTTTAACTGTGAAAGTAAAATACACAAAGACTTCAATTTCTCACAACAGTACTGTGTTCAATCGCCAAAAAAGAATTTTTCCTCAAAATTCTTGGCCCGGAAAAATGTTAAAGTTCAAGTGCCGAAAAACTGCATTTTTAAACGTATTACTCAAAAAAATGTATGTAATTCTTTAAAAATTTGTATTTGTATTTGTTCAGAATAAAACAATTAAGGTAATTACATTATTACATTATTTTTCGTTTACTTGTAACAACGAATCAAAGTCAGGTCTATAATAAAAAAAACCTATATAGTATATAGTAGTAAGTTTTTTTTTGTATTATGGTTAGTCACACAGGTATAGGCTATGCCTGCGAACCAACCGTTAACTTTAAAATGTACAAACATTTTTGTTCACAAATACACTTCAATATTCACAAGTGTTTTTATAACTGTGAATTAAAAAAGATAACGTTTTATAACACTATAAAATGATAAGTTTTTTTTACGTTAAAATGATTTTTTTGCCGGCAAAAAACCAATAAGGTTATCATCGCCTTACGTTAAATTGAAATAAAGCCACTTAAAAGCTGTTGAAACCGTCTGGCTAAATATGTTAGCCAGACACTGTGCTGGATATGTTAGGCGTATGCAATCCATTGATGTCAGATTTTTCTTCTAGGTTCTGCTTTAACCTGCCAACATACGAAATTGTATTAAACGAAGCAATAAAAATATTGTTTTCATTTACTAATATAGTACGTATGCTTTTTTCTATTTATTTTGTAACTATTTCAAGCGCATAGAAAGTATTATGAGCATTAAAAACTTCGATCTTGAAACATTTACGAATATATTTGTTTGAATGTCTGCCTGTTTGCGTTGTTGGAGAGACTAAACAAACTGACCAATTTCGATGAAGTTTCGCATGTATACGTAGTTTGCCTAAATTTTAGAACCTTTTTTTCTAAAAATTTTGATGTCAAACCTTTTTTTGGTAAAAAATAATTAAAAAATCAGAAAAATCCATTTTTTCTAAATTGCCTTACAATTTTGAACAAATTTTGTTCAAATGCAATCTTTGAGTACTCAAATGGAAATAAGGATCATACGAATTTTGGTTCTATCGGTATAATTTCTCTAAAACATTTTCTAAAATAATTTTCTTTAAATTTTGATTATGTGTGGAGACTTGTAACAACACTTGAGTTAGTGTTGCAAATTTTAAATAATCAGTATTAATAAGTAAATCAGAAATAAAAATCTAAAATAAGTTCTGATCACATTTAAGGGTTTTGTTTTCTTCAATTTGTTGTTTAATTGTAAATTTCTTTTAGGCTTATTTCAAAATTGCTACAATGGCTTAAGATATGACCCAAGAAAATATCAATCAAATCATTTTCGAAATTAAACCTACTTCGCAAAAACGTCAAGTGTAGCCTTTTCTTATTTTAAATTTGTTAAATAATTCAAAAAGTAAATATGTCTTCAAATCGTTGTGAATTTTATAGTCATTTTTGTAGTTATAACAAAACAGCTGATCAACGAATGATTTTAATTAAACAGCTGATCAAATCATTTTACTGTATAGACTAGTAAATAGTAAATAACAATTATGCCCTATATATCCTTGAATTATTAAAATATTTTTGATGTGTGTAAGCCGAAGTACAAAAGCGTGTTTGTTATTAAACTTTGTGATTATGTTCAGACTAGCTGTTACCCGTTGCTGCTTTGCCTGCAATTATAATGTAAGCAACAAAATTTATAGTTAATTTTCAAAATCAGAATACGTCTGTTCACTTTAATATATTGCTATTTACAATATTATATGATTTATGGTTTTCGGCAAAAACATATAAATTTTTGCTACTCGATACGCTAAAACAGGGTCATGTCATATTTTAATAAAATACAGTATTATTAAAAAGTCATTATTATACAATCAAACTGGAATAGTATTGTGTTTATCTCAGATACCTAAAACGTGTTCACACCAAATGTAATCTCATTTGGTCCAGTAGTTAAAGTGTATTTGAATAACAAACAAATAAACAAAAACAAACTTTCAGAAATATAATATGATTAGCTGTTACCCGTCACGGCTTTGCCCGCAATCGTAATATACATTAAAGATCATGCATTACCGTGTTAGGACCAACAACCGTGTTAGTTAAGTTTTGGAGTACTCTTTAAAAAAAATTAAGGTTTTTTCCTGCATCACCGTTTAACCCAACAACCGTGTCAGTTAGGTTTGGAGTACTCTTTTTAAAAAAATAAATAAAGGTTTTTTTAATCCTTCACCGTGTTAGGCCTAACAACCATATTAGTTTGCTAATAGAGTATTCTGTAAAAAAATATAAAGATTTTTCACGCATCACTATGTTAGGCCTAACAACCGTGTCAGGATATGTAGCCTAGTATTTAAAAAAAATATATAAAGGTTTTTTGACGCATCACCGTGATAGGTCCAACAACCGTGTCAGGATATGTAGTACTCTTTAAAAAAATATAAAGGTTTTTTCACTCATCACCGTGTTAGTTAAGTTATGGAGTACTCTTTAAAAAAAAAATAAAGTTTTTTCCATGCATAACCGTATTAGGCCCAACAACCGTGTCAGTTAGGTTATGGAGTACTCTTTTGAAAAAAATAAATAAAGGTTCTTTTAATGCATCACCGTGTTAGGCCTAACAACTGTGTTAGTTAGCTTATGGAGTATTCTTTAAAAAAATATAAAGATTTATCACGCATCACTATGTTAGGCCTAACAACCGTGTCAGTTAAGGTTTGGATACTCTTCAAAAAAATAAAGGTTTTTTTCACACATCACAATGATAGGCCCAACAATCATATCAGTTAGGATATGTAGTATTCTTTAAAAAAATATAAAAGTTTTTTTACACATCACCGTGTTAGGCCTAATAACCGTGTCAGTTAATATACTTAATATTCTTTTAAAAAATTTAAAGGTTTTTTCACACATCACCGTGATAGGCCTAACAACCGTGTCAGTTAGGATATGCAGTATTCTTTAAAAAAATATAAAGGTTTTTTTACGCATCACCGTGTTTGGCCTAACAACCGTGACAGTTAGGATATGTAGCCAAATAATCTTTAAAAAAAATATAAAGTTTTTTCACGCATCTCCGTGTTAGGCCTAACAACCGTGTCACTTAGGTTATGCACTATTCTTTTAAAAAATGGGTTTCCTATCACCCAAACCCGTGTTAGACGTATTTTTATTGTTTTACTGATCTGTAGATCAGTAAAACAATAAAAATAAGTCTAAAATCAGTACAACACGGTACCGATTTTCGCCGGTAGCAGTTTTGAGGTTATGTTGGTCACTTTTATTTTCGATTTTTATCGTACTGCTTCATATTTTGGATTTTTGCTTTTGGGTACATAATAAAGCATTTTAGTAAGAAAAATATCGAAAACTCCAATAGATGCTGCACTGCATATTTACCATTTTTTCATATAATGTAATTACACAAATATATATACTACCTTACAATTAAAGTATCCTAATAAAATTGTATATAATATATATATTCTGCACTCTGCTTTAAAAACATTGAATAGTCTTAAATGAAAAATACCAGATTGTGATTATAGATGAAAATGTAACATTAAAAACAATAATTTTGCAATAAATAAAACATAGATTAAGATTTGTAAAATGGGATTAGATCTATGTCCATCTTAGGTGCCTAAATCTCAAGTTCAGTAAACAGTAATTAAACCTAACTATAGTTAACAGATGTTACAAAACTAAAAACTGACAATTATTTTGGGCTGGGTAAGTAGTGTAATGACGTTTTATAAAACGGGAATAGGCCTATATGTATCTCTGATACTTAAACTATATACGTACCAAGTTTCATCTCAATTCGTCCAGTGGTTAAAGCGTGATTGAATAACAAACAAACAAACAAACATACAAACAAACAAACAAACAAACAAACTTTCAGAAATATAATATGAATTAGATGTACAATGTTAATTAATGATAAGATAGTAAAATTTATAAATTATAAAAAGTGTGATTATAAAATGCGATTAAATATTTTACCTGTATGTATATCAAAATGAAAATTGTGTGTAGGCTACGCTATAAGCTTTCATATGCTGAGACTAAGCATTAGTAATGGTGCGTATAAATAATTTGAAACGCATTATTTTGTATAATCACTATATAATCGAGAATGTTTCTATATGTAACATCGTTAACTGGTAACTGGTATTGCTAGTTTTGAGCAATAAGATTGATATTTTGTTAAAATTTTCATTTCAAGACCGAATTTTTTGAAAAATTATTATATAAATAAACATGTGGAAATGTTTATATATATTAATCTTATTAAATTTAGTCCATTTATATTAATTAAAAATTTTAAAGACCTCTAAAATGTGATCAAAAGATCAGAAGGCCTATCAAGATTCTTTTTAAAATACCAGGTGTTGAAAAAATGTTAAATCTTCTAACATTTTGGTCGCTTCAGTAACACCTTTTTTTAATGAAAATTCTCAAAAAAATTAATATAAATTTTACAGTATTTTTATTCATTAGGCCCTGTACAATAAAATACTTCATTTAGAAAAAATGTAGCCCTAAGCTATTTTTAAATTTTAACATATTTCGATATTTTAAATTTGTTTATTATTAAGTTATTTGTTTATTTGTTAATTATTAACGATAAAGTCTCTTTCCCAATTCATACTACTCACCGCATACTCGTTTCTGCTATTATCTTCACGTATACTGAACATAGCGTACAAGAAAATCCAAAACGTCACCATTAAAATAGACGCTAACAGCCAGGGCCTTCTAGTTCTCTGGTTCTCGCAAGCTCTCAACAATTTCTTTGTAGATTTCATTCTATATAAATCTTCTTCGTCAATAGACATCTGTTTAGCTAATTTTACAATGGTAGTAACTCTTCTTCTGGAAGCTGTTTGAGCGTTATTTCTGTTTTTCGGTTGTTGTCTAGATAAGGTTTTCATCTTTACAAAATAATTTTTGCTTATAATGAAATTGTTTCAAAAGTTTATGAAGAATTTTTTATAAATGCCGTAAAACGTTTACTGAATATCCAGATTATGAACAAGCAAACACATAACTTCAAATAAGAATACCAATAGTCTTAACGTTTCGAACTATAACTGAGTCCTTTTATCTTTAAGACCTCTTTCTCTCTCCCACTTTTCTCCGATTCTGTTCGCGCATGCGCCTGTCGGTTAATTTATGAAAATTATCTGTGAATATGAATTAAATAATCGGTTATAGCAGGATCACATGTGAGGAATATTGTGCCTAGATTTAGTCCATGCAATCTTATTTGTGATCACAATCATTGTACGTTAAGATTGATCAGAATCAGAGAGGTTATCACATTAGAATTTAAATTAGAAAATGTCAACGATTTATAAAACATTTTGTTGTAGTAAAGTTAAAAACAAGTATTATTGTTTTTATTTTATTAGGTCCGTAGTTAACTAGTTAAAGACAACTACGGTTATATTTTAGAGTGAGAGTCCGTCCCGCTGTGTGTGTGTGTGTGTGTCGCGTAATGCACATAAATAGTAGGCCAGATTATTATAAGACATTTCTTATACTCCCGAGCTTGTAACTTTTTTATCAAATTTAATACACTGACTCATACATATCAGCGAAATCTGAAAAACTAATTTTAAAAATTTAAGCTGATTTTCCTAATTTTATCGATAATTTTTAAACATTTTTCTTGTATGTGTGTGTGTATATATATATATATATATATATATATATATATATATATATATATTGCAAAGTAGGTACAGGTAGTGTTTGACCAAAACGGGCTTAAAAGGGAAAAAATTTTAATTGAAAAATAATCCCAAGGTGTGGGTATTTAAATTACACCTACACGCAAAATGTTACTTAAATCAGTGAAATATAGTTTGTCTCATGATTTTTCACAAACGGATAGGCATCCAAGTAAAATTAGCCTACATTTATTTTGGATTCAAGCAACAAGCAAACTGAAACATATGGCTACTATATTTTATTATGTCCATTAGAGCTTATAGTTCATTTTTATCATCATTACAATATTTTATATATATATATATATATATATATATATATATATATATATGTATATATAAGTAGCTTATTTCCTAAAGCTCTAGCAGAACAGGGTCGACAAACGAGAACTACTGTATGCTGTATGATTCATGTAAAATTTTAGTTGTATGGATACATAATACCTTTGTACTAGAGGTGGTAGTGAGTTTTGGCTCAACAATCTGACTTTTGTTGAAATAATTACTATAGTCTAGCAATAAAAATAACTTTGTTTTTAGTGACAGAAGTTTATCTCCCAAACATACAAACTTACAGTGTTAATTTTTTCATGAAAAATAAATGGCGAACATGGGTAAACAGGGCACAGGTGACAGGTACCTGTCATATACAGGAATCAGGCTGTTGTATGTGCAGCCTACAGTGCCAACAATTCCAAAGTAAATTTGGACTTTACTTTTTTTTAAATTATGATTTCCGCTTATATGAGGAAATTCAATGCCAACATTTTACCATAGCTCCAAAACACATAAAATTAATTAAAGAAAAACTTTTGTATTCAAAGGCATTTGCCTATGGGTGCTATTTCGCATGTGCAGCACTTTTATATTGTTTAGGCCTAATAATTTTTTATGGGTCAGAATTTATTTTAGAAAATTCTAAAATTGTAAGTTTTGCATTATAGGTTAAACGTTGTAGATACATATACTATAGGTACATTATAGCTATCATAATATAGGCTACTACGTCAATTTCAATGTAAAACAATTAAAAATAGTTTGGGCTAATAATCTCCTATTTTATCACATAATCTTCTTCTTCTTTTTAATATTTGTATATGTGGGATAGGATAATCATACAGAAAGTTGTGCACATTTACATACTTTTTTACAATTACAAAGAAAGAAATATTTCTATTATGATTTTGATAATGATTATAATTTCATCTTGCAAAGTGATTTATTAGTTTTTAATGTTTTATTTATTTATTTTGTCTGACAGGTTGGAAAGGCGACAAAATTTGTAATGTCTCTAATTCCCACCTTGTATCCCTTTCTAAAATTAGAGGTTACCAAGGGTATAAAATCGGGGTAAGAGATAGCTAACCTTTATTTTGCAGAAATAAGGTTATTAGCAAAATCTTAAAGTTCTGAACTACAATGCAGAAGTAAGTTTTTCACTTTCACTAATTAATAATGTTAATATCACTCTAATATCATTTTGCAATGCTGTAAGAATGCTCTTAGACATTAGTTGGAAAAAACAATGTTTTATGCCGATAAATCAATTATCAATATACCAATCTAATGAAAAAGTTAGTGGTGTTGCTTTTCATTGATCTTACTGGGGTTGTTCAATTCATCAGATCAGTTTATCGTGTCACAGGTCAGCAATAACACAGGCTGTTTGAATCCCAATGCCAATGCTTCATTTTCATACCTCTCTACTGTTGTAAATTATTTTGCTTTCCAGGCAGCAGTTTGTCTTACTTACACAGAAGTTCTGATCTTATTATACTTGAACCATACAATTTGCATTATTATATGTCTTTTTTTACTGTTACCACTGGGATTTTGGAACCTAAAATTAAAAAAAAAAACTTAACGTAAGACTATAATTTAAAAAAAACTTAACAGAAGACCTGTTTTGAATGATACTTTATTTTTTGTAGTAAAAAAAAGTATTTGAGTTTTTAAAATTCAACCAAAATTTCTAATAATTGCATTCAACTTTTGAAATTTGTTTGTTTTACGGGTAAACATATTTTAGGCATTTTTTTAATTATTTGGTGTTTTCTTTTCAATTAAACCTTTTGTTACAAAATATAGGCACTCAGGTAAAGTTTCAAAATGTCTTCCATAGACATTTAGACATATGCATTTTCTATGTAGTTGAAAATTATACATAGAGAATAATTATGAATTTTACTTTCGTTAAGTTTGGTTTATGATAATTGGACACACACACACAAAACTTAGTAAAACACTCGACTGGAGTATAAAATCATTGAATTATATAGCAGACAATGTGTATGTCTTATTTTCAATCTGAAAATGCATGTTACAACTACAGCTAACTGTACAATATTTTTGGATAAAGTTTATAACCACTGAAGCAATGTTTTTATCTTTTATGTGCAAGTATTGTCAAACCAATTACAGTCCAGCCACTTAGTAGAATTTCTCATGCACTCAGTAAGATTGGGAACTCGACCTCTCACTCACATGTTTTTTCTCTCTGGTAATCTTAGGCCGTTTTCTAAGGTGATCTATAATTTTTATCCTTGTTTAAAACAGAACAGCTTCGGGTTATAACGAAAAGAATACAATTTAATATCACATCAATATTTATTTTCAAAAAGGTATAAAGTAAATTCAGCATAAAGATAATTCGATGCTCTAGCACAATAAAGTACAACAATGGCGGCAAGGCCTTTATCTTCTTAACATTCAATATTTGGTATATGTATCAGTCCTTAATACAGCATACAAAGTGTAGGATACCTCACTCGACACAAAGTGAACATTTAATTTAAAATCAGGACATTTACATTAACCTAGCTCGACGCCATAATGCTTACAGAATAAGTTGAAAAACATTATGGATGTGAAAAACACTTGTTATTTTATTATGAGTACTAAAAAAACCAATATTTCGTAAGCAGAGAAAAATTACTACATGATATATATTCCTCACTCTCATTAGTCTGGCATAAAGTATGGATGTCAGCGTAAAAGTGTTCTGAGCAGTAAAGAAATAACTGTAACAGTAAAAAACCGATTTTCATAAAAAAAGGGAATGGTAGTTATAACTCCAGGCACTGCAGTCAACAGACCTATTGTGCAATTTAACCTCTTGAGTACTAAGTCAGCAGAGTGATGCCCTTAGTAAGTTCTAACAATCCAATGACCAGCTCATTCTGCTGAAGATTCCTAGAGTCCTAGAAACCAAAAACCTCTAGCCTCCTGCTAGCAAGAGCCACACAATCGTGGATTATATGTCCTGAGTTTCTTATCTTTCCTGCACAACCTACACACGGTTTCTCCACAGTATATCCTATTCACATGCACCCTCAGACCATAGTGCCCAGTAATGAGTCCCATGATTTGTCGTGCACTGCCCAAGATGTTCCCACCCCTTTAAGCCCTCCATATAAAATCCTGCTTAAGAGACACTTACAATGGGAATGCCCATGAAGGTTTTGCCATCTTGCCTGGTGTTGCTTATTAATCCATCTTTTAATTGAAGACCTGGCCAACGACAGAGAAATTCCTAAAGCTGGCTCAGGTCCGATGAACTCAGATGCTGATCCCAGTCCAGCCAATTGGTCTGCCTTCTATTACCCTAAACTTCCTTATACTCCGGAACCCAGTGAAGAGTTACCTGGTTATCCAGGGAGTTTTTTTTTTGTGTTTAACGTCTGACTATTGTGCACACTTGGCTAATGCAGACGATGGGATGATTTATAGCGTATGAAAATGCCAAGCCCTCGCCGGGAATCGAACCCGGGTCCTCGGGGTGAAAGCCTAGTACGCTATCCACTAGGCCACCGAGGCGGCTTACCAGGAACAGAGTGCTGAGGTTCTCCAACTCTCCCAGACCAGCTTGAACTGAACTGTAGGACCTGCAAGTGCTTTTATTGCTGCCTGACTATTGGTATGAATATGAGCTTTCTTCAAGGACAGTTTTAAGATCTCCCGAACACAATCATTAATGGCCATTACTTCAGCCCGGAATACTGTTGAATGTTGTCCCAGGGTAATAACTTTCTTCCACTCCAGTTTCAGGCCGTACACCCCAGCACCAGTGCCTTTCTTTGTCTTGGAGCCATCTGTATACCGTACTATGTCTAAATTTTCCCTACACACGATTTCCACCCTCAAATTCCATCACATGGTCTAGAGACCATGTGTTGTTTGACCACTTGATCATTCCCCATCATTAATATCATGTCTGGTCTTTTCTGATTCTAGCCTGCCCCAAAGTTGAGAATAGCCAGGCACCATCTTCTTGCAGTCTATATGCTGCTTTACATGCCTCCCCATTACATAAAGGTCAATGGAGGAAAACCTAAGAACGATCTCCATAGCCGTTGTTGGTGTCAAATTAATTAGAGTTGGTAATGCACAAGCAAACCAGCCTCTGAATTTCAGTCAGAGACTCTCTGGCCCCCTCTGCTCGGCCTTAGTCCACCACACCAAAGCACCATAGAATGATCCCAGAATAGATGCACTTCATCATTCCTGGTCCCAGCCCCCATGTTTTGCCAACCATTCTTCCAACTGCCATCAATGACTTGGCTTTTTCCATGATGCACCCAAGGTGAGCATTCCAGGTTAATTTGGTGTCCAACACAAAGTCACCTCGTTCACAATAGGGATTGTCTCCCAAAAGAGCTTAAGCCCTTCTAAATACAAAGTGATCCTCTTCCTAGTAAAAAGGAACACGAGTTGTTTTTCTGGGTTTTGATGTACTGTCAACTACCACGCATATGGTACTCAATAGTAGCAATTATATATAAATAGCTCAGAAGATGACTAGATGATAATCTAACTCTTTCCAAATTTTTCGCATTGTATGCAGCATTAAATTCATAATTAAACAAGATACTGTTTTTAACTTAAAATCTCGAACTTTTGTTTGATACATACAATTCTCAATAAAGCTTCAAACAAAAATGTCCAAAGGAGTAATATATGAAGATCTAGATGGTCATTCAACTGAAACCCCCCCATCTGTTCCAGTATTTAGGGTATTAATTGTTCCAGTTGTTTAATATTATGGTAATATCTAAATGGTAGTAAATGTGTTTTTTTAAGAAAATGCTTGCAGGCATCTGAGGAATAGCAAAGTTTTGAAGCATGATATATATATATATATGTCCTGTTAGATGATATAACTTTTGTGCTACCATAACCAATCATTGATTATTGTTAAGTCCATTTTCTGTAAAATTTGACAATGTATCTAATAACTTTCCTGAACATGTGGAAGTTTGTCTCATCACTGTATAACAGCATATAAAGATAATTAGATTGTTTTCAATATCTAGTAAATGTGGTTGATCATAGATATGTCATACCTTAGATTGTGATCACAGTTAAATGTGAAGAACAAGTTATAACCTATACACTTGCAAATGGATTCCCTTATGAACACTGGGCCAAGGAATTTTCAGTCCATAACAAGCCTGCCAACAACTGAACTGAAGATTAAAGCACTTCCAGAACTGTTAGTAAATGCACCATATACATGATCCACAGTTTCATAGTTAACAAAAACTTTTGAATAATTTTCAGTTTGTGAAATTAAGCTTCCTGTCTCTCTTGATGACAAATAGACTTAGATATAAGAGAGTTAATATCCAATTCAGTTTGTACACACTGTTGAACATGCATAACTGATTGAAACCAACTTCAATTTTGTTATAATTCAGTTCAATAAAACTGTACATGGCCTTAATCAAGACCCAAACAAATATTGGAGATATTTTCTACCAATTAAACAACTTTTTGAGCTCGGACAAACTACTGAGCTTACTCCTCATGATTAACCAGGATCCATGCCCAACATGCCAGTGATAAACTGTAGTGATAAAACCAGTATCCTTCATAAAATTTTGCTGAAAAAGATAACTAAAAATGTTTACTTAATCTTTCACATTAATACTACAGCCACTGAAAGATGAAAAGATTTACTGGATCAAATACTTTTAAAGAACTGAAGAGCTGGCCGTTTTTAGTAAGCAACAACTTCAGGAATTTACACTTATATTTTTGGAAATCTAAAAAATTATCAACGCATCAAGATGCATGTGCACATTCAGCATCTAAAATTTGAATGATTCATTTTCTCCCTAACTGTACAGAAGTCTTTCTATAAATGCTCTTTCTTACTTTAGGTTTAAAACTAATCAATTTTTGTAATAGGCAGAAACATTTCTCTATTCATTTCTGCCATATTTCAACATTTGACTATACATCATTTTGGCATCAAAAGCTAAAATAACGTTAACTTTAAAATCCAAAAATAAAACAAATACATTAGTAACAAACAAAACTACTACTGTAATTTCACAATACAAATTTTCTCCTTACCTGAAAGTTTTTTCACAGCACTGTAAAAAAGTATTATAACCCTTTTTCCTTTAAATATTTTTAGTACTAAGAGTTATTTAAATGTCAGTAATCTGTATTTGTTATGAGTGCTTCATCAGCATCATGAGTGAGATATCCTTCAACACGATATAATTAAAATAATGCACAAACTTATGACTAAAATGTAATCAATTAAGAATAATACCTATACATATAGGTGTACAGAAATATAACAAAGAGATTGTATAACATAACAGAGCATCACTGCTTAAATTAACAAAAATAAAATTTAAAGAATGTATACTATATTTAGCTCTCCCATAAAGAAATCAAGAGGGTTACCAATATTGTTCTGTGTTACACACGGTTGGAAAAGCAAGACACAGTGCCTAAACAATACTTAAAAAAGAGGTCTTTAGATCGCCCTGAACTTTCTAGGACCAGGCTTTTAATTTAATTAATATATAATAAGATAATAAATGCATAGCTAGCTTTGTCATATTGCTGTTTTAAAAAATCCTAAAAGACATTAAAACTACTTACCTAAGGTCTGTAGACGTATTTATAAACATGCTTATTTCATTTGGAATATTGTGCGGTTACTTTATTAGAAATAATGTAGCATGTTCAATGCGCTAACAAAGAAAATTAGGCACTATAGTTAAATTTGACATTTAAAGAACCAAAACTGTGGGTTTTCTTATTGTTACAATTTTTTAATAATCGTTATGGATTCCAATAATAATTAAGTTAATAAAAACCAAAAACAAAACTATTCTCAGTTTTCAATATTTGTATTGTAAGATCTTTTTGGATTGTTTTAATCAATTGGCATCCAAATGAGAAGGATGAGTATTAGTTTGCCAAATTTTTTTAGGCTCAGTCATTGCCAAATACTTTTTGTTTAATAGATAGTAGTAATTAATAATCTGTTTCATTTACGTGATAACAATATGACACACTTTAAGGAAATTTATTTTTGATCCCCCATCATTTACTCTTACATTTTGAAAATAAAAAATAATGTGTGTGTGTGTATATATATATATATATATATATATATATATATATATATATATATATATATATAAACCAATATATTTTTTCTACATTAGACTAGGTGTCATACAAAACTTTCTAGTTTCATAATTTACCACTTTAGAGCTAGATGAAGGTTACGTAGCATCAGACAGAGGGATGGACAGATGCTCCCACAAAACCACAAGTAATTTACTGTTCGGTAAAAAATTCAAACCTTTCAACCCTTTTAAGACCATGGGCCGAAATATAAGCTCTGTGAAATAAATATGGAAACACTCATGGGCCGATACAGCAGCTCATTGATTGTCTAATGAAAACAGCCATGGACCGATAAATTGGTTCAGTTTTTCTATGCTTACTATAAGTCTACTTTTTTTATAAGAAGTAATACAAACTAAGATGTTTTAGTTTATTTCTACAAGATATTACTATTTGTGGTTATATTTCATTTTTTAACCAAGTTAAAGTATTTTTGTAACACTATGTAAAAACTGACATTTCAGTGCTTGACCATTTCAGCATGCAAATAGCTTTTAATTCCTGGCCTTTTCAGTACTGCCTACGAATGTCTGCCTTAAAACGTTCATTGGTTAAAACGTAGTATTGGTTAAGTCAATACTAATATGACAATTTATTCCAGATCTCCTCTCTAATTTATCACCCTAATCTCATGTAACACCGGTTTTGTAATTGAAAACTTGCCTGAACTCGAGGCAAGTTCAGCCAACCTCGAGTCTATAATCGCCTTACCTTGGAGCAACCATGTTCTTGTCTACACTACAGGGTTGTATATTTTTAAAATCTGTATAGTGAAAGTGCTCAGTTAATGTTCATCCATTCCAATTTTATTTAGTCTTGTACCAATTTTAAGTAAACTTTTTACAAAAATGCACAATCAACCTAATTAAATTCAGTATTTGTACTGAATCTACCATCACACAAAACATATTCTTACTGAAATGTTTAGTGTCATCTCTTTTTGGAAAGCTGGAACAGAGAAATCTCAAACTCTAACATCTTTTCAAAGTAATAAATATGTGCTATGTGTATAAAAACCCATAAACCACATACACAGACCTTAAATAAGCATGTTTAACGGTATTGTACTGATATTAAATTAACTTATTATCTTAATACCTAAACCATTGCAGCCTTAAACCAGTTTAATGAAACACAGTTTTTGTAATGGTATCCCTTATTTTACTGTTAACAAGTTCACCTATAATAATCTAACTTTTTAATCCTTAAAAATAAAAAATAAAAAAGAACAATATTTTGGTAAAATAAATGCATAGGCCTATTGAAGACGCACTACACACACATTCTGTAACCTCTAACCACAGACATATATATATATATAATTCAATTTCAATCCAAATACAATAATATTCAACTTAAAATAATTGGTCGAATTGCCTACATTTGCCTACATTAAAATTTACACAATTATGTAGCGGCTCATAAGATATGAGTTGTTAAAACTTAATGGAGCTTTAACTTTGACCAATAGGTATATATAATAAAAATAATTATATTGAATAGTTATATTTTATGTTATAAAATCAAATACAGTCAATTCCCGATCATCACTGGTCAATTATTTGCAGAGACAAACAATTTTTAAAATTTTTTTGTACAGTAAAACAAACAAAACGTTAACTTCTCTTTAAAAACAAAAATAGAGTTTCAAACAGTAAATATAACTTCTCCTTTATACATTAGTACACCACTCAAAGTTGGAATCAACAAACTATGTTTTATCTTTTAAAAAAATTCTAGTTTTAATACAATAATTTTAAATAAAATTTTGTAAAATACACACATATACTTCAAATATAGTAAAATACATATACAATATGTAATATAGTAATACATATTATACTGTAAACATATTCTTATACAATAATCCAATATACTTTAACATGTTACATAGTGTATAGTATTACATTTGCTGATTAGGATAACCAGATTAACTTTCAAGATATATTCACATATCTTAATGAAAGTAGACAGGTCAATGATATCTGAGGCAATAAATTAATGTGTGTTGGGGTTGTTTGTTTGCATGTCTCTTAGCTTGGTGAGCAGATGAGTCATGCATTTCAATACAGTAAATCATTCTTTTTCATTTAAACAGTTTATTTATCCTTTTTCAAATTAATTCATTTATGATAATATAGCTTAAATAGTAATTATTGTCAAATAATATTTTTTTACTGGTTCTAAAATTGTTTTTCTATAATGTGCGTTATTTGTGAATATCTGTTATCCACGGCAATCGCACCACCAAATCCAACAGATAACCAGGAGTTGACTGTATATGACTATTCATGAATATATGTTTACAAACTGCTAAATATCTGTCTTGAGTTACATTATTATGAAAAGCCTATTTGTAAGTAAAACATTTAATCATACTCCACAGAAAAAGTGTTATTGAATTGATTTTATATTCTAAAATTTTGAATGAGCTGCAACTTGTTCACGTTATTGGGAGGGGAAGCACCATTTTGGATGACCTCAGTTGGAATTAAGTACTGGGTATTTAAGAAATATTTCATTTTCATAACATGAAAATTCCATACTGTGATTTTTATGTTATTATGAAAAAAGTGACAAAACTGCATTATTTTTGTAGAATCTAATGTGGTAAAATACCATACTGAAATATTATACTGACTTGTGCAAGTAAAGACTTTTGAAAGAAAATCCTTTGTGAACCCTGCATTTTAAATGTTCTTTTCAGTAAAATATTTTCTGGAAATTTAAATGTGATATTTTAAAACCTGATAATTTTAAATAAGTCAGTTTTGATTGAACAATTTACAGACCCAGCTTTCTAGACTTCAGGAACAAAAAGAAACTCAAGCATTTTTTGGATAACCAGATTTATTGATAGAAATCAAGATAGTATAAATAACATGACTTGGCCATCTGGTAAGAACACAAATATCAGAGCAACAAGAAGATTTCTGTACAGAGAATTCGAACTGAATGAGAAGGATAGTATGACTCACGAAGAGAACAATAACAAAGATGTACTTCAGAGAATGAAAGCTGAAAACTGGGGGAAAAGCAAGGGACCAAACAACATGGCTGCTGTTCATACAAAAACTAAGGTTCTGTAATGAATATAGTAACAAGCAGTAAGTAAACTAATGAAAGTGGGGAATCGATGAAGCATACAGAAAAGTCAACATCAGAAATTATCCTTGACTTGTATAAATATTACAGGTGCAAACTGTAATGAACTGTTCACTACCATACTGACTGAAGTTACTCCCCACAGAATGAAGATGCAGAGTATCTAGTGAAAAGAGATCAAACTAAATAAATTAATTTTATGAAAGCGTGAGAGAAGATAATTATTTGAAAGAAACCCTGTGGAGTGAAACAAATAATAAATAAGGTATCAGAATTTCAGAAAAATTGAGAAGATAAGAGATTAGAAAAAGAGAGTGAAAGAGAAGAAGTTTAAATACAGATAAGCCAGAGGAAATAAATAACATAAATGAGAAAGTAAGTATATAAAATTAGAAGCTTGAATTGAATGACAATATGGATTAAAGAATCTGTCAAGTAGAAGGGAAAAAATCATCCTAACTGATTTTAAAAAATGAAACTGGAACAAGCTTTTAAAATGAGCCGCTATTATATTAAACATTATCTTATCATTTAACTCATCAATTAGTACTCATTTTTTATTATTATTTTTACTGTAAGGAATATTTTTCAACACTACACGTTTTTATTAACTTACAGTCTAAAAATAATATTTGTTTAAAAAATAAATAAAAATATCACTTTTAATATTTTTAAAATTATAAAAGAGATCAAAATTTTTTTTCTTTTATTGTTTTATTTAATATTAATCCAAATAAATTTACCCAAAAATGCACAGTAAAAGTTCTTTCAAAGTTGTTAACATTACACTAGCTATATGATAAATTTTAGCAACTTTTTTCGTTGGAAGGCTCTTCCAAAAAGTAAATATATGTCATTATCAATTTGCTTGTGTAAATTTCCTCAATAATTGTGCAACAATGTAAATTTGTGCAAAAAAATTCATTAAAACTACATCACAAATTAATTATGTATCGGTAAAAATTCTTTTTAACTTAAACTTATAAAAATACTTCCACTAAGGTATAAAAATATACCAACAATACAAAATAACAAATTATTAA
Source organism: Callitettix versicolor (assembly GCA_022606455.1). Classification (NCBI taxonomy): domain Eukaryota; kingdom Metazoa; phylum Arthropoda; class Insecta; order Hemiptera; family Cercopidae; genus Callitettix; species Callitettix versicolor. The sequence goes on along the minus strand of CM040190.1, from coordinate 32,014,211 downwards.
AATAGTGACAATCTTTTTACAATTTCGAAGGAAAATCTATACATAAGATTTCTCGCTAACATTTTTATATCTTGCTACTAAAAAATACCTGTATCCATAATAATAAGAAAAAACACATTTTATACATACAAAATAAAACACCATACATAGATTATAATAAGTAAAAAGTTCATACATAAATACACTAATAACGTGTAAGCTATAAACACAAAAAATATAAAAATAATAAAAGCTTTCTGTTTTACTTCTTTTACAAAACCCAGTACAAGGAATGTACAATATGCAAATAATGCCACCTTGAAGCTAACAATTAAGAAAGACTTTTCATCAACTGCGTTCTTAAGCTACAAAAATAGCATTTTACCAAAATAATAATAAAGCCGTTGTGTTAAGAAGACTGTATCTGTTTACTTGTGCTTCCGGTGTGCTTGCAGTTTAGAGACGAGCTGTTCCAAATCTTGAATACGTCTGTCCCTACTGGCCAGCTGTTTGCGCAGGAGTTTCATCTCCTCATTTTGACGAATATAGGCTCTTTGCAGCTAATAATGAGACCAGTGTAAGATTATGTTAAGAAACACAACAATGAATTAATCAGTTAATCTATCAATTAACATATCTATACATAGCACATATAGACATTTAACCGTGATAGCGGCAAAGTAGCAATGTGCCTTTTACCAACTCTACTAACAAAATAAAGAGTTTGTTATTGATATGTTTATGGCCACAACTAGGTCTTGCTCCTACGTGAACCTTAAATGTTATGAAAATTAAAATATTTTTGTTAATGAATATTTTACAAAATTTTATAATTTCAAAACTGCATGACACAAGCACGCATTCACACGCACCCTCACACACACCCACACACAGAGTTTTGAATTGAAAACAAATGTTATAATTAACAATTTGTTTTATATAAGTATTTTATACTTATAAGTATAAACTCAAACTTTATATACTGCTAGATCATTAAAGTATTTTTATATCCTTTAAAACAACAGCACAATGATTACCTGATATTCATTCTTCGGAAAATCTTCAAAATCCTCTCGGCTGCTAATTTTCAAATTAATAACCTCTTCATTCAATATGTCTCCCTGAATTCACAACAATATAAACATTAGTTTACAGCAATCTGCTATCATGAGAACTTTTTTTAGTAAATCAAGACAAGCAAACTGGCAATTAGTGTTTGTGTGAGTATTTTCTTAGAAAAAGTAAAAAAAAACATAATGTTGAGCTAAAATAATTTTTTGCAACTGTATGGTTTTACTTACAGTGCTATTCTGCTGTTAGAAGGTGAATGATAACTGCAAGAGTCCGCCTATTGCAAATATTACTTCAAAAGGAAGCAGACAAATGATGCAGGAAGTGGTGATAGGAAGTGATATGAAGGAAGCCATGCTGGAGGGACAACCAACAGGCATAACAGTAGGCTTTAGGGAAGAGTGTAGTAGAAAAATAATAATAGAGTGGTTACTTGGTTTGCAAGGCAAGTAGGAGAACTGAAAAATGTTCAGGTAGAACTCTTGAGACAGTACTGATTTTAGTGCTAGCATGGACCTTAAATTACATACCAAGAAAGAAGATAGGGGTGGTTGGTTCTGTCCTCCTGCTTGACTTGGACACGTAAATAACTTTTTATTTGTTAATATATAATACAAGTTAATAATAAATATATATATATATATATATATATATATATATATATATATATATATATATATATTGGACCTACAAAGCGAGGGAAGGGATATGGTTTAAAATATAACTTTAAGGCCCTTATGTTCTAAATGTGCTCCTTTACTGCAAGTGAAACAGTGTTGCCATTTTTACCTGAGATGCTATGTTGCCAAACATCTGTTGTATCTGCTGGAACTTTGTGCTTTGGTTATTTGAAGTCTTCTGACTCTTTTCACTCTCTGGTAATAGCTAAAATGAAACAAAACACATTAACACAATACATAAAATAATTAAGAAAACAACATTCTTTCTACTACTGATTTTTAAACAGTTATTTTTAAAATTATGTCTTTCTTAAGACTGAAGTTTAACCTTTAAGCAAACTTAGTATAAACTGTTCACTGCCATTATAATACTGATTATCTTCTGGCAACTTACAGGTTACTTCCGAGTGACCCTCTTATATTATAGTAGCTGTTACCCGTTGCTGCTTTGCCTGCAATTATAATGTAGGTAATAAAATTTATAGTCGATTTTCAAAATCAGAATAGGTTCATTTCAATGTAATATATTTCTATATACAATATTATATTTATTTATGGTTTTCGGCCAAGACAAAGATTTTTCCTAATCAATACTCTAGAACAGGGTTCTGTTATATTTTAATAAACTATTATTAAAACGTCACCATTATACAATTGACACTTGTCACAAAACTAAATACTAAATAATTAAGTGGAACTGGGTAAGTAGTATGATGGCATTTAAAATAATTTAAACATTTATTGTTCACATCTACCAATATAGGCCTATATAATAAACGTATTAAACATTACTGTTATACAATAAACACTTGAATACAAAATAATTAAGTTGGACTGGGTAAGTAGTATGATGGCGTTTAAAATAATTTAAACATTTATTATTCACACCTATGAATATATAATAAACATATAAACCATCACTGTTATAGAATCAACACTTGATTAGTAAATAATTAAGTTGGACTTGGTAAGTAGTATGATGACGTTTAAAATAATTTAAACATTTATTATTCAGACCTACCAATACCATTTATATATAATAAATGAATAAACATCACTGTTGTACAGCAAATACAAGCCACAAAACAAATACTAAATTATGTTGGACTGGGTAAGTAGTATAATGGTTTTTAAACCGGGAATAGGCCTATGTTTATCTCAGGTACCTAAACCATGTTCGTATCAAATTTCATCTCAATTTATCCAGTTTTTAAAGAGTGATTGAATAACAAACACACAAACTTTCAGAAATATGATTAAGATAAGATTAACAATACATGACATTTCAAAAGTGTAAATAAACCTTCATTTTCAAGTGCCTAACCTCAAAAACTTAGAACAGACACCTAGGCTTTTGTTAAAATACTAAAACTACAAGTAAAAGCAGGAAGAGACATAAAATAAAACATAGAGACAAGCCTGAGCAGTAAAAACATAAAATAAAAAACAATAATTAAAAAAAAAGATAGCCACACAATAGCTGAAAATACCAAACCAAAAAAGCTCAGTAACAAAGATGAAAAGTTGATATGTTGATTGACCCAGTTTTCACTGGTATACATATCAAAAAAAAGATAAAATAATAAAAAACATGATGATTTTTTCACAAATTTATTAAAATTCTCATTAACTAAATAAAGCCTGTTGAATTTTACTTTTACTGAACATCATATTAAAGTGCTAACATTAATGTGAAGGACAAGCAAATATTTTGAGTGAGTACTAGTATCTACAACTACACCATGATTAACTGAAACACCAAACAAATATGGCCATGACCTACCATTGCAGAAGCTGAGTGGTTGTTGGTGCGCAACAGGTCAGGGACTGTGGTCGGCAGCTGATAGCTTTTCACTTCCTGATATATGGCACATGCAAATACACATACAAGCAAAGCACAACATAATGAACACATCACTACACTAATTTTCTCACATATAAAATACAAACAAAAGAATTAAAAACCTTCAGTTAAGTGAAAGAGTTTTATACAAGATTTTAGAAAAACTGGAGGCTATGTTCAAAACATCAAGCAAAACATTATAGTGTTATTCCAGAAATCATTTATATGCGTTATATTGGAATACTGTTTTCTTGTTTGGGATGTAATTAGACACAGCCATTTTTTTTTTATACTATATATGTGAACAAGTTATACAAATAAAAAACCTATCCATTACAAAATAATAAATAAATGAAACATTAACAACAGCAACTGAGTAACTTTAGATTGTTTCAATCATTCTCCCATTACAAACTTGTATGAGACTTTACAGTGTTGTATATTGTATGTTTAATAAATGTGTGTAATCAATAAATATCTCTCTTCCATTAAATTCATCAACAGTAAATTGTGTTTTAAATTTACTTATAAACCATAACTTTCTTTATTTCAAATTTAGTACATTTGAAATGAATATCTTAACATTATGTGGCATATAAGGAATGTATTGTAAAATATAACAATAATAACATGTATATTTTGAAGTGTAAATCTTCATATTTTGACACTTCTTAAATATATGAATGTCATTATGAAATTATTTTGTTAGTATTATGCTTTCAGTTTACTGTCAGTAAATAAAACCTCATATTAAGAACAGCTGGGTCTTACAGGCCCTTTTAAGTAAATTCCTTGTATAACCCTTCTCCCAGCACTCACTCTTTTTTCTCTCCTCTTCTACAAGGAACACTAAGGAGACAAAATAGTGTTTATGTGAATGCAAGAGAAATGTTCAAAACACAGTCACCATATATATTAGTAGGGCTAGGTTTCACATAAAATTAGCTAACATATCTATAAAAATAAAATTTAGTTTTCCTATATCCACAAGTTTGTTTTATAAAATAAACATTTATGATATTTTCATTAATAATTTATTACAGTCTACCTGAAATAAATGATAGTTCACGAAATAACAATAATTATTAATGACTGGACTAAAAAGGTCTATTAATTAACAGTAAATGCAACCGTCTTTAGTGCGCTAAAATAAGAAAATCTAAAAGGTCCATTTTTTTAATATCAACAGATTTTGCTCAGCTTTAATCATACATAAATAATAATAATGAAAGGCAATTCTAGTTTATAAGGAAAATAAGAATAAAATGAACCTTGACAATAGTGATTGTTGCTCTGAGCTCATTTGCTTTCAGTTTCCTTCAAATTAACAACAGTGTTGTCTAAATTTTGTGTTTTTTAATCAGTCTGTGAAAATATTGCACGAGCAGTTTGTCACAATTTGAACACAAAGCAAGCAGCTAGAATACATTACAACACACAAGATATAAGGGTAACTCACATCTAGGGGTCTGTAGTCAGGGATGGTTTCTTTTGACAGGAAAGCAAATTTCATTCTATAATTATTGTCTGCTGTTGCTGATCGTGAAGTATCGTTAGCAGTAAAAGCTTTGGGTTTGTGCGTGCAAACAGTTACTCCTGAAACAAGAAAAAGAGTTTATTATTTTATAGCCAACTAAACAAATTTTCATAAACATTGCTAGTCGAATAACTTCAACAAATTTGGTGGACTTATTTTAAAGTGAATGTATTAAAACAATAATTTTTTAAAGAAATTTTTTGTAGCAAAGTATATTAAAGCAGTATCTTTACTTTGTCTTTAATGTTTTACATTTGACATCAATGAGATAATATCACTACAAGCCTTCAGTGGAAGTTACTTATCATACTTTGAATAGAATTTAAACAACTTCCCAAATACTAATAACAGTGTCAAGATTTAAACTGAAGAATTCATTAAAAAACAACTAAATCACTCACACTGAGTGCTTATAACTTTTTTCTATAGAGAAACTTACTTCTGGTTTCAGCAATTACTATGATTTATTTAACTGATTTGGTAAAGACTGAATAGAAGACATTGATTTCTTGTAAGGATATGGACGAAAGAGGATCCAGTCAAGTTTCCACTTCCGAACAATTGCCTCAGGACTATGTCTGTAAAATAGCCCGTCATGCAGAAACAATGAAAGTACTCCTCAATATACTTTTTTAGCCATCCATATAGAATCAGATCACATTGTTCTCTATGAATCTTAATCACCAATATATCTGTTTGCTTACAGTCAAAAAATCAATCCATTTTTTCCACACTGTGTACTAATTGTTTCCACTGGACATTACAAGTCTTGAACTTATAATGATATGAGAAAGCACTTGCAATTATACCAGTATTTTCATATTCCATGACAAGACAATGGGCCGAGAATTTATTAAAAAGTTACTTCCTTGCTCATGATGCAAAATGTATTTTTTTTTTTTTTTAATTTATACAGTTGATGAAGTTTTTAGCTTATACACGACCTTGCTCTGGCCTATTGTTTAAATAGTTTTAACTATTTATTTTAACTACATAATTAGCACCGATACATGCTTTCATATATTATAAACATTTTATTAAAATTTGTTTTATTAACAGTCAAATTACCACATATGATAACATTGCATAACCAAATTTTCCTCTTCATTCTGTTTAATTAATCAATCAATAACCGTTAATTCCAAACGTGGGAAATGTTGACTGGTCATTAAAATCTGACGATTTTACCCATGAAATTTTAAATCACAACAATATTTGCAGCTTTTCAAAGGATAGTAAAACATTTAACAATCTCATTTCATAATTAACAATGCATACTTTGAACAAAGTTTTCTTTAGTAGACGATATTCTTTCAAAATAATTTTGAACTTACCAATAATTATTAGTAAACGACTTACGGAAACTTACTGTGCTGAAACAGTTTTCAAAACAAACAGGTTTAATCACTCAGACCAGCACGGCCAAAATGAAACTACTGTGTAACCGAAACACAAAATTGCTTTTGATATAATTTTTAGAGTGATTCATCCACATAGGCTGAACTTACAGAATTTAAATATTTAATGAAATACTTAGTTTTACTTGTCAGATATTTAAAAGTGTACGGCTTTCTGGAGGGAGCAGGAGGAGAGTCTTGTTGGTTGAACTTATTTTGTTAGACACAAAGACATCTGTATATCACTGGTTGGTCACAACCACGTTTCCAAGTGTGGATAAGTAAATAAATTGAGGTCTCCAGTGCATCGAAATAATATCCAATTAAAATAACAGTGATAAAACTGAATTTCTCATTTACAATCCTAGTGTTGAGAATAAATTACATTTTGTGTTGAGTATAAAGACTTTTGTCTTCAAAAAATGTACATCATTTCATTTAGTGAGACAATCATGAAAGGATAACATTCTGAAAAAAGGATATTTGCAGAATGCTGATTTCTCTCAACAGAGGCCACCATATTCATGTATTTATATGACAAGGTGTTGACCTGGCCAATCAAACAACTTTATTTTGTAAACGTTCACAGTCCTCTGGGGGTATAGTAGCGTTCGTTACATTTATAATTGCTATACACAAATGGTGTCCAATCTATTTGTAGAGCAATCTATTGTAGATGTCCATTTGATGTGGTGTTGACTATACTTTTTACTCCTTTCTTAGTAGCATCACAATATATAAACAGACTAACCGATAGTATTGGGCTCACTGACAGGTCAACAACAGTTGGTTTTGTCGACTAATACTAGTAGAATATGATTATAAGTGGTTAGACACATGACCTTCCATGATAATTAAATTGTTCTTGTTTATTCTCTTCTTTATTTGTTTCACCCAACTTTAAGGTACACTCAATCACTTTTTAATGTTCTGTGCCTTCTTCGTAGCCCAGTATTGCTTCATTCGTTGTGATCTTGCTTTTCTTTCTTCGTCAGAGATTTGGATCGTTCGCTTGGATTTGACTTTGCCTTGGAACCGTTGCTTCTTGTCCTTGGTTATTGTTTTGGCTGTTCTGCCCTTGGGCATAGTGTCAGTGATTTGTAGTTTGGTTATGTCTTTCTCTGTTTCTCTATACCAAAGTGGTTTGGCTCTTTTATTGCAAAAGTAGTCAAATATTTTTTTGGTTAGTATATTTTTGTCCATTCGGAGGATGTGCCCATAAAAATCAATTCTCCTTTTTCTTATTGTGTCTGATAGTGTTTCAGTTTTTTGGTAAAGAGTTTCATTCCTGATGTGAAGTAATTGGTTGTTACGGAATTTGGGGCCTAAGATTTTTCGTAATATCTTTCTTTCTTTGATCTCTAGTCTTTCAAGTGGGCCCTGGGTTGTGAGAGATAATATTTCAGCTGCATATAAGACTTCTGGTTTAATTACCGTATGATAATGCCTTATCTTTGTATTCCAGGAGAGGGATTTCTTGTTTTATGTGTCTTTGGTAAGTTGGAAGGCTAATTCAACTTTATTTCTCCTAGATTCCATAGCTTTTTTCTCTAGGGCGTTCCAGCTGATCCATTCCCCAAGATATTTGAATTCTTTGACTATCTCAATGTATTGTTCTCCCACTTGAAGCTTTTTTGGTGGTTTTTGAATGTTTGTCAATATTTTAGTCTTTTCAAATAAAACTTTGAGACCCATTTTTAATGCTTGCTTCTGGAGTTCAAGAGTCTGTTCCTTAGCTTCTTCCAATGTATGTTTTTGTTTATATTATTTGTCTATTACTTATTTTGGTAATGAAAATATGTATAAGTATTGCGTACATTACTGTCTACAAATAAAAGTTAATATTTACCGTCTTTGACCCGAATTGCAAGCTTTGTGCGAACCAAAGTCTGGCTTTCCAAACGCCCCAACCTGACCCATAAAATTTGGGTCAAACGCCCCAACCTGACCCATAAAATTTGGGAGTCCCAAGACATTAAATAATTATGTACTTTTGTTTCCTAATGTTTAATATCCGTTGTTTACAGACATCCAAAATAGCCTGATTGCATTTCATATTTTGTTTACAAAACCTACCAGTTTTCATGGACATGAGAACAGGGGGGCGATTTATTCCATTCATCCAATCACTAGCAGAAACTGCGGGCATGTGAGCAGCAGTGTCTGGGTACAGATCATCTTGGAACTGGTCACTCTAAAAAAAAGTCAGAAAATATCATTTTTAATTTAAATTTTACGTTATATTTATTTAATAACATAGTAGAGAAAAAATTTTCTAAAATGGACAAATTATAATACAGATACAGTTAATACAGATTTATCTATATAAACATGCTAGGAACAGATTTATAGAATTTACTTTTTTTGTAGCATTGCATTTAAAATTTTCAGATAGTTAGGGACAATGTGTATATTTTTTGTTTGGATTCTTAATGGCAATATGTGAACAAGTTTAATAAAAAAATTAAACCTTTTCTGAGAAGTGCTTTTTTAATGGCACCAACTCATAAATTTTTATTAGATATAAACTTATTAAAATATAATCAAAATATTTGTACATACCATATTTTAACAAAATTGGTCCAACTATCTTATCTTGTAAATTACCATTAAAAATTTAAACATTGAAAATTTTTTTCAACTTCTTTTTTTGGACCGAGGACCTGAAAAGAATGGATGAATAGGGTTAGGTATATAAATATAAGAAACTAAAAAAAAAAATGAAGTATGAGAAAATTCTAAATAGAATGAAAGGAATGGAAATGGTAGAGAAGCAATAAAAAGGCAAATAACTGAGAGAAATGCGTGATGTCACAACATAAAATAATAAATGCATGAAATGAAGCTATAATAATTATTTTTATTTTATTTACAAGTTGGAAATTATCACTAATTAGATTGGTTTTTTAACAATTATCACTATCAACAATTTTTTTTTTTATTAATTCAAATTATAAATTTATCCCAAATGAAAAACAAAGTAATTATTCTTTCTATACTTATTAAATTATCGATTCCCGGCGAGGGCTTAGCATTTTCATACGCTAAAAATCATCCCATCGTCTGCATTAGCCCAAGTGTGCACAATAGTCAGACGTTAAAAAAAAAAAAAAAAAAAAAAAAAAAAAAAAAAAAAAAAAAAAAAAAAAAAAAATATATATATAACTTCAAGTCTCAATTTAACAAAAACGTCAGTACTGTTATTGAAAATTGTCCATATACTTCTTATCATAATGAAAGAAGGTTATATTAAGGTTGTGCGATCAAAAAAATAATTATGGATATTTTGGCTTAATATAACTCACACATGTTTGGAGACATGTTATTTTCACATAGACATTTTTTTTTTAATTTTGAAGCATTTTGGGGGGTATTATATGGCCTTTTTTGTGTTTTAGTCAATCCACTCCCACGTGTAAACGGAAGAAGCAATTTAAACCAAATTTTGGAGTTATATGCTACTAAACATGACCAATACCTTAATTACCCTCATTTTGCCATATCTTAAATTTTTAAAAAAACTGTTTTTTTGAAAAAAATATAAAAAATATATTTTTTATTGAATCAAAATTTAAACTTCATAGCGAGGTGCAGATAGGTTTGAAGCTTATTTTCCAAAAAAATATCTGTTCTAGACGAAAGCGTTTAACCGTGGGACTGTTTTAAAAAAATTGCCTTACTCCTGCAAATGAAAAGATGCAACACGCAATCTTCTTTCTCTGTCTAACAGTCGCGCTCTCTCTTGCTCCCTCCCCTTCACCGGTACGTCAATTCCCCCACTACTTGGTCTCTCGCCACTGGCAATTCTCTTCTCCGTATACTTTTACTGTATCAATGTGTGCTTGTTTCGGTAATATAAATGGCTACTATGGAGTTGTACTATGTTTTGACGAATTAAATATTTTAGGAATACAGTATTATAAAATGTTGTATAAATAAAAACACGATTTATGCATTAATATTTCGATGTTTCTAACATTTATCTATTATTATTGTCTTACATTTATTTTTATTTATTGAATATTTAAACATTTATATAATAGGATCTAATAAAAAATTAAAATGTTATGAAAGTCGTTATATTAACGTTTCTTTAACAGTCAAATGCCTATTTATGGGCCTTCTCAAAGAAAATTAATTTATCCTTCTTTACTAACTGAAATTGTTGTTTCTGAAAATTAAACAACGTAATGAAGTCGAAACAGCTGGTCTTAGAATCTGATTTGTTAAGAGCTGTTAATAGGGATTAAATTTTCATATTATGCTTAACGCGATATTTGTTTAAAGTTCATAGTTAGCTGTAGAATACTTTATTTATAATTATTATAGTTGGATGAGTAAAATATACTCGTACTTAAAAAGCCTTGATATATCAAATTATTATGAAACTATACGTTAATATTCAAGATGTGCCTTTCGAGATAACTAAATTTTATCTTCAGCTGAATTTCATCATATTTAAATTAAATCTTCATTGTTATAAATATCTGACAGCTAAGTTTATTAGATAAAAGTAATTTTTTTAACACCTGCACTTATAGCATAGGACAAATAGCATGTAAAATTAAGTTACGTCATTATTTATTGAACACACAGTACTTGATAAAACTCCATGATATCCTGGAAAATTAGAACAATTTTATTTTCACAATTGTTTTTTATTCAGTGACATATGTTTTGCCGTGAGGTATCTTCAGACATAGTGAAGTCAAAGATTATAGTGTGCTTATATCGTAATACAGTTGACGTTAAAACTGAAAGGGAGAAAGTAAAGAAAGGTATGACTGACAGTGTAAAAAGGTGACCAGCAGGGTGGGGCAAAACTCCTAAACAATAGGCTTGAGTAAAGGAAGGTGGTTAAAGTTACCCTGTTCATTTAATAAAAATTAAGGTTTTTAGAAATAGATGTAGCCTATATATTTTCAAAGTTTGTGAATTATTTAGTTTTATACCTTTTTGGTTTTTATGGATTACACTTACATTGTTCAAATTAAAGGAATGACCAAATTCTAATAAATAATTTGCAAATTCTGAGTAATTTTTTTCGTACTTCCAACAATTGAAATGTTGTTTTAACACGAGTTTTTATAGTTCTTTCTGACTGTCCTACGTATTCACAGACAATTTTATATACACCACTGTTTATTAAAAGATCTTATTTTATTCTTATTGTTGACAATATGTTTTTCTAAATACAGTATACAGTATAAAGCTGGCTTACAATTAATTTTATCTAAAATTAAATTTCTAATTTTACGACTTATATTGTCTAAAAATCGTATTTTACAATATAATTGTGTTTCCTAGTTGACGTATTTACATTGTATGACATACTAGTTACAAATGATTTCTGGTTTTTATTTAAAATTCTTTTCACAAGATCAAAGTTATATTTATTATTGACAGCAATCTGTTTGTTGGTTTTTAATTCAGAATTAAAGTTATCATTAGTTAAAGGTGCATTTAGGAGTCCGTAAATCATACTATGAAAGGCGTAAATCATGGTTTATGGTTGCCTAGAATGAGCTAGTATTATAATGTGTACGTATGTAGGTTTTCGTAAATTTTGAAGGAATGTACATGAGTGCTTATATCTAGTTTAAATTCAAAAAGTAAATACTTTTATGATGGCCACATTCCACGGTAAAAGTTATGTTTTTATTAACAATGTTAATAAATTTTAAAAATAAAATTTCTATAAAATTATAAAAACTTTATAATTTTAAGGCTTAATTATGTTTGAAGACCCTTTACGATTTCTTCATTATTGTGAAAAAGATGCTATTTTAGATAACTGTTTTTCAAACTCAACAGAAAACTATCAACTCATACAATTATAGAAATAATTGTATAGATAGTCTGATTGTTAAATTACTTGCAAATAGCTTGCATTACCATAAACGGGAACACTGTAACATAATTTACTTGGTTTTTACCATTTTCATTTATTGGAAGAGACTTTATTTATAAAAATGAAAGAGAATGCAGAAGCAGAAAAACGCATCGCTATTGAGAAAGGTCATTTGATGCATGGATTACCTTATATAACAGTTATCGGTGACGGCGGCTGGGCGAAAAGATCATATGGTCATGGGATGAATTCTCTGAGCGGAGTGGTAAGTAACTATATAAAAATGTTTTAAATCTTGTAATATTTTTGTCACACGTGTTTTTTATGCTTATGTTTGTGCGAGAATTTGTTTCGTAATATCACAAAAAAAATCTTGTTTCAGAGTTATTGGAAAAAATGAAATATTTTTTAAAAATCGGTATATTAAATTTTACTCAAATTTTGGTCATAGAGTCAGTGAACATTGTAATTTAAGTTAATGAGGAAAATTAGAAATAAAAAAATACGATTTGGGAGTAAATATCGGAAAAAACTAAAACTAAACTTTGACCGCTGTCTTGTTTGTTCTGGTATTTTGATTTGTTTAAGAACAGTATTTTTTAAATTTCAAATTGATTATGTTAGATTTTGCAGTTTATTATCTGAAGTCTAATAACAATTTTATATTCACAGGGTGTTATTGTTGGAGCTGAAACAAACAAATTGCTCTACTTAGGCGTTAAAAACAAATTTTGTTTTGCTTGTGCCAATCCGAATAAAAAATGACCATAAGTGTTTCAAAATTATACTGGATCCTCTACTGGCATGGAATCCAGCGTAATTGTTGAAGGTTTTCAGAGCAGTGAAGAGGATTACGGTTTAATGTACCAAAATTATATCGGTGATGGTGATTCGAGCGTATTCGCTAGAATTCAAGAAGGGTGCCGATATGGCAGATACGTGCGGAAGGTAGAATGTGCCAACCACATGACTCGAGCCCTGAATGATAACCTGCACAAGTTGGTTGATAATACAAAGTATCCCCTAGCCTCCCGACAACTCCTGGGCAAACCATCCCCTGGAGAGACAATAAACCATCTTGAAAGGTTGGTTAAAGGGGTAAGATCAGCTATAAAGGAGGCTGGTGGGTCAACCAATTCACAAGCTGTTGGACAACTAAGAGCAGATTTGCGCAATGCCATAGACCATGTGTTCGGACAACACAATAAATGCAGGAAGTTTTGTAAAAGGAAATCTTCTGTTGAAGAAAACTACTTAGATCATCTTGACAAAGATTTCCTTTGCAAAATTCGTAGTCTTGTTGGAAATTTGGAAAACAAATGTGAAAGTTTAGTACTGAACAGAACCACAAACATTGCCGAAAAGTATATGGGTTGTGTGGCCAAATTCACAGGTGGAAAGAGGCTAAACCTGTCAACTGGAGGTTCTTTCCAACGTAGATGTTATGGTGCTGCATTAGCACATACGGCTGGACCCAGTTGGCATATAAGCCCCTGGAAAACGCTGCAGCAGAAGAGCCCAGGTGCTATATTTAAAACCAAAATCATGGCTAGGGAAAAGAGGCGCGCAAAAAGAAAATTACTTGTTTCTGAGAAGCCTTCGCTCCCTAAAAAAAGAAGAAAAAACACGGCGGGTTGTGACAGAGAATATGGACCACTTGCAATTGAAGCGGATATTGATGAAGAACTTCTTAAGAAGAAAGGTGAGAACATAGTTGAAAATCTGCGTAAAGATATAGAGAATGGCCAAGAAAAAGTAGAACGTGAGACAGTTGGCCAAAGTACAAATGCAGCTTGGCATGATAAAAAAATTAACAGACTAACAGCTTCAAAATTTGGCATAGTAACTAAGCGGCTTCCCCATACCTCTTGTCACAATTTGGTCAAGACAATTCTCTACCCAAAGACCATCAATACAGAAGCAATTGCCTTTGGTAGAGACAATGAAGATGTAGCTATTCAACTATATGAGGATAAAACACATAACAAGGTAAGTGTCGTTTGATATTGTATGTTTAAATGTTGTTTAAATAACAATCAAAATGTTTATTTTAAAAAAATATATCAGGAAAAATAGCGTAACAAAAATCCCATATTATATGAACTATCTGAATAAATCGTAAGCTCATTGGTCAACAAGTTCTTGTCTAAGAAAAAAATGATTGTGGTTGTCATTACAGGTTGTCAAATGTGGCTTATTTATCGATAAAGAACACCCTTTCTTGGGAGCAAGCCCTGATGCCCTTGTTTCAAGGGAAGGGTTATTAGAAATAAAATGCTTACATTCTGTAAAAGAACTTTACCTTAGTGACGAAATAAAAACCAAGAAGAAAGACATTTGCTTGGAAATGAACAAAAATGGAATCCTGAAATTAAAAAAAAATCACAACTACTTCTATCAGGTTAGTTAAAAATAAATCTGTGTTTAAATTTTTTTTTTGCAAATTCTTTATAAACTAGTTCATAATGGCGGTAGGATTAACTATATATACATTTAAAAAAGATTATATTATTTTAATCTTTAAATTAATTCCTTTATCTTTAAATTTAAAAGATAAATTTAAATAAATTTGAAGATATCTTTAAATTGATTACTTAATTAATTAAAATAATTAATCTTTAAAAAAATTACATTATTTTAAGTGTAATCGATGTACATAGATTGATGCAATCTATGTTGTACACTACATTTAGTATTGCTATTTCTTTTTTGTGAAATCCTATGAATGTTTATCGAGTAGGCTACTATAATTTGTTTAATATTGTTATCAGGTGCAAGGACAATTAAACATCTGCCAAAAAGAATGGTGTCATTTTGTTGTGTACACTAGAAAAAGCGAAATATTTATTGAAAAAATTGTTAAGGACGAAACTTTTTGGCGAAATAAAATGCTCCCAAAGCTTATTCGGTTCTACAAAGAATGTTTGTTGCCGGAAATTGTCGATAGCAGAATTGTGCGAGGGTTGAAAGTCAGAGATCCACCGTATATAATCGAAGCACAAGAACTACTGAAAATGAAGAAAGAAAAGAAAATATAAATACAGAGTAAATATTGTGAATGTAAATAGTGTTAATTGTGTAGATAACCCTAGGTTATATAAAAGTGTTTATTTTTAAGAAAATATTTCCCCCGTTATAAAAAACATAATTATACCATACTCCTATTGGCACAATTTTTAGTACAATAAACACCATGAAAACCAACTGTTAATTTGAACAAAAAACTAATGTATTAGAGACCCAGGAAGCTTACGTGAGTACATTTTTTTAAAATTACAATTTACGGTGTTAAGTGGCTGAGAGATCATTGTAACTTCTTATGTGTATATTAACAATAATGTATTCTTATTTATACAGTAATTTCATGTCAAAACAATGTTAGAATATAAAACAACATAACACTGGTTATATTATAGCACGGGTTAAAACAGGTTATAAAATAACACAACACTAAACACGGATGGAAACCTTTCAACCTTTGTGTTTTTTGGTTTTGTTTAGTGAAAATAACATTACCCTACACTGAAAGTGATCTTAATTAAAAATTGTATTGTATGATATATGTAGGCTATATTTATTTACAAGTGATCGTATTTAAAAAAATATGCCTTATAAGTTATTTTATATTTTGTCTACAGAAGCTGCTAGATTATCAAAAATATTATTTTGATAGAGTTATTCATGTAGAAAATAACGTTTTGATATTTGCATATAGGAAATATATATATATATATATATATATATATATATACACATGTGAGTGTGTGTATGTGTATGCGTGCGCGCATACTTTGTTTAGGTACTTGTGAACTACATTTGATCAAAATCATTAAAACCGATTTTAAGAAAATAACATTTTTTACCAATATAGGATTCAAAAACATTTTAGAAAACATAATAAATGGACCCGTGTCAGTAACAAACGACGTATACACACATACCCACCGATACTGAGGCCACGGTTCGTTTTTTATTTTTAATATAATTTGAATATTGTAAATACTAAGTAATACAGATTTTAATACCGATAATGAAATCAGATTTAAAAAAATAGTAAATAAAAAAGTTATTAATTTACCGGAGGTTTCATTTTTGCATTTTTATTGTAAAAATTTGCTGTTATAAAATTGTTTTACTTTTTTTACGTCAGCTAGTTATTTTTAAACTGTTATTGCATGGCTCGATTTTTAGTACAATTTGGAATGGAAAAACTACATATAAATCATTAAGTGACATATTTGAACGCATGCATGAAGTTCTGTTTCACAATTTGCATTGAAAGGTATCATAACCGTGACGATCATAACCATAATGACAAATAAGCGCACACAGGCTAAAAGTAGGAAGATCTGATCAGCATACCGGCAGGTTCTGCAATTGTTAAATGGGAAACAAGTAATTTTAGATTGGAGATTAAAGAAAAGCCTGTATTGTTAAACTTTTTAAATGTTTTTCCTTCAGCCTAATCATACACAATATAATTATTTCGTCGTGCTGATTAATTTGGTTTACATCATCAAATTGCCTTTTACCTATTACGAACAGTGATCGTTCTGATCAGCATACTCGGAAGGTTCTTAAATTTTAGAAGCTTTTATTACATCATCAATGTTCAAGGTTTATTACTCCAATCATATTTATCTGTACATACAAATGCACACAAATCCTGACGTCGCAGTTCATTTTTGCATTTTTATTTTACATTTTATTTTCATTTAATGCAATTTTAATGTTTCAAATGCTAATATATACAGTTTTTAACACCGATTACGATAGTGGAATCAAATGTTTATAGAAAGTATTGCGTAAAAAACTTACAAAATTCACAGCTTTTCATTTTTGTATTTTTATTGTAGAACAAAAATTTAATAAATTTAAAATGTTTTTATTTTAAACAAAAACAGCATATTTAGGAAATTTGCTTCCATCATGTCAGCGAGTAGCGTGCTATAATTACAAATACAAGTTGGAATAGGCAAACTACAATATAAGTCAAAAAATGACATTCATGTAATAACAGAAAAATATAACGCATGAATGTGAAGTTCTGTTTCGTAAATCGCATGGAAAGATGTCATAGCATATAGCCAGCCTTGAAATAAAAATGCTCATAGAGGAAGCATTTTTAAAAATGCACAGTCACCGAAGGAACCAAGAAAGTGTGGAGCGTGGAGGGGGTACCACGAAACACAAAGCGGCTGGAGGGGAAATGTTCATTTAACGAAAACAGCGCTTAGAGCGAGTGGCCTGCGATCTAGCGGACAAAGTTTGTCAGCAGACATGATCGCACAACCTTAAATCAATTTGGTACTGTTTCATTATGTCTGTTTCAAATATAATATATATATATATATATATATATATATATATATATATATATATATTTATATAAATGAAACAAGAATTATTAAATTAAATTAACATGTAACATATGAAAATAATGAATGATGTATGATTCAGTTTATACCTTCGGTAGGATGATCATATCATTATGTTCAGTATAATGATCTGCCTTCCCTAGCTTCGTCAATTCTACTTTCGTTGAAGCGTTTTGGAGAACCTCCACAAAAACTATATCTATATTCAAACTATGGAGTATAGATATAGTTTTTGAAGATGGAGGTTCTCCGAAACATGTCAACGAAAGTAGAATTGACGAAGCTAGGGAACTATGAACATAGTGACAATAATCCTAGAAGAAAAGAAGAATATAAAAAGAATTTGATCATACAATCTTTATTCATGCCACTAAGGCTTATTTTAATTATAATTATAAATAAAAAAATTATAATTGATAAAAATGTTAATAATTTGCTCTGAAGGAGACACATAAAATTTGAATAATAATTACAATTATCTGAAATTTCAGAGTTATTACCGAAAATTTGAGATGAACAAATTCTAGTTTATTAATTGGTTGAAATCCTTAAATATATCACTTTCACTTATTTCTATGGTTAAAATTATTAACAGTGTTAAGAAACTGTCCATTGTGTTTTCATCAGGCTTAGGCCTATGACGTCACTTTAGTTTTAGTATGCTATTTTTTACATATTATTTTTTACTGTATATTGGTAATTATATAAAATGGATTTTGGTGTTATCCGAAAATTATGAATTGCCCCAATATAAGACGACATGTAAAGCAGAGGAAAATGTTGTAGAATCTCATGGTGGGGGAATTTGGGAAGATGTGGAGAAGCTTTGTGAACACCCCACCCAAGGTTGACTCAAATGAGGTAAAAGTAATACACACATGCACGTGTACGTGCGCGCGCGCACACACACACGCACACACACAATTAGGCTTACCTTTCTTGGTACTATCATGGATATAGGCTCACACATTCCTAGAGTAGCGTGCAGTTTATAAAAACGAAATACTTCACACTGTGACACATCACAGCCTCTTTTTGGCATAAAACCCAATCCTCTCTAAAACAAGCAAAGCACTAGGTCTAAATACAATGAAAGCAAAAGTTTATACTTAGTTTCAAATTAAAAGTTTTGTGAGTTTCACAAAATAATTGTGGCCATACAGTTATATACACAAACATGAAGAAAGCAAATTCTCAAAAAAGATCAGTATCGCATAAATGAAAATTTTAAGTGTCTGAACTGAGAAGTAATAACATGTACCCAAACAGCTGTTGGGTTTGGAGTTTTCAACTTTTATCAGGTTTTCAAATGAAATTACATCTTTTACTGAAAAATATAACAAAATAATTGATATTTAAATTTATTTTATACAAGTCAATATTGCTGATATTTAAAATCTTACTTAATTTACGATTTAAAAATACGAGGGTTGATCAAATATAAACGAGACTGATTTTTAAAAAAATTTATTGCTTACTTACAAATTATTCTTGATACAACTTATTTTTCTACATAGTCTCCCCTGACGAGTACACATTTTTCCCACGGATTGGAAGTTTTTAATTCCATCTTCGTAAAAAGTTCTCGGCGTTCATTGAGCCATTGGAGCACGAAGGTCTCCACCGCAGAATCGTCTTCGAAACGCTGGCCTCCAAGCGCCTCTTTGAGTGGCCCAAACAGGTGATAGTCGCAGGGTGATAAGTCTGGACTGTATGGGGGATGTTCCATTGGTTCCCAGCCAATTTGATCGAGTTTAAGCCTCGTAGCGTTCGCCGAATGTGGTCGGGCATTATCGTGAAGAAGAATGACGTTTCTCGCCGGTTTAGATTTCCTTTTCCTACGAAAAGACTGTTTTGCAGCCTCTAAAACATCGCAATAACATTGTGCATCGTTGATGGAGGAAATCGATGTGAAAGGCACCTTGATTGTCGAAAAATACAGTGGCCATTACCTTCCCGGCTGACGATCGTGATTTGGCCTTCAGAGGCGCCCTCTCTCCCCTCTTCCGCCACTCCATACTTGCTTGTTTCGACTCGGGAGTGTAATGGTGAACCCATGTTTCGTCACAGGTGACAATCCGGTTTAGTTGGATTGTCACCATCTCGTTCAAATTGGGTCAATAGTCGCTGGCAAATCTCCAAACGATTCCGTTTGTGAACGTCGGTCAAAATTCGTGGAACCCACCTTGCAGATACTTTGCCGAGTTCCAGGTTTGATGTAACGATTTTTTGAACGCTACCATAGCTCAACTGGAGTTCATCTGCAATAAATCGCAGCGATATCGTCTGTCTTCGTCCAGGAGCTTCGAACAGCATCAATGTTTTCGTCCGTGGACGGAAGTGGTCGGGCGACGATCATGGCTGAGGTTTTCTACTGCTTCCGTCCTTCGGCAAATTCCTTGTGCCAAGCAAAACGCGAGCTCTTGACAGGGTCCTGTCCCCGTATTGAGCCGTCAATCTACAAAAGATTTCAGTCGGATTGACCCCCTCCCTGGCCAAAAACTTAATAATAATTCTCTGCTCCACGGAAACGTGCACTTCACTCTCACTCATTGTATAGTTTTATACTGAAGGGTCCGAACGGAAATGTTGCCCGTCTACGCCCGTCCCAAACCTCCCAGGCTACCTGAAACCCCACCCTTTAGAGTTCAATGTCCAACGGAAAAGTTTTTAGAAAGTCAGTCTCGTTTATATTTGATCAACCCTCGTATATTAATATAATAGAAATATTAATATTTATAGTAACATTTATTATTAATATAATACTAACAAAACAGTGTTGCCTAACACAACTTTTTAAAATCACCTTTAGTGAAAGGACAGTAATGTGCATAAGGTTAAACTTTCTGAAAACAAAACAAACAGGTACTAAAGACTGAAATTTATTATTACAGATTTATTAAGCCTATCTGTGGTGCTACAAATACATCATTTGAGAACCATTGCCTTAAACAATTATGTTAAAACATGACTGGTCCTAGTTACACACCTGTGGGTTCCCAGAAAGAAATTGGTTCAAGAAGTATATCCAAGGTGCTTGGTTTACCACTTCGTAGTAACGAATATTGCCATCACCCTGTACAATCAAATAATTCAATTTTATAGCAAGCTTTGAAGCAAAGAAAAATAATAGTATGTAATTAATAGATCAGGTATATGAACTCAGGTATACTCTGATGATGCAATACTACATGTCATAGGCAGATTTGCATTGATGGTTACTGAGTTGAGCATGAAGGCATTCAGAACCATGGAAACATGGTGCAGGAGGGTTAATTTAACATATGGCAGTGCAGTCATTCATTCACCAGGAGGAACTTTTCAGAAAGACCAGGACATTTAAGTCTATGGGGAAATGAGATCTGAAGTAAAGTACCTGGAATTTATTCTGGACATTCTTACATCAATAGTGTCATCGACAGGAGCAAATGGTCGCTTATGGTATTATAAATGTTGGGAAATCATAGGGTCTGATGCTAAAGTTACTCTTTTGACTTTACATCATCACTGTGAGATTAGTAAAGTTAAATGATACCCTTACTTGGTGACTGAAATCACAAATCCAGGAAACTCTCACCAGAGTGACAAACATACAAAGACTGATGTGACCTGCAATTACAGAAGCAACTGGGTCTGTCCTTGATTGCTGTATAAATATTTTTCCATTAGGCATGATCGTTAAAGTAATAGCAATAGCAATGCTTACAAACTTGTAGAAATGTCAACTTGAGCATATAGAACATTCCATGATCACATCAGTGATAATAGGGGATCATGACAATGTAGTCTGATATGATCTCAGGCCACATGCCAACATGACACTCCTTCTCAGTTATTCAAGGTGCTTATTACTGAATGAGATGAGTGAGTCAAGGAAAAACCTCTGCCATCGGAAGGACTAGTACGGTACAATGACAGTTTCAAGATTGATGGTGGAAAATGGGCTGTGCTATGTAGAGATGAACTTCGACAGAAATACTTTCTGTGCATGGGGAGGTATTCCACAATATTCTAGTCTGAAGTTCCAGTCCTGATGAAGTGTGTTCAAAAGTACTTATAACTCAGGCACAGAAACAAGAATATAAAAATCTACAGTGACAGCCAGGCAGCTTTAAAGGCACTAGAATCAAACAACTTCAAGACAAGTCTAGTATGAGATTGCATTAACCTCATGGCACTGCTGGAAAACCTAAACAATGTTATCTTGTGTTCGGTGCCAGCGCATGCTGACATTCATAGAAATGAGCAAGTTTTGCTGGTAAACCAAGAATCAGCATCGAATTTAAAGGACTTGATTGTGGATTATGTGGCATTTCAAAGAAGGAGCTGTACAAGTTGTTGATACTTGTACTCAAAGAAAGCATGAGAGGAGATGGAATGGTACCAAAACGAGAAGGCTTAACCCCTTCTCCTCTAAATATACTGAATCTTGCTTACTTAGGTTTAGTAGATACTATGAAAGGAATGCAATATGATTACAGGTGAAGGCTATTTTGGGATGAGTATAATATAACAGACCACCTCTATGTACAAAATGTGGACTGCATAACACTGCTCCTGAAATATAAGTTTTGGCGCAAAAAAAGGAATGGAAAAATGACCAAAGGACTGACCATTCCATAAAAACTCACCAATAAGATCCTGTATAGACTGCCCAATATGAACGAGAAGACTAAGAAATAATTAAACAGATTATTATTTCAATTTTAATATTATGCCTTTATATTATTTTTTTTTACGTTCATATTAAAATTTCAACATTTATGAAAACAGGTAACTTATAAGAACATCAAAGCTCAGCATAGTAGTGGACAGTTCATGGGAAATTAAATCTGTAAAGCACTGAGTGGCAAGTTCAAATCCAGTTAATAATGTTGTTTTTTCCATGTTTCATGTTGATTCTCCACCTTCATTAGTTTAAACCAAGATAAAATATAGTTTTAAAAAAATTTACATGTGCATTTTGGTGTTAGCAGTGTCCTACTTACACTAAAATGGGTTTTGGTTTACGTACCTTTCCAGCTAAGTACAACACATTAGTATCCGCATCAAAGTAAGGAAAAATAACCCCTGAAGATGAGTCCACTGTGTCCACTGACAATGGAGATGTAAGATTTTCTTCCGACCACACACAGATTTGTCTGTCCGAGTGTCTGGAAAAACCAGTAGTTATAAGACGACCAGTGCCTCCTAGATAGGCTACTTTGCTGGAGCGTGTCCCTGCATGGCATACACCTTCCTGCACAATAAGCACAGTTTTTAAATTTGGAGATATATGCTAAAATGTATTTGTTTTGGTGATTAAAAAAGTTTTTTGAGACCTTTCTAACCATATTTCCACATAAGTTGGTATAGTATAGATTATAACACCGGAAATAATTTCCATACACCTTTGCTAATTCCAACCTGTTAAAAGAGACAAAAAAAGATTTATAAGAGCAATGCTGAGCTAATGGTAGTTAGCATGAAAGTTAACATAACTAGTTAAGTCAATGTACAGAGAACAATAATTTTGTAAATTCTGTCCCTAAAATTATTTTTTATTCAAACTTTACCACCATTTGTGAACCCAAATTATTGTGTTCATACACTAAATAGTTGAAATCCCCCCCAAAAAAGGTTAAAAATGGGTTTTTTAAGCCCCAAAATTATCTCATACACCAATTAATAGGTTAACAGTTTTCAACATAGAAATTTCAAAAAAAATACCCAAAACCCATTGCATAACCTTAACAACAATATGAAGGGCTAAAATTTAAGGTTTTAGACTTTATCACTTTCACAGTTATTTAAAAGGACCAACAAATATTGACCAAGTTTATAAGCATAACCTAAACATTCAGCTAACAGACAGCCAATGCCTAAAAACAGCTGTTTAGTACAGAGATTACTGTACTACTTAGTATAGATTACAGTATATTACTATTTAGTATAAGACAGTAGTATTATGTAAAAACTTCACAGTTTTTGTGAATTTTTAAATGTATACTAAATTTTTTATTAAACAGTTATTGCAATATCTATACGACCACTTACAGATATAACAAACCCAGTTCTTGGGTCAATGACCCTCAGCTTCTTGTCCTTGCATGTGGTAGCAATGCGGCTGCCATCTTTATTGAAAGACATGGAGTATATTACATCAGGATGGCAGTCTATTACATTCAGTGCATCACCTTTACCCACATCCCATAAGATCATCTGCACAACCATCATAGTATGAAAATATTTCATTACACAATACTTTACAGACCAACACAAGTATATAAAACCAATATTATAAACAATAAGTAAAATATTTTGATGCTATTGTTAGTCAGTTCAAGACTTCATTCAATTTCAGAAATAGTATTTTATTTTCGAAATCAAAACGTCATATTAAGAAATCAACAATAGGAAAAAATAGTCAAATGTTTTGAAGGAAAAGTAAATGAGTGCTCAAATTCGGCTAAAAAATATTCTATAGCAGATATTAATCTGCAATCAAAATTAGACAACTCAACTGCAGTTCTTTCTGAACTAATAATTTCTACAGCATCTAATTTTAGTTTTTTTTATATAAAGAGTTTTAAAGTATATAAAATTAGTTTAGTTTGGCATCATTTCAAGGATTACTGCAATTGGTGTGTACAATTTTGCAATTTAATGTTTGTAAATACCAAAATGAACTTATTTATTTTAAATGTTACTGTTCTCTAACAAAACCAGTTTAAGCTAAGTGGATGTAAACAGTCATTTTTGGAGTGATGTAAACTTTAACTGGATGGAGAAGAACAATGTTAAATCCAACAACAATTAAATGCAATATCCTGGAAAATTAGCATTTAACTCGGTATTACAAGAGAGTGATTTGTTGATCTTCTTTTATGACAGAAATCTTAATGCTGAGGTGTATTAACAATGCTTCAACAACATATTATTCCAGTGTGTGTGTGTGTGTGCACACGTGTGTGTATGTGTGTGTGCATGTGAGTGCAGGTGAATATATAAACATGAACATCGCTAGGGCTAAAGTAACTGCCAATTTTTATGAAAAGCAGCAAACAGTATCTCTAAATAATTTGTTAGTTTTCTATAAAAGGACTTTGATCGAAATAAACTAAAAATTCGGTCAATTTCTCAAAATTTTTATTACATTTTAATTATAATAAAGCAAAACAAAGAAAATAAAGAAAAACTCTGACCATTGTCAGTTTTATTTCTCTCAAACCGTAATTTTCATTTATTTTAAATTTGGTACACTGACGAGTTAAAATTTGTATATAATCAAAATTTTAGCAAAATCTAATCATCTAATTTTTGGTAAGTCGGCCCAATTTTCAGTGATTTTTTTGTAAATAGTATCTTTAAACAAAATTTGTAAATAAATGAATATTAGAAAGTTTGTTATGTTTTTGCATCATTTGAAGTATACCTTCGATTGGAAAATGTTGGAAAGTTACTTTCCTCTTTTTGAGTTTCTTAAAGGATTGCAATAACCAGCCACAGCACAACATAAATAAATCAACAACTGTTATAATCAATAACAAAAATAACAAACTCATATAAATGTAAGCAAAAAATAACATAGCTGTTATAGCTGTCAAATACCAACACAATTACCACTTTAAACAGATACTATACTCACACAACAACAAAAATGCACTTAAGCAATAAGTTGACAATTAAAGGCTGATAAGAAACAGGCATGTTGTAAAGCTGATTTAATGCATGGACCCTATTGTCTTCATGCAGCAATGTGCATCCTAGCCTGAAGTATACCATTTATTATAAGTAGACAACAATAATGTGCTTACTGTTCAAAGAATAATACAAGGCCAAAAACTTCCAGATGTGTCAGCAATAGCACAGAACTACTTGAACATGAACAAATCGAAAAAGATGGATCAACAAGTAAAATATTGTTAATTTTTAGGAAAAAATAATAAAACAGTATAATATACTCATATAAAATATTAATATACTTTTAAAATAATCAATGCACCAAATAAACACTTTTTTTAAATATGCGAAATTATTACTGGGATGTGTGTGTGCAAGTGCATGCCCGCGCGCGCGCGTGTGTGTGTGTATTGAATTTACGTATTAAGAAGTAAAATTAGACCTTAATGGTTTGGTTCACAAGACAAAAACAATATAAAAATCATAAAAAATCCTTACCAAGTGATCAAATCCTGCACTGACTAACACATTCTCAGCTGTTGGATGCCATTCTATGTAGCCTACTCTTCTCTTGTGACCATGCAAATCCATGGTCCATTCTGTTAAATGACTGTTAAGCCCTCCATCTGGGATATACCACAGTTTTATCTAAACACAATCTTACGTATTATTAACTAAATTAAATAATATTCTATAAAGTTTACAGCATTAATTTTAGAGTCTATAAAATGGTCTGTACATCATGAAATGGACTATTTGTATGAAAATGATTTAATATAATTAATACCTATTTTTAAGTCTGAAGAAAGCCTTTTTCTGTTAATAGGCAAAAAGAGGTGTTGGTATTTTTAACTTTTGACATTTTAAAGTGATGACGTATATTTGGGGTTGTATTCCAGAAAAAGCATTTTTAATCACTAGCTGATTTTATGCACAACTTCCTCATTATATAAAGTACATAAAAAATAAGACCTTGCCAAAATTATTCTCAATATTTTCATGAAAAATGATATGTTTTTAGGTCCCCAAGTCCAAAAATGTTTTCTGGGATGTCTTTCTATCTGTGCCCCTGCACAAAACTGGACACTAAACAAACTGTCCAATTCCTACTAAACTGGTAGCTGGATCATTTTAGAATTTTTGTTTCAAACTTATTTTTGATTTAAAATTAACAAAATTTTCTTAAAATCCTAATTATTTTATCATAATATTTCAAAAAACATTAAGATGTTAATTAAAGTTTCTCCAAATATAACCTTAAGGATCTAAACAATATATAAAAGATGTTACCTCACTGAAAAGTTTGGGTAGGAATTTATAAACAGAAAATTTTACTAATTTCTTTAAACTAGTTCATCAGATTTCAGTCAAATCTTGGTTATATATTTTCTTCTTCTTTCTTAATGTCCGTACTTTATGCTCGGTGGAATAATAAGGGTAAGGGATCAGGAAACAGAATTGTACTGCTTATGGCAGTAATTACAGTTTCGAACCTATGACTTCAGGTATACAAGTTCAGAAACATAGTGTACTCACTGGTTTTAATTTTTCTTAAATGAAAAACTTTTTACATACACTGAGTTAGAAATGTAATTTTTTTTTATTACTATATAAACTACTGGAACTAGTTAGGAACTAACAATCTGTTTTACTCTCACAGTTAGTGTAATCTACCCAGGTTGTAGCGCACTGGAATCCCTAGTCACTTTCTGATTGCAGGAAATGGCTTCACCTGCTTGAGTCTACATAATAGTTCAACACTGTTGAGTAGCTATGTTGCCTCCTTGTTAACACCTGTAGGGAACCATTGGTCAATTTGACCAATTGACATTTTTGCTCTTGTATATTTCCTAAACTGTTTGACCTTGACTTTTGTAGCCCATAATACCTTCAGACCACATGCCTCAGGCATACTGTGATTTAGTTCTGCTGTAGGGTTTGAGGGGTTTAACTGTTCTTGTGATTTTATGGTTGGTCATAAATACCCTGTGTTACTCATGGTTATTTTGCTGTCCATCAGAATTACAGGATGTTCTATTGTCCTGTATTTGTACAAACCTGTTTCCTGTTTTTTGTGTCTTGGTGACTATACATAAACTTTATATAGACTATACATATTTTTCCTGTTTTTTTTTGTGTTTTGGTGTTTATACATAATCAGTTACATTTATAGACTGTAATTTTTTTTTTTTTTTTTTGCCTTTTGCGAGTATATATAAACTGTAAATTATTTGTTCCTGTTTTTTGTATCTTGTGACAACATAAGGACTATATACACCTAGTTTCTAATAATTTTATTGTTTTTTATATATTGCTTATAAAATGAACCGTCCTGGTATTAGTAGTATTAGCAGATCTTTGTTAAGTAGCAATCCAGACTTTGGTGATAGAGTCTGCAGAATGTTGGTTAGTGAGAACATAGATAATAAAATGGAAGATGACTCAAATATTGATCAAGATTGATATAACGGATAATTATAAAGATTCATCTAGCACAACTACTATAGTACTTAATAAATAAATTTTCTTTTTTTAAAGTGTCTTATATTACTTTGTTACCTTGTAAATAACTTAAACAAATGAAAACATCAATGTTCTCTCAAAAAACATATGATAGTGTAAATGACCATATGTTTCCCTTAATCCCTTAACGTTACAAAATTCCATATAGGTGTTAATTATGGTGCTGAAGCTATCATTCATGTTTTTGAGCAAATCGAATAATTTTGTCTTTGACAGCTAAAATTTGTAAATCTCTGTGTGAGAACAATTTCTGATGAAAGATAGAGCGTCTGCCATAATTCTCAAAGCACTGCTTTGAAATCTTTGTATTATTTGTACATTACTATGTTTTGTACAATCCCAAATCTGGATTCCATAGGTCCAAGCTGGTTTTAAAATTCATTTACAGAATTAATTTGTTACACAGTGTTATTCTGATTTATTGCCTGTCTAGAAGCCAGATCATCTTTCTCTGTCTTATGCTAAGTTCTTCTGCTTTCTTTTATACATGTTCCTTCCAACATAGAACATTTATACGTCCGTAACATTTTTACATCCAGTGTTATACCCAGATATTTTGTAGTATTTGAATGAGAAATACAAAACCAATCAATGATAATATACAAATATTTTTTTTATAAATGTTAAAATTAACAAGAACTGATTTTAATTCATTGAATTGTATATGCCAATTCTTGCTCCAAGAAACAATGACATTCACTGCTTTCTGTAAATTATTAGTAGATTATTCACTGCAAAATTGAATGAAATTTTGAAAACTCTACCAATTATCCCATCTCATGTTAGAAAAAAAACAGTAAATAACAAAACTTTTACGCAAAGCGTTAGTAAAATACAAAGTCCGCCACCAATAGTTATTGAGATAATTAATAAGTACTCATTTCTTTATCAATTGATTTTTTCCAGAGCAAGCCAAAGTTTCACAATAAACCTTGTAAACAAAGAGACTTTCAAAATAAACTTAACAGACAATGAAAGCTATAAAAGTGTCACCAAAACATTAATGGAGAAAAAATTGTCTGGCAGATGTGTGTAGATAAGCAGATCCTATTAGAGTTGTAGTAAAAATGTTGCACAGCGCTTGTGACTCCAACAATGCAATCAGTGCAGTTAATAACCTTAAATAGAAGACAAAGGTTGGATATGTTCTTATTATCATTTGAAGCTTCTATTGACATCAATAGTCTCCTAAATTAAATATATGTATTGGCAGTTAGTTAAAAGTATTGAACCTATGAAAAGATCCAATTATATTCCTGAGTGTAAAAGTTGCCAAGCAAATAGCCACACTTAAAAATTTTGTAAGGAAGAACCTTGTGTGTCAAATGTGTAAAAATTTGTTGTGTAGAAAACTTTTTTTAAAATATCATCAGACAATCATTTAATCAACAGACAACTGATTGTAGAAAACATGCAAATGACATGAATTCACTGTGGCAAAGATCACCCAGCAAACTATCATAGATGTTTAGTAGTTAAAGAACTTCAAAAATTTAGTGACAACAATCTAAAATCACATTACAATAGGAAGACAACTAACTGTACAGCCTAAAAAAATATGAGTATTGGTACAGTCCGATCGGATATCACAGTTCATCCATAGCCAAGGAAAGAAGTAAGCTTATCAGCACTCAAAGATTCAGTATAAACTTTTTGTATAACTAAAAGAATAAGCTCTGAGAACACCGGGAAAATTTCATGAAACACCCTATATTGTATACAAATTTAAATACTTGTCTTTATTCCATGTTTTGATTTTCTTTTATTTAAGCCTACTATTGTTTATTTTCATAAATTAAAGTGATTTAAAAAAATATTCCTTGGTGCGTACGACAGAATATGTAAATGAGTGGAACGATAGAGCTGGCACACATAAAAAAAAGCTTAAATCCATGACCTACTATGTAATGCTAACACCACGATAACAAGAAGATGCAAGCGTAGCGATAAAATAAACAGTAAACAGTTAGTAGACTGCCAAATGTCTTGTGTCACTGGACTGTTAGAGGGAGCTCAAGAGGAATTCTCCTATATGTGTGAGAAATTCTCATGCAGGACACTTACTATGATGGTCTACAAGTAGATGGAATTATTAGCTCACAAGAGCACAGGCACAGAATCGCAGCAGCAGTCATTCGGTTGGAGCTGGAGCTATTCTGCTGTAGCACTCCGAAGCTCTCATAACTCCAGAGTGAATTACTCCACTCAATGAATGACATTTCTCATCATTATTCAAAAACGAATATACTAATATCTTTCTGAGCGAACTAACAATAATAAAAATATAGAATATTGACTCTAAAAATATACTATGAAGTATATACTATAGTATCAGATATTATGAAATATCTGAAGACCAGTTTAAGAAGTATCACCCATTGAAAATCCCACTGGCCAATAGCCTATGCTGAAGAGGAGAATGCTGAAGCCTTTAAAATTTTTTAGCAAATGTCTATCAACCAAATGTAGATCAAGGTTTACAATCCTGAGTAGGAAAATGTAAATATAGTAAAGTAGTAATTTCATTTCACAACTAAATAGGTATGTAAAGCAATTGCATTAGATACAAAACCCAAAAAAGTTCTTAGCTATGATCTTACGAATGGAGAAATTCTAAACCAACTACTAAAAACAGGCTCTGGTCAAGTTTACTAATCTGTTTAATGCTGTTGTTTGTTAGAGGCACTTTCAAAGTATGTGGAAGTTAGCTGAAGTAATGATGTTGAAATCCAGTAAGGATCTTATGAAGCAGTCTCGTACAAGCCTATTCGTTGCTTCCTATTATTATCTCCAAATTATTTGCGAAATTATTACTAAACAGAATGAGTTCATACATTAATAACAATACTTTGATTCCAATACACCAGTTTGGGTTTCAAAAGAGCCATTCCACCACTGACCAGATTCAAAGATTACTGATGTAACAAAAAATTCCATTTAAAAAAAAGGCTGTTCAGTTGTTTTCCTCAATGTGGTGTAGGCCTTTGATAAGGTATAGCATGATGGATTGCTTTTCAAGTTACTGTCTAATATGACATACTGGAATCTTATCTATCACATTTTTTCATATTGAGCTGGCAGACATAAATTCTCACCTGAAAGAGGTGAAATCAAGGGTACCTCAGGGTAGTGTTCGGGGTCATCTGCTTTAGCTTTTGTATACACAGATAGTTCCGTTATATCTAATAATGTTATTACTACTTTTGCGGATGATTCTGTAGTACTGTCTATATTTCCAATAATGACCAAAATTTGATGAACTGATGAGAAATTAGACCCACTTTACAAGTTTTTTTTTTTAGATAACTCAATTTTTTTCTTTTTTTTAGGGGTATCAACTTGCAGGTTTTAATTGGTTGCTTAAGAAGCCTTAATCAGTTTAGAAATATTTTAATGATATATAGATAAAGTATATTACTCACTGTGCAGTCATCAGAACAAGAAGCAATGATGTTATCATTGAAAGGGTTCCACTTGATGTCCAAAACAGGTCCTTTGTGTCCCGTTACTCTACTGGCATTGAAATCTAAGCGTCCAGTCTGCAAACATTATATTTTGTTTCACTTTTTATCACTGTTTTACTAAAACAAATTATATAATTCTGTGAGAGGCTCACTTTTTCTAGAGGTTTCTCAAGAAATTTGAGATGAGAGAGTTTAGTACCATTTTGTTTCAATAGATCCACACATAAAAAACATTTACAAATAAACTTTGAAAAGTCAAAATTCAACCACTGATGATGATAAAGAGGATTTAAATGCCATATGGTATTATAATAGTTTAAAAAAATAAATATCAACCAGTTATTTTACAATTCAGGATCTGTTTAAAGTACTATTAGCAGACACTAATAGTATTAAATAAACAAAGTTCTAAACACAACAAATGGTTATAAAAAAAATTTCAAAAGGGACAAAAATAATTATTTTCCACGCAAAAAGTGTGTGTAGAGGTGTGTGGTTTTTTTTTTAATGAAAAGGTTATTACAATGACAAGTATAAAAACAAAATTTAAGAAGTGGTCTAAAAAAAAAGTTAAAACCTAATTTACAACGGGTCAGTTTTGGTAACAGACAATGCATCATATTATAAGAAAAAATTAGAATCTAATTTCAAATTCAAACAGTGAAAAATCAAATTTGAAATGATTAAGGAACAGAAATGGACCAAGCAATGGAGTGAAATGTAGTAAAATAAACATATAATTTAATGTTATAAAACAAGGCCTGTATTGTACTTACTTGGGTATGAGTAAAAATTGTAGTTGCAGCTTTAAACATAAATAATAAAACAACAACTGGTGTAAAACAATAATTACTGTAATTTAACAATTAACTCTGAACATCATTTCCCGAGTTAACTGTACGTAGGATATTTGAAAAACGTATTGTGAGCATGTGAAAAACATGACAATAATTATTTCGTATCAGTTAAAATAATTGATTTTTAAATGGAAGAACTGCAAGTGTTAACAATGAGTCTGATTCTTTAGAAACTACAGATAACCCTAAATAGAGAAAAAATTAATAGAAATTAGTCATTACAAAAAATTTAGTTTAATTTCATTAATATATTGTTGTTGTTTTCCAATGGCTTCTGCTGGCTCACGCCATCTTTGATCTTGCTTCCCAGTAGAGGCCAGGGAGGTCTCCTCTTCTCTGCTTCTCTTCATCTAATTTTCTGCAGACTAGGAGGTGGTCCTTGTTCATGATGGTGTCTGGGCATTCACACAATGTGCAGTTGTCATAGTTTAATATCTTAATTTTCTTCAGGTGTTCATTCAGACAGTCGTGTCCAGTTGTCAGCCGAAAGACTGCGACAGATGTCCTCCTCTGGAGATCCTTGACCTTCCCATACAAGTCGAATACATTCTCATAAGGCTTGTTCTTTATGTCTTCCTTGACTTTGTAAATTCAAGATAAGATGTTCGCTTCAGTGCAATAATCCTAGCCTCCAGTGTGAGTATTCTTTTTGGTTTCTGCACTATAAGGGTTCCTTGTTTGGCCAGCTTGTCTGGCCACTCATTCCCTTGTATGCCTACATGTGACGGGATCCACTGCAGAACCAATTCCTTGGTAATGTGTTTAACTATTTTGTATTTCTTCTGGATCGATTCTATCATAGAACCTGCAGATAAGTTGTCAGCAATTGCTTGTAATGCCGATTTAGAGTCAACTAATTAATATATTACCGTTCCTAATATGATACTAGTAAATACTTATAATATTGTTTTATTAAATATGAGTGTAGTAAATGTACATAAATACAAATTTAATTGTTACTATGTGTGTATATGTCTGTGTGCGTGTGTATGATCAAGTTTGTCGTCCTTTAATTGGAATTATGCATTTCTTTGGAGTCCGCAGATGTTTCAGGATCTGTATTCAGACACAAAACCTACAATCCTTACTGTTCAACCTTTACTTCTAGAGTGAAATTGTGTTGTTCCTGAATACTGCAGTGTGTATATCATTTACAATTAGATATAAAGAGAGTTGGCAAAGTCTCACTTTTTGTCAAAGCGTTATTATTTCTATGTTGTGTTCAGATTTAAACAAAGGCATACAAAACGCATGGAGATAAAAATATATAGTAGTACAACAGTGATCACCAGTTATACTATGCCTGGAAATTAGGTTAAGGAAATTAAGTTTTATTGTGCTGAAGATAAAACAATGATGTCACTCAACAGATGATAAAGACTTTCCTCATGGAATGATGTCATACTGGCAGTTTATTGTCCAATCCTATATGCCTCCCTTTCCCTAACCAACTAAAGACTTAATCGAGTTAATTTTGTCCTTCTATAATTTCTTGATAAACCAAGCTTAATTTTTTTGTACAATGTGTATTTTTTAACAGCAAAAGTTATTTACAATCATTGAAGATAATATTTTGAAATTTGGTTTTATAAAACAGGCTAATATTTAAAAATCATATGAAATTGTCCTTGCTTACCTTATCAATCGGTAACACTAAAAATGCACCTCCACCAGCTACTTCAGTGACAATAGCGACAAACTTGGGGTTGACAGAACAGAAGTGCGAGTCATGAGCATTTTTGGTTATCATGATGTTGTCGTAGCAACGCTCTCTTTTGGCTGGCAGTCCAAATACATGCCTGAATTTGGAACTGCGTACACCGCGGAACCATAGCTGCAACATGTGCACAATTTCATAGTAAAGAAATTTTTAAGGCTACTATCCAAAAACCATATTTACTTGTTCCTTGGAAAACTATTAAAGCAAGTTTATTGAAACAGATTGAAAAAAATGAATTATTTAAGTCAATCATTTATAAATCTGAATTTTATTTCTAATTGTAATTGTAATAATTATTATTATTGTTGCAATTTCTTTCAAACTATAAATTAAAGGAGTGCTATTTGTTTGGACTCATATTTTAATTAATAACAATTTGCTACGTTTTCAAATTTTGGAAATGCCTACCTCTCTCATAAACTCTTTTTTTATAAGTAAACAATCAATTTTATATAAATTTTTATTTCATGACAACAGCTGCTACCATTAATTGATCTACTTACTTCCTTTCGTATTGCAACCCCCTTGATCATCAAAGTTGAAAAACACCTTGCATATAGTACATCACGCCAACTAAATAAATGGATATTTGTATAAGTCACAGTCAAATAGTTAATTTAATTGCTTTACAAAAAGGTTAGCCATGCTGACTGATGTTCAGACAGAATGTACCTGTAATGCAGCAACTCATGCCAAATCATAAAATGAACATAATGTAGGAACATGTTTTTCCAAAACGAGTAGGTGGGGGGACATGACATGTATATAAAATAGAAGAAAAGCAAGAATACACTTTTTTAAATGGGAAAATAATAATAAAAATTAAAATAATTTTACAGTTAAACTTTAAAATGTCTCTATAAGAGCTAAATCATTTAATTAAAGAAAAAATGTCTACATTTATATACA
This sequence comes from Callitettix versicolor, assembly GCA_022606455.1. Taxonomy (NCBI): domain Eukaryota; kingdom Metazoa; phylum Arthropoda; class Insecta; order Hemiptera; family Cercopidae; genus Callitettix; species Callitettix versicolor. Next base: position 31,979,340 of record CM040190.1, on the reverse strand, counting down.
GCAGTGCATGTTACTGTAATTAATATGAGGAAGAAAGAAATTAAATTCATGTCTCTCCACTTAGTTGACAAATTGTGTTATGTCCAAAGTAGCACCAATTACAACCTTACAAGACTACCTCTACAAATGTGATTATTTTTATTGCAATAATAATAATAATAATAATAATAATAATACTATAATAATAAACTATAACAACTAAGTCAACTAGAGCTGGAGTGGAAATACAACAAGCACAAGCTAACTACTACATCAATGTATCACAAGGATAATCTACAAAAAAAAGTCCATACAAAGAAAATGTTCTTTAATTTATAATAACAGCATTCTAATAAAAAAAATTGTTCCTAGAGTAACCTGAACTTAATACAAGGCTGGAACTGTAACACTGGAACCTGTTACTGAGAAATAACCATTTTGTCAACCCTTAAGGAGCAGAAAAAGAATAAAAATATCATCAATATTTATTCCATTGTCTGGGTGCAATATGCAAACTAAAAAATTGTTTCATTCTTTGTTCTTGAATGAGAACAAAATGTAATATCTAACATATGAACACTTTCTTTTCAAATATGGAAACAACAAAACTTATTTTTTTATAGTTCCTGAATTTGAAAAAAAAAGGTTACTTATGAAAAAGTTCTTAGTATTTTTTTAGAGATTTGTTTCAGCAAAGAGGTTGAAAAGCAACACTCTAGTGAATTATGTCAGAAATAAATGTCCAGCTTGCACTAAGGCTGGAAGAATCAAGCTCTTGGCTTGCACAAAGAACCAATATGTCGTTTGCTAACATAGTGATGGACTGAGGTTCTATTGAATTACATCAGAAAAAATGTCCAACTTACACCAAGGCATGGTAAGGTACTAAGGTAAACATCTAGATGGACTACATTACTAAATAAAAGCTCAACACCATCTTATTTTAAGCAAAATGGTGTAAAACTTTTTTTGCTTTTTTGTAAAACTATTAGCCTCTTTGTAATGTGATTAAATTATCTACCAGCTTGTGACATATATGCAATTCTAAGACTATTTCTTACCTGAGAGTTGGTCATGCTGTTTGGTACAACGTCTACTTAACATTTACAACTGCAAAATAAAATCATAACCAAAACAAATTAGCTACAACACATTACAATACATGCACAAACAAAAAAATAAAACAACAAAAGCTTAAATACGCAATGCATCCATCAAGATTGGTCTGTCCAATATAAGTGCAATACTTTAACATTAAGCAATAAACTTAACTGATATCATTCATTAACAAATTCCTAAATGCTTTGTTTTGCTGCTTTGCTTGCTAAATTTCACAAGTGATCATAAGATTACTTTTCACTAAAATTAAGAAACAAATTAAGCCTAAACATAAATTAAATTTTTTTAAAATATTTTTGAAATTAGTTTTAAGTTATTGAAACTATAGTTTTATTTAATGAAAATTTAGTTCACACTTGATAAATAAGTGCCTTTAAGGGTTCAAATGCTTCAAATCAAAAAAATGTAATAAGATATTAATAAAAAAAATTCAACAATCACAAACAATATTATGCCTCTATGTATTATAACAGACAAATATAAATTTTTTATCTGAGAACTCAATTTTCTTGTTTAATAAATACAGTAGCTTGCACTAAAATTATAGAAAATGCTAAATTTTGATACTTTATTTTGAATTCATAACCTTATTTTCACACTTTTCACTTTTTTTAACATTCAAGAAAGAATAGGTCCTATTTGGAATTTCAAAAACTGTTGTTTCAGGAAATTGGAAAAGTAATAACTGTTCAATTTGGCCTTTAAACCCCAATTTCAAACCTACATATTTTGGAATGAAGTAATACTTAATTTTATAATTTTCGAATAATAAATTACAACAGAAATTGAATTTAGTAAGTGTTGTGTAAAATAAGTTATTTGCTACAAACTTTATCAACTTTACACATTGTTTTTGTATACATACATCTTTATGAGCACTTACACCATTAAAAGAAACAATTTACATAATTTCTGTAAGAAATCCCAGTGGTTCTACAAATTTAATGACCAAGTAATTTACTTGTTATGCCTATTTGTAGATTTTAAAATAAATAATCATGCTCAGTGATTAAAACAGATAGCAACTACTGCCCATGAACTACATAGCGTACGCAGGGGTATTACTTAATATTGAAGACGGTAACTGTTTTTTGCAATCGAAAATAATTGTGCATTTATATCAGATATTCAAATTAATTGCTGCAAAATAACTAAATAAAATAACTATATTTACCTGGTTTAATTAAATTACTCATTTTTTATTGTATTGAAATAACTTTTACAATAATTTAGAATTAGAATTTTATTCTACAATACAGAAATTAAAACATGAGTACAACTATTACATTAAAAATTAAAACAAAATCTCTGATAAAAAAGCAAAAATAATAACACTTGCTCTAACAAATGTATAATAATAGAACAAGACTACATGAAAAGTAAGAATGTATTTTATATGAAAAAGTAATAATAAAATAAAAACATCTGCCTTTTCTAGCTTCAAACATTATACCATGCAGGAGGTGCAGACTAGACCTATTGAAAGGATTTAGACGTCCCTCGCGGTACCCTAGTCTAACACACATTTACACTTTTAACGCTACACTTATGACTAACATTTTACACTCACACTTACACTCACACATTTTACACTCACATTTCAGGAGGCAATAATAGCTCCATTGTGTTTTTCGCCTTAAAATAACAACAACAAATCAAACATTACACATGTTTATGTATTTTGGAATACTTCTCCATTATCAAAATAACATTATGCAAAAAATTTTGATAATGGAAGTATTTTAAAACGTGTCAACAAATATAAAATATTTGAAGCTAAGAAAGGCAGATGTATGTACTGAACATTCCTAATGGAAAAAAGATGATCGTATTAAGAATAAAATAACTTCAAATAATTTGACATTTAGCATTTCACAATTGAATATTAAATCACCTCTATAAGTGCATAAAATAAAAAATTAGAGGAAGAAATTATACTGCATATGTATCAAAGCAACAAACAGTAAAAGTATATTTTGTTGTGTAACAAACTTCTAAAGCAATTACCAAAATAAATTTTTGTACCAAATTTGAACCAATTTGAACCAAAATTGTAAAACACTAGTGTGCACACACACACACACACACACACACACATCAATTTTTTTAATACCCAATAAAAATGTATTCTGAGCTTAGAATTGGTTCCCATGTCAAAGACCCAATGCTATATCATGGTAAGACCCAGACCAAGGGAAATTCCTTAATAATGAGACCATATATCAAATGATTTCAGTTTATCCAAGAGATAAAAAATTTCTTAGCAAATGATTAATTATTTACAATGTGCACCTTTAGATTGCATGCATTCCATCATATTTATATAATAGTAATAAGAGTTTGTTTATTAATACAGCCTATTTTTTAATAAAAATCAAAAAAATTTAATTGATTTACGAAAAAATGTAAATAATAATAATATGATTAAAAATAATAAATTAAGGCAAGCTTACTAAAAATATATACCATTAAAAAATATTACAATTTTTTTAATAATAACTAATACTAAAAATTATATAACAAAAAAATGAACCAACCTTAACATAAAATCCACAAAATGAAGAAGAGATTCACTATGTTACACAGTGCCAACTTAACAGCAAATAAAGTAGTAAGAAAGAAAGTGAAGACGAGTGAAAACAATAAGATGTTATCTGGGAGACTTTGATTAATTATACAGCGGACGCTCTCTCCGAGGCCTAGTTTCTTTACGCTCTAAGAGCTTACCATTTTTAATTAATTCCTTGTTTCTCTTATAAGTAAGCCCTGTCTGTGTGTACACTATGTTATGTCTATATCTGTTGATTGGTTACCTAAGCTAATCCTTATAAATATCTGACAAGTACGTGTCTGAATTTGCTCCTTCCAATATATAAGAAAACTTTCAAAAAATTTATGCTGAAACCATATACTAAGTTATAGTAGTTCTCTGGTTCTGTAGTTATACCAAGAGACTAAAAAAATTGGATTTAAAGTTGCTCCACTTTAGTTTTAAAATGACTAATTGTGGTTCATATTACTAAACTACAAGTAAAAAACTATTCAGCTACAGATAATTTTTAAACTTTTTTAATGAAAATTGGATTGTTATTTTTCATAAACCTTCAATACCAAACCCCTTCAATCTTAAGATATTTCATTAATAAATTATTTCATTCATGAAAATTCATGAAAAATTTGTTAATTATCACTTAAATTAAACAGAAAGTAAAATGATATTTTTTTATCAAGTTTAGGTTTTAGTTACATTTTAAATTTAAGATAAACGAATGATTTATCAATGTTCAAGATAAAACTTTGAAGCCTATCTACAATGACATTCACTTGATATTTTGTATAACCTTTTTAGCTAAATGTCATATATTTAGAAAATTACTTTTGTCTGCGAGCCAACTGTTAAATACAGTAGGCTATTATAACAACAGAATACATACTAAGGTTAAATAGTTGAACATAGAAGTACCATTCATAAATTTTTGAAGTCCCAAAACTTCCAACACATCAATTTAAAAAAAAATCATGTTTCATGACACCTAGATGCAAAAAATAAATTTTAAAATTGTGTGTGTGTGTGTGTGTGTGTGTGTGTGTGTGTGTGTGTGTGTGTGTGAGAGAGAGAGAGAGAGAGAGAGAGAGAGAGAGAGAGAGAGAGAGAGAGAGAGAGAGAAAGAGCACAAACTACAAACTATGGGTTAAAATTTTAAAATTAAAAAATAAACATTTTAAAGCAAAGTTAATCGAAATATATACATTAGGGTTTTAAATTACTGTAAATTTTACAGTTTTTAAATGCCACTTAAGGTTTTAATAAACACGACTAAATATTTTATTTTTTATTTTATGAAGTTTATTTTATTTTTATTGTGTTTTAGGTAATATTAGTCCCTACTTTTATTGTTACTATTATTCTTTTTTTCATAATGATCTTTGTATTTTTGAATCCAGCTCAAAGATCCTATAGGAACAGGAAAGAAAGAATTGAATTTGAATTGAAACAATTATACATTTAAATTAACAATTAAGTAGTATTGAATAAATAAATATGAATTTGTAACATACAACATTAATGTCAATGTAAGAAATGCAAATAGGCCCTACTTACCATTTAAGCAAAAGCAATTCATTAAAAAAGTTACTCTTTACTTATTTTACACACTTAAATTTATAAATCCTCTTGAAATGATATAATGAAAGAGGGTTATCAGTACAGTCTAGTCACATAGGTTACAGTACAGTCAACAATTATTGATTTCCCACAGTAATGTTGCATTGCATGCCCTTCCAACATAGGCTACAGTTCATTTTGTATTCAAGGTATGGCCTTTATAACTGCAAGAACTCCTGCATAATAAAAAACTACCTATGAAGAAAGAATGGGATCTCACAAAATATGATGTACAAAAAACAGAAACCACATATAATTTCCTCACAAGTGACTTACTACAGACAGTAGTTAAGGTGTAAAGATAAAGATCTAACACTATAATGTTTATCAACTGCTGTTTAGTAAAATATTTAACATGTTAACTGACAGGATATTAAAAATAATCGCAGTCTCACTGATGTAAATCTAATTTTACTAATACAATCAGAGCTAAAATCTGCATAAATTAAAAAACACTGAAAAATTAAAAAACAAACTGATTGTCAGCAAATTCAAAAATTTGTAAATGCTACTTTATACAGATTTTAACACTGATTATTATAGTAAAAATATATTTTCAAAAATATGGGAAATTTTTTTTTAATTATGAGTGCTGCTATTTTTAAACCCTTGGATGGATTTAGCTGAGTAACAAACTTGTCAAAGCTAAAATCAATTTTTGTGCCAAGTTTGAATCAAATTGGCATTGTAGCTTTTTAAACTATCAATTTAATTGAAAATATGAAAATGAACTCTAAATACCATCAAGTGTATCTCTGTATTTTACGAGGAATTTGAAAATTTGAAAATTTTAAATGCTAATTTAGATTTCAACACTGATTATAGAGGTGAAATCAGATTTTCAAAACATTTTCCTGATTAACAAACATGGCCAAGCTATTAGTCTTCAAAAATTGATTTTTGTACCAAATTTAAATCACATTGGATTAGAAATTACAAACATTCAGTGCCAACATGCAAGTGTATGCGCACGCGCGCATGCACACATACACACAAACAGCTAAAAAAATTATTTACTGTATTTTTTTAATCAAAGTAGATTTTGATGTTTAAATACAAATATACATATACGGTTATACTACAACAAACAATTATTCTAGAAAATCAGATCTTAAAAATTTTTACTTTTATGGTCCTTGATTTCAATCCAAAAATGTCAACTCACTACATAAAAAGAGGTCAACTTTTTTTAATAAAAAGATGTTACATTTCTGTTTAACTACATGCAGTACATTAAAACTAACATTACTTTGTATTTACAGTATTAAATAAAAACAATTCTTAATTATACTTTTAAAAGCAATAAACCCCTAATTAAGTACAAGAGTGTGCGACTTAAAACACTGTAAAAAAATAAGAAATATTTTCCATTGTTATTACTGTATATTTTCAATTTAATTAAGTACCTGTTTTTTACCATTTGTGCTTGTGTAGGGATACATAAGTTATCACAAAAGGACTTTAAAGTACACTAAGCCTACCTTTTAATTAAAATTTTTCACAAGATTAGTTGGATGAGCTCAAGTTAACAAAATTAATTATTGAATTAAACCCCTAAATAACAGTTCCTTCCTTCTCCTGTATAATTAATTAAAGAGATAAGAAAACCAATGGGTCAATGGCCGTGTCATGGTCTACTAACCAAGCATACTAGGCTGTATATTCAGCAGATTAATAAAACATACCTACACTTGTGGAACTACAAATAAGCAATATGTCAATAGCCATAACCATGAGGTATTAGTTTACTAGGAGCTTTTTATTAATACCAATATTTACTTATTGATTTACTTTCTAATAGGTAAGAAAAGGTAACAGAGATTGGATATTTGATAGGTCATAATACAGATAAAGCCACACTCCGCTCATGTAATGATTCCCAACCTTTCCATTTGGATGACAACACACTACAAGAATAATTAAGTATCATCCTGCCTATTACATTATTACATACTTCTTTATCAATTCTAAAACTTTGCAAATAACATTGCAAATAAACATTTGCAAATTGGTAATAATAATTTATAATTATTATTACCATTATAAATTAGTATTCATTTTATTATTAGGCTACTAATTTAATGGCTACTATTTATCTCCATATTTCAAAACCCAAACCATGTCCTTTTGACATTTTGCCAGTTTATAGTACTTAACTAATTACAATAATTTTCTTTTTAAGTTTTTAGTAAATATGTTTCAACTGTTTAGTTTAATCATTTTTGTTCTTGTAAAAATACTGTCAAAATTTATTTTTTCATGTAGCAGTATATATATAAAGACCTCCAATGCAGAAGCATAGACAAACAGGAAGAACAACAATATGAGGAAGGAGAATATCAAGAAATGACAAACAGCAAGAACCAACAAAAAGTGTAAAAAATCCTACAAGCATTTTTTGTAGATTTTTGTAGAAAACTTCTGTTGTGCTACACTTATACAAATTGTATAAGAGAGTCAGTTATACAATTTGACTGCTTTGAGATCTGCTTTGGGATTTGCTAGCAGCACACTATGCAAGATCATTTGGTGAACCAACTGCTTTGAGATCTGCTAGCACACTATGCAAGATCATTTGGTGAACCAAGTGATTTGAGATCTGCTAGCACACTATACAAGATTATTTGGTGAACCAAATACATAACAGTTCAACAGCTCTCTACAGTCTTTAAGCTAAGCTAAAGAAATTATACCTTTAACATAGTTATAGAAGCCCAGTTGTTGATATTATTCAAACAGAAATAACGTATAATATTTAGTACAACTATGAACTTAACTTAAAACAAACAGTAACTTTAATATAGTGTAATCCACAAAAAATGTAATTTAAACAAAAAGTAAACAATAAACAACAATTAATTACACATACTAAAATTATTACATAAATATTAAATGTTGAAAGAATCAATATATATATATATATATATATATATATATATATATATATATAACGGTAAACACCAAAAAAAAAAATATATATATATATAGCATATAGCCTTAATCAGCATACAAATTATTTCACAGAGGACCATGTAGTTTGCTTGAAACTAACAAAGGAACATTTTTAATTATTTGTCTCATTTACTTAATCATGTGACTAACACCAAAAACATTCAAATATAACACCTGTCCAAAGTTAAGAAGTTTGGAAATTTTATTCGCCGTAGCTACCTAGCAGTGACATTTATTATTGTTTTTACGCACATTAGTCATGTATACAAGAAATAATTACAAAATAAAACACTACGAAATCAATATTAATACAAATGCTTAATAAAACAAAATAAACTTAGAGCTACTGATGACATTAAATTTATAGAAACATGTGACAACAGAATGTTTGTTTATTGAATGAATCTACGCTTAACACAAAGGATTTCCAGAAAGAGAAAGCTTGTGAGAGGCTCAATTGGAACCGTAATCATACACATTGGTTTGTTAATGGTAGGTAAAAAGGAGGGGGAATATGAACAATGAATATACTAAACTTAGTAGCAGGAATAGATTGGTCAGGTTAGATGTTCAGAAATTGCCAAGGATCCCAGGGGGGGGACGTTAAAAAAAAATTGTTTTTCCTTAAAAGTTAACATCATTTTAAAAATCGATAATGTTTTTTACTGGTGTATTATAAATTTTTCATCTTCTAAAAAAACTAATGCAATGGCCTACAAGCTCACTTTAAAAAAATGAAGCCCAGATAAATGAGAAACAATTGAATATGAGAAACATTTAACAATTGAATATGCCCACTATATAAGAAACATTGAATTTGGTAGTAGCTGACCTCTATAGTACTTACTCCAAGCTGAAAAAGTTAGTCTAGGAATTGGCTGTTTTCACAAGCTCATCTTATAAAAGAATGTCTGTATGGGAGAAAGAAATTGGCAAGAAACATCATGCACATGACAAATTATACAAACTGCAAAAAAAATTGCAGCCTCAAAATGGTGTAGTAAACTCACAACTCTTTCACTGATTGTAAATAAAGAATTTTTAAGAGGTGAAGATCATTCTCACTCAGCAAAATTAATTTATTTCCTATCTGCTTTGTGGAAAATATCCAGTAGAAGTTTTATTGCAAATCAAAATTCATGACCAATTTTTAATTTTTTTAAAATTCTAATTAAGTCTAAATTTAAAAATATTTTCATGTCTTGCTTTGGTGGATATTTTTCTTGTTACATCACCCCTATACACTACATTTACATCACCCCTATACACAACATTTTGCTATACACTACATTTACAAAACTTAGTACATAATTTGGTTAAGAGGTTGCTGCAGTAAATAATAGTAGAAGCGATAAGCAATTCTATGTTCTGTACAAAAAAAATCTAAAATATACTCAAGTACAGTCAACAGTGCTTTTGACATTGAGGTTGATATAAAAGTAAAACAGAAATTCAAAGAAAACAGATGCTCAAAAAAAAAATGCATGTGGAAAAGCTGAAGACGAAGCCCTTAAAATCTCACCTGGTCAAAAATTAAAAAAATATTAACTTCCTCATTGTATATTGTACTATAATTAAGTAATAAAGACATTCTTAGTCCCATTAAAGAAATTTTAAAAGATTGTTCCTGGCTGTACCCAAAATACTCCATGAAATTGTAAAAGTTGATATTTTCCCTTCTGAAGTTTTAAGTACATTTCTAAACTACCAAAAGTTGACTGATGTCATTTAGTGATAGAAATGAAATAGCTTGCAAACAAATAAAAGGGTTTTGTAACAACTAAAAGGAATGAAAATGAAAAATAAAAGAACAAGATAGACCTAAGCTGAATAGTGATGAAAAAGCAGTGAGCATGATAATTAGAATTGCAAGAAGAGGGTTATATTTACTATTCACAAAAAAAAAATGTTTTAGATGTTTAGCATGTACTTTTTTTATTCTGTCTGAATTATCTCAGGCTGGGCTCTTTACTAAACTTTAAAAAGCTTCAAATTTATATTAAGTCCCTTGTTTCCAAGTAACCTGTGAAAGGGTTTTATGAAAACTTAAAATTATGAAAAATATGTGTAGACCAATTTTAAATCCAGAGTTAATACTGAATCTATTGTTTATAATTTTAGAGGATGACTTATTTGTTAATTTAGATAAAAACTTCAATTAAACATGAACTGGCAATAACAAGTGAAGAACCTAGGAAACAGATGCTAGGTTAGCCCAATTGTTACATATAGGATAAAGATTTTGAAGTTTTTTTATTTATTTATTTTTTGGCCTCATGGGACCACTTTAGTCTAAATTTCAGTTCTTCCCAAAATCGGGCTATAATTTTTTTCTACAATAATCCCTCATTCGATCAGATCGTTGCTTTCTGACGGCATCTGTGATCTCTACCTTCTTGTGTCTCTCCGGTTTTGAAGTGTTTATGTTAATTCATTGAATACATATTATTTCCCTGTAATATTTATTAATTACTTACTTACCCCTTACCCTATATCTTTAAGATAGATATTAAGTAGGACTATTTCAAACTACTTAATTTCTAGATTGTGTGTGTGCACACACACACACACACACACACACACACCAGACCCAGCTAAGTGTTCAGATGCAGAGATCCTTAATTGGTTCTAGCTGAGAGCCCCCAAGGATGCCAGTCTGCCCCTCCTTAGCGGCACCCTTGAAACAATGTTTCAATGGCAAGAAAAAGTTGAGTCAGGATATACAGGAAAGAAAAGTGAAATAAGAAAAAAAGAAAAGGTTTTTTCTTCTCAAAGAGTTTTTGAGAAGAAAATAAAGGAGGGGTCAGAGTTCAAGAAGCAATTTGAGTACTTTTGAAGCAGGGTGTGAAAAGGTCCTAGAGGTAATACAGAGGGTGAAAAATTCTGACTTGAATGTCCTTCCCTGGATAAATATGACTGATATAACCCAGAGGCCAAGTCATCAGTCAGCTTAGATGCTCATGGGCCACATTCCAGTCACTGATTTGAAGGTTAACGCAGGGGTTCACTTTTATGTATAGGTTTATTTAAGTCCATTAAGACTTTGTGTTAGAGTATGGAAATATTCTAAATTCTATCATTACCAGAGATTTTGTTGATGTGTAACATCTGATGCCAATATTTCACTCAGTTGCAAGGCAGAAGAGAGATTTTCTTCAGTCAGTGCAACAAGATGTACTCTGATCAGGAAGTATCCTGGGGGCCAGAATGATTGATTTGATTCAGGGATCTTGAGATATGCCCGGCATTATTTTATGTATTTATTGTTGTGATGTTTTATATATGTTGTGTGGTGTTTCATATAAAGCTTTATAAACGCCCTCATAGAAGCAAGCTATACGAAGAAGATGGGATTGCAATCCTGGAACACGTCATAAGTAATGACTTTTTAAGTAAGTCGCAGACGAAAAAGATTTAATTTTATACATTAGTGATTTGTATACATTACCTAACATGAATTCAAAATTAGAAAGATAAGGTGAGATAGTGGAATTATCAGGAGAGGGTAAAACTGCTTAAACACATGAAGAAAGAGTAATGAAATCCATCAACAGGATACTATGATCTCCAACAATCCTGTTTTTTTGGCACTCTTGACAGCGCTTATCCAAAGCCCTTCTTGATGAGGATAGTAAGTGGAACAAAGTGAAGTTTAATGTTATGATTTGCAGCAAAATGCATAATCCTGATATGATTTTGTAACTGTGTAAATATGTTAAAGAACACGTTTTAATTTACCAGTGCGCCTGTGAAGTTAGTATCGCAATCAGAGTAGAAATTAGAACATAACCACCTAGACGATGTGAAGTGAGTTTAGGGATCAGAAAAGCAGCTACTGACAAGTCCACAGCAACTTTCAAATGAACTGCCTTAGTCACAAAACATACATGTCATGTAGCGAACAAATTTTTACCTGAAAAGTTTTAATATAGTCTATAACAATCTTTAGAAAATGTCTAATAAGTGTAACTATGTGAATGGACAAGTCTCCCAAAAAGAAGATTTTTTTTTCTTAGTTTGGTGTGAAAGCAATGTGACTTTATAAATCCAAGAATGCATAGAGCTTCAAGCAAGCAAAATCCAAAATTTTTGGATATTTAATTCTGCTGCTGTAGTGTTCAATTAAATTTAAAACGATAAACCCGGCCCTGCAGCCAATGCATGCAAGCCTGTTTCCGTACTACTACGCACCATCTTATCTAGTACTGGAATGTTCTAAATCTCTAATTCACATTTTGAGTGTGATCAGGTAAGATTGACTAGCTAATCAATCTTAATCTAGCCCTGGAATGAAAACCTGAACATCTAGTTTTAACTGAGCATAACCAGGTAGGCAATAGCTGCAATTTAACTTATGTATACTGTACAATTTATAAATATAACATTATTGCAAAACATAATATTGTATACAAATTTAATAAGATAGCTATGTAAAAGACCTCTGTTTGACCAAGTTATTTTGTAACAAACTTTAATATTCATTTATAAATTTTTATTTCATTAAAAAAAAATGCTTTTCATAGTAATAAAATGTGATATATCAAACTGTTTTACTGGCAGTTTAAATAATGTGAGCCTACACAAAATATTTGGTATATTTTTGGCAATGTGCAAAATCACTGGTTTCACCTTTTTAGTGCAGAAACGAAGTCTGCATGTTCTATATCTCTATGAAATTGCCGGCCAACTCTTGCTTACAGTATGTAGGCTATGTGCAAACAGTAACATTCCTAAACTAAGACTACAAAATTTAATACCAAAAATTATAATACCAAAGTGTAACTAAGGTTAAGAAATGTATACTACCTTTTAAGGTTTTTGCCTTTGTCATTTGTTCATTCAAAAACGAGATCTCGTTAACTCCATTTTCAAATGGACAAGTGATAAAAGGCAGAAAACTTAAAAGGTAGTATAATGTTTCCTAACCTTAGTAATAATTTGGTATTCATAAATTTTGGTATTAAACTCTGTGGCCTTAGTTTAGGAATATTACTGTGTACACTCTACAACCATCCTGGTCCTCAGTTTCTCATTCAATCTAGCACTCCTCCATTCTGATTCCAAGGGCACAAGAATATAGCACTTAGCAATATAGCACTTAGTAACACTGCACGAAAAAATTTCTTTTGTTTTTATTATTTATGAACTTTTAATACTTTTACTAAAGTAATAATTTTAACAAGTTTTATTGTTTTATTATGTACTTTATTCATAAATTAAGAGATATCCTCCTGCAGAAGATTAAATGTATTATAATAAGCTATGATCTTAAGCATTTTTAATGGATCTATATTGTGATGTCATTGCTATTTACTTTGCATATAGTAACTTGATTTACTATGCAAAATTACTATGTTCACCACTTACCGAGATATGCTCAAACATGTTAACACATTATTATGTCACTTATTACCTTACTGGTTCTCATATTAAAAACTTTGTTTGTGATTACATGCATTATTTGTGAACTGCTGAACATCCAATAACCAAGTGGCAAAGAAATTACGAAAACAGCCACAAGTTCTAAGAAATATTTACCAATAACTTAAGTGCTAATATTTTACTAACCTAGACTTATTTGGTAAGCTACATACCTAATAGTTTGTATATACTAGTTTGCATTTTAGGTAAAAACGCACTATAGGCACTTTTGTCAATTTTGGTAATTTTTGCGTCAAAAAACTTTATTGTATGCCCAATATTAATAATCTAAAGTTAACATAAGTGTGGAAACAATGGGAAGTTAAAGAAAAGTGACATACATAACATCAAAATGACTAGTGCACAAAAGTAGGTAACATATTTTTCATGAAAATTTTTTTTTTAAAGAGACTTGAGAACTTAACTAATATTACTGTTAGGTGGAAAACCTAACTGGCAGAGTTGTGTGTCTATATATAGTTTGTCTACTGTGCAATTAGTAATGAAAACCATATACTTTTTTTTGGGGGAAAAAATAAGATCCTAATAGGGGTAAAAAAATCTGACACAGTTGTGCCTTAAAAACCTAATGTGGTTTTTTATAGAACTAGTACTGCATAAAAGTTACTAACCCTGTAATTAAAGTTAGGTTATTACAATACTAACTGTAGCTTAGTGGTCAATTAATGACTTAAAATTGTAACTTATCACAATAAATTTAATCTTTCTCAGGTAAAAATCATAACTTTAGTAAGGCTGCATAAATACCGCATTTTAGCTATGTGAAAAAAATTATGTAGTAGACTTAGTTCCTACTAATACAATAAAATAAAAATTTTAAAATATGAAAACATTTTACTTACTTTTTTAATAGGTTTATTGCATGCACGAACGTCAACCATAGCATTTGCTTTGCCCTTTTCAAAAACTCCAATACTGTTTTTAACTGAAAATTGTTCTTGCGTATCCCACTCTCCCTCAATACAATGCATTTCTATTTGTCTCTATCTTCAGAAGGTATTAACTCGCTCAATCAGAAGTCTGATTTTTATTTTTAAGAATATGTATAAGCCAATAACCTAATCCAACTGAACACCGTTCTCCAACTCCAACAAAACTGCCACTATCCTAAACAGTAACACTTAACACTAAACCAAAGATAATATAACAAGTTTGTTGCACTAAACTATAATAAACGGGATGATATCGATTATCAAAAAAAAACGATTTATTCCTCGAGTACTCACTAAATGTTTGGGGAAAAATGTTATTTATTTTATTCTATAAATAACTTGAGATTAGAGATAAACAATATATATATATATATATATATATATATATATATATATATATATATATATCAAAACAGTAATATAAAGTGTTTCAGTTGTGTTTATAGAAGACCCAAGGATATTAGTGATACTCGATTATTAAAATATCGATTATTATACCAATTTAATTGCAACCAAAACATCAACAACGTTGCCAACCTACCAGAGTGAAAATGTGGGGAAATTAAAAGAAAGTTTTATCTGAATTACCGTACACATATATACACGACTTTTGTCTTGAAAACGGTAGGCTATATTACAAAATGTATCAATTTTTCGATATATACCTGTTGTTCCAAACATTGGTGACTATGCGCAGCAAGTGTAGGGTCATAAGAGATTGTTATGGTTCACCTCCCGAAGACTATTATATTTTCTTTTATTATTAATTTGCAAACGCCAGATATAGGCAAGTTAATGTAATGTATCTTATAATACTTTACTTTTATTGTTCTGACGAAAAACCATAAAGGTTATCATCGACGTAATAATACTTTAAATAAAAATTGCATATGGATATTAGCTTAAAAATACTTTTTAATATGTACAACCTATTTATTAAATTTAGTACATTTTAATTATTTATAAAACCATAAACCCCTTACAAAAAGTTCTTTTCAACAAAATTTTCAAAAATTCATAAAAAGTATAAAACAAGCTAGTTTATCACATAAGTAAATGAAATTAAAATGGGCTTGACTGAAGAAACAAATTCAATAATCGCAGCACACAGCTATTCTGACATAATAGAAGCAATTTTTTTCAAAGTATAAAGTACTTTTTTCTTATCTTTTTGGAAAAATTTTGATTTTACTGTCATAGTCAGCCTTAAAATCTGCACATAACATTTTAAAATTTTAAATTTCATTGAAAATGCAAAAATTAACATGCAAAATCATTGTCATGTATACAATATAATATAGTGTACAGGATTTAAAAGGTAAATTAATTTCCTTAATTTCAAAACATTTTTAAAATTCAAAATGCTAATTTATGCAGTTTATGCTGATTAGTGAAATAAAATTTTCAAGAACGTACTTTAGATCAAAAAATATAAATTCTTAAAAATTTGAATGATCACCATTTTGAAACCTAAATGAATTTTGCTGGTTAACAAACTTGTCCAAGAAAATACAAAATTTAATTTTAGTAGCAGTTTGAAACAAATCGAAGTAAATGTGCAGATGTGAGTTGTGTGTGTGGAGGTCATGATTGGTGCTTATTTCACTGGCTGGGGTCTGGGTCTTACCATGATGGTCCTATGGAAATTCACTGATAAGGTAAGGAACACATAACCTGCATTAGTGTACTATATTGACTTTTTCTTTTAAAATGTTAACTATGCATTGTTTGAACTTCTAATTAATACAGCGAAGAATTTTTAACAATACTATAATTTTAATGTGTATCTAATTGCCATTCATTTTAAATTTAATCAATGACAGGCACTGATGTTAACATGAAACAGCAGTGTTCATATGCATTTTTTTCTCCATGAGTGAGGACACAAGGTAGAAAAGGATGGAAATTAATATGTACATTGGCACACCATTACCCCCACCACTAACATGCCATAAATGTAATAAAGCTGATAATTTCGTTTAAGTCTGCAAATCTAATAAAACATATACTGGACAGATGTTATCACTTTCTCAATTATCTTATGTATGTGCTCTCTCATCACCTTTTTTAGGAAAAACTGTAATTAAAATAAAAGTTAATGGAATTAGTACAGATGCTCTAATAGACATAGGAAGTTCTGAAAGTTTTATGAGTCGAAATTTAATTCTGGAATGAAAACTTAAAAAGTTTAAATACTAAAGCCTAAACGTCTTTTGCATACCAAACAAGCAATTGTTTTCTTATGAAAACCAAAACACTAAATAGTGTTTTAAGTCACACACTTAAAAAACAATTAATTTCATTATGTACCAGAAAGTCCAAACAAAGAAAACAAGAAATGTTCCCATTTTTCTGTTATTAATTAACTGAATTGTAATAACATGGTTCAATATACTTCTTGTTAAGTAGATCTGAAAATTTTTCCACATATTCCTCCAGACTATTTAATAACCTCACTCCAATTTGCCGTCCTATTGCAATAAAATTCAGATGACACAGTTTTGAAGATGAAAAAATTCATTTAAATTGCTATGGTAAATTTAAAGTGCTGATGGTATCATTGAACCTAATTTCAATTACTTGGTGCACACAAGTCTTGGTTACAAAGAATGGTACGCGTAAATAATGGTAGTTGATTATTCTCAAACAATAAGTCGATTTACTCAGTTGGACGCTTATCCTTTACCTAGAATAAACGACATATTAAACGAAGTTCCACATTTCAAGCATTTAATACCACTGATCTACTTTGTTATCATTTACCAGTTACTGACCAGAAGCTTTATATTTTATTAGAAACTTATAGGTAATTATACCAATTTTTACAGATCTCTTTTGGAGTTATGCATTGCAGTTTTTCAAAGGCAAATAGACAAAACCATTAGCGATGAAAAGTTAGAACAGACTTATGCACATCTTGACGATGTAATAATCTGCACAAGGAATCAAGATCATGATCAAAATCTTAGAAGGTTTATGGATGCTGTAATGAAAAATGACTTAACTTTAAATAAAGATAAATGCATGATGTGATACAATCAAGCTTTTGCTGTATTAATTTAATCATACAATAAAACTGAATACTGAAAGACAAACTCTTAATGATTCTGCCTCTTTCAACCAACAATGCATCTCATTGTCGAGCTTAGGAATGTTTTCTCACTATGCAAATTTAATCTCAAACTTCTTTGGAAAATTGCACCTCATTGTTAGATACAAAACATTTCCCCTGTCTCTTGAAGCGATGCTTGCTTTTCAAAAACTGAAGTCTTGTTGCATCATCTTTAAAATCATTAGTACAATATGATATTCCGTTTACAGTCAAAGGCTATATTTACATAGCTGAAAAAGCCTGTTATTCTAGAAATCTAACTCGCTGTGAACAGCATTATTCTGCTACCAAAAATGAATCTCAAACTATTATAGAAGTAATATAGAAATGAAGACATTATCCCTTTTAAATTAGTAGATCATAAATTTGTTTCATTTAAGTTCAATAATAAAATGGCTGGAAAAATTAAAAACCATAAAGTTTTAAGGTGGAAAAAAATTCTGACTGAAATTGCCAAGTAGAAAGGTATAATGGGATAATATGGAAAACTATTTATCTTGCCTTAAAATCCCAAGGTCCAGGACAAGATAAATGGGAGCATGTGTTAGCTTTGTATTCAATTAGACCTTTATTATATTAAATGAAACATACAAGAAAGAATACTCAAATACTAAAGGCAAGTATTCAATCATCTAATTGAAATTTTATTTGTACTTGGTTAACTATTCCAAGGACCAATAATATTGAAAAACTAAATCCCTACATGACCTTACATGTTTAAATTAGAGGTGAAGTGTATGAAAACTTGAACTTTTGATAAAGTCTGGCTCCTCTATATACTCTGTGTGTGCTATATACCCGAGCTAATGGTCGATTTAAACAACAGTCATATTGTACTATTAAAATATTGTACATATCACAGAATTAAAAATGACCCGCATAACAGTTTAGGTTTCGGATAAAGGGCTGTGCATAACATTGTGTTGTGCTACAGAAAGTACAATCTGCTAAGTTAACACAAACACAAAATAGGTGTTTGCTTTTTGTAAGATAATAACTTCAACAACAGTATATCTTAGTTATCTGTTATCTTAGATGCCTCCCCATATTCCCTTTTCTGTTATTGTACCTAATTTTACTTAGTGTGTCATCAACTCTTTTACTATGTGTTTAATATGTTAATCCATTTAAAAATTTAGTTATAATATTATTGTGTTACATACTCTTCATTTTTAAATTTAACAAAACGCTAAGTGTCTTTGTGGGTGAGTTCAAATTGTTGTTTAAATCGTGTTTTCAATTTTTTTTGTGAATATTAATTAAATGAGACCTAAAAGAAGTGCTTGTTGTAGTTGCAGAAATATGTATGAATTTATTAAATTAACTGCATGAATTTAGTTAAATAAAGTGTGACTTCTGTTCTGTTAATTTTCATCATTCTTCATCTTTGACATATTAATGGTAAGCACTCAATTATTTTTTCTACGTAACAAATTAAAATGTTCCACATAAGTCTCTATTGTAAACACTGACTTGCACCAAAGTCTGATAACAGTCTTAGTTCTGCGTGTGTGCGGCGCGCGTGTGTGTATCTCCTTCACCTCTAATTTCAACACGTAATGTCAGAAAAACCTTGAAAATATCATTAATCTAAATAAGATTAAAAAAGGTTTTTTTCTAAATTTGATATATTTTTATATACTCAAAGAAATTAAAATATAGACAGCTCTGTCAAAGAAAATATTGCAAAATTCATAAAAGTAATTAAGATAAATTTTTTTTTTTTTTCTAAACTATAGAGCATATTTGGAAGTGTCAAAGCTTAACCAGGTGTATGGCTTACAGAAATTGAAAGGCATTAAAATATACATAAAATTAAATATATTTTTTCTCGTCTGTAACTTATTTACTTATGTCTTATGACGTTTCAGGATTACATTCCATCTTCTGATGTCTTGCTCGTAGGGTATTATTACTGTATATTAAAATTTAAACAAACAACTATACAACACACATAAAACATCACATAACACAAACTAAATAAGTTTTTCGCAAAGCATTGTCCCCGAATCGACTGTAATGTTTTGTAGGAAAATCTCTTAATTCCACAGATCCTTATCGCTACATCAAATATTACATTTGTTTTGAAATTTCAAATTCTTCAATGGCATCCATGAATCTATCCTTGTTGTTCATATGCAGGACCTCCAGGTTAGTCTCAAAACCACTATAACCAAGAGTGTTCTCAATAAGATGGCATGTGTAATTTGAGGTTGTTAGTTACTCTCTTTCTCGGCAGATGCTCTTTGAATCTTACTCCAAAACCTCTACCTAGTTGTCACAAGTAATTTTATATATTTCGGTATTTGCTTCTGCATTTCTCTTGGTCTTTGGCAAGAACAAACACACGGAATTAATACATATTTAAATGAAGTATGAATACTAATTCATAATTTAACTGCTTCATCATTTCCCCTATTGTGAATTTGCTTACTCTTGAAAGAATGAGTGTGGTTTGCTCTTTCCACCTGTTATCACTTTCTTCTGATCTAAGGTTTATATATGAAAAAAACAATCTAAAGTGCATGAAGATTATATTTTTATTTAATTTCTATTACATAATATTTCCTGAATTTTCAACTAGTTAGGCACAACTGACCATATGTTTATTCCTTATTTAAACCCCTTAAGTTTTTTTAGATTTATTTCATATTTGTTAATTAATGTAGGGTTCATTTCTTCAAATTTTTATGAAAGAAATATCAGGAAAATTTTAATACATGGTTAGTTATCAGCTGTTGTACGTAAACTAAAAGTCTAATGATTTAAAAAAGATCAAACTATAGTAATTCAGTTAGTTAAAATTAGCACCCTAAAAAAGATACTGATATCAACCCAGACAATACAACTTTTTATTCACTTATAAAAACTGATTATGCAAAGTAAATTGTGTACATTTGTAACTAAACACATCTCAGTGTAACTTTCTATATGTGTTTTTAAGTGAGTAAACTGTATACATTTATAATTACGTAGATCACAATTACATCTGTAATGTGTGAACACTCATGTGTTTTAAGGGATGATAAAGTTGTGAATATTGATTTATGATTACAAACATTAATCTTTTCATCTCTATTACTTCTTTTGTGTATTTTAAGGGCATTAAGAAATGCACATTATAATTACACAAAAAGCTTTAAGGCTTTTCATCTGTATATCTTCTCACATACATTTTTATAACTACACAAATCGTAGCTACAGGCTTTACACCTGTGTGACTTGTCATGTGTTTTCTAAGGGTACTCAGATGCATTTTTACAACTACACAAATCACAGCTGTAAAGCTTTTTACCTGTATATATTCTCATGTGTTCTTCAAGTATTATTAAGATGAGCACTTTTATAACTATACAAATCACCACCTTATTTAGCAATAAAAAAGCATAAATTAGCATTGTGAATTTTTGAAAATCTGTTTAAAAATTTTTTGATGGCTGTCTGGGTTTTTTTTTTTTTATTTTCAATATAATTTGAAAGTTTAAAATGCTGAAATATCCAGATTTTAATGCTGATTATTACAATGGAATCAGAATTACACAAAGGTTAACATTAAGAAAAATACATTTGGAAATTCCCTTCTATCATGACGTTGAGTGTATCAATTATGTTATGAGAGTACATGATGTAATTCTAATTACCAAGAATTACAGCATTTAATTTCTTTTGATTTTTTCGATTATCAAACTGTAGGTTTCTAATCTCGTACACTGAGTTCAGTTATGATTCGTAATACATATTGACCCAAAATTTTAGTAAAATATGATGAGCAATTTTTGAGAAAATTATTGAATGTGGTAAAGTCTGTGTTGTACTTTTTTTCAAAATTTAGGACTTTCTGTTTTAACCGAAATTTTTACTTACTGAACACTGATGACACACCTCCTCCTATAGAAAAGTTTAGATTTGCTAAAATCTAGATGGTTAAATAAAAATTATATCAAATGACTATGACACTGCTGTATAAATAAAAAAAGCATAACCTTCATGTTCGACCGCACTTGTCGAGCCTTTTTCGGTCTTGGCAAGCCAGAAAGCCTCCACTGTGATGATTGAGAATTAGTTTCGACATCATATCTGTGAACCCATGTTTCGTCACCTGTTATAATATGTTTCAGTAATTCTACATCGTCGTTGACTTCATTTAGTGACTCCTCAGCAACTTCCATTCAAAGCTGTTTTTGTTCAAAATTCAACAATTTTGGAATGAATTTTGCTGCCACGCGTTTCATACAGAAAACATTGGAAACAATGTCATGACATGATCCAATCGATATGCCATCATCAGCGACCACTCTAATTGTGATTCGGCAAATGTTCATAACCATTTCTTTCACTTTTTCCACGTTTTCATCGGCTGTTGATGTGCTGGGGCATCCAGGGCGTTCGTCATCTTCAACGTCTTCACAGCCTTCTTGAAAACACTTATACCACTTGTAAACTCTTGTTTTACTCATAGCAGACTCACCATAGGCCTTTGTTAACATTTCACAAACTTTGTTACACTTTATTCCATTTTTTACGCAAAATTTGATACAAATTCTTTGATCCATTTCTTTTAACAAACAAAAATCGCAGAGCTCATAAAAACATGTCTAACCTTAGTGGCTGTCATAGACAAAGTCAACAATGAAAACAGCTGAAAGTTTTACCATACTTCAAGGGCATGTATACCAACAAAATAAAAAAAAAATTGACAATCGGACTCTCCAAGCCTGCGAAATTTAAAAATTCTCGTTACTTTCTGAACACACCTCGTAAATACTAAAGCTGTTTTGTTTTTCTTAGAATATTTATTTATTTTATTTAAATACAAATCATATAAGCAATAATCGTTTCCTGTTTAGCTGACACAAGCAACTTCATAGCACATTCCACAAGAAAGATGAATTACTGTGAATTACAGCCATTATAGTAAGATTCAGATCCGAGAACTTGAAAGGAGCACTGATCCTGACTTTTAGATCTTTTTTGAGGTCATTAAGATTTTTATTTATATATTATGATTCAAACTTAGCACAAAAATCAATTATGGTAATAGTTTCGTCAAGTTTGTGAACTCGAAAACAAGTTTAACAGTCTGAAAATGGTGACCATTTCATATCTTTAAAAATTCGTCATTTTTTTGTCATACATTTTTAATAATAATACATTTTTGCGGATTAATAAGAGTGGCATGAAGTGCATAACATTAGAGGCGTACCCTGGTATGGCAACCAGAAACATCACCTTGTTCAACCTAACTTAAAATGGTACGCTTGGAAATAAATAAAGAAGTGTTTCACCTTTCTTGTTTTTAAAAACTTTTTATACAACATCAAAAACATCACAGACACTGGCTACAAGTCAAGCACCAGGCAGACATATTGAGACGCCATCACTGAAGCTAGGAGATGCCAGTCCGTGCGTCATATTCCAAGAGCACGAATTAATTGTGTGCTCCGTGAGAAAAGTGAGGTTATGAAACAAACTCGACAAATTTTTATTTTAAATAAATATGTTAAAATAATCATGCTGTTAAAGATTCTAGTCTCAATGAATTTATATGCAAAATTTACAGTAACCATAATATTTCGATAAAATTTACGAACTTGAACACCAGAGTGATAAAGTTTTTCAGACATTGAGTTCGATGCAAAGTCGTAAAAACTCAATATAGCGTCATCTCAAAAAGCTATAAATAGCCAGTATTTGGCATGGGTTGGAAAGAGACGGATCTGACAACCACAGCGGTTCATCTGGATCATAGTGAAACAAGTAAATAGTGAAGTCAGTGTTTATTAGAAGTGCATAATAGAAGTGAAATAATAGATATATAATATATTTATAAATATAGTGAGTGTATCAAGAGAAAATAATTTAAATTTATTTACGGAAATACGGGTGAGATCTAACCACATATTTGTAACGGTTTCTAATGAAAATTTGATTACTTTTAAATTACATTGAACGAATATTAGTACAATAATAACAAAATGACTATTTGGAAACTTTTGAAATAAACAATTTAAATTATAATATACAACATTTCCATTTTTTTTTTTTTTTTTTAATAAACTTGAATGAGGTCAACTCGTTAATCCCCCCCCCCGAGAATATTTTAAATAAGTAAATAACACAATTTTTTAGAACAGATTAATTATAGTGATAGGTGTAGTAGATTTAAATATTAATTTTCCCACATTAGAATAGATATTATAAAGACTCAAAAATTCCTAAATAATTGTGTGATGTGCCTGTGAAAACTTCAACATTATTTAGTTATAAGAAGGACTATAATATTAGTTTAAGCATAGCTTAAGATTAGTATCATAATATCAGGAACTTATTGAATGACCATACTAAAGTGTATTACTATTGCAGCTCTGGGAAATAATGATAAATAAACTTTGTTAACTTGAATTAATTTAATGAAACTTGAAATCTTTGTTTAGTTAGTGTTTATTATTTGTTTGTTTTGTTGTTTGTTTTGATTGTCATTTTGTAATATTTATAATTATAATAACAGTACGTAAATAAATAAAAACATTTCATTATATTATATAATATCATTTGTTGTAATTTTACAAATCTGTTGTTAAGAAGCAAAATTAAACAACATATCTCAATACAAAAAAGACTGCTTTTAATGATTTATACGATCAACTGTATATTTCATCTGGGTAAAGTACATTAAGTAGCCAGGGACAACGCTATAATGTATTGAAGGACAGAAACTTTGTACTTAGGCATGCTATTTTATTTAAATTTTTAGAAATCATTTCAATATGTCAAAACGCTTAGGTAAGCACTTTCTGGATGACTGTGTCCATAGTGTACAGTTTACACATATTCCAAATTAGTAGTACCTGATTTGGTACTACTAAATCCAAATTAGCTGTACCTGTACAGCTCTGGAGAGCTGTAAACAGAGGTACACAAAAAAAATATAAACATACACTTTTGCATCCTTAATGTAAAATTTGTCCACATTCCAAATTAGTGCCTGAGATGGAAAGCTGTGGGCCCTACAGAGGTACAGAAGAAAATGCAAACAAACTACATTTCTTGAAATATACCAGTAATAAAATTGATGTACTCACTGGACTCACAAATAAAGCACACTTGTTTCTGCATATCCTTCACAAAATATAAAGGGCCTACAAAATGAAATATATTAATAATGTAGTGTATAGGTAACAACATTTTTAGTACATCAATAATACACATTACAATTAATTATTATTTGTTTGTGCTGACTTTGTATAACAGTTTACATTATAGATGAGTACAAGGAGGATTAGGCAAGAATAGAAAGACAGTAGTGCTCCTTAAGGTCAAGCACCAATTTTGAATACAACAGACAATTTCTGCTTTCTTACCAGTCATTATCTGTTTCCTGTTCAGCTTTCACATATGTGAGTTCTATTACTGTGTCTTCATCAAGTTCATCAGATTCTTTCTTATTAAGAATTTCTGATTCATTGCTTAACTCGATTTTCTCAACTTCATCAAGTAGATAATTTTCTTCTACTTTAATTAGTTCATAGCTAACTTCCTCTTTTTTAATTTGTATTGTTTCTTCATTGATTTTATCAAAAAGTGCTGAATTTTCTGATTCATTACGTAACTCCATTTCTTGGACTTCATCAACTTGATAATTATGTTCTTTTACTTTTATTAATTTCATTCTCTTGTTTTATTTTTATCGTTTCTTCTTTGAATTTATCTAAAAGTAGTGAATTTTCCATGACTTACCTAAAAACATAACATTAAGACACTGTTAATAAATTACAAGTGTTAAAACAAATTATATTTCATTTAAAAAAAAAATTAATTAAGAGTTTTAATTATTACTTAAGTAGGCAGCTGAAAATATACTAGTATACAGATTAATTCAGTATAGGCTAACTTTGTTTTTACTTTCTTACTAAACTTAACATACAGAAAGTTATATCAAGTGCTGAAAATTTAATACAAAGATTCTTTTATTCATGACATTGCAGTACAGAAGTGAGGTTTATATGAAGAATTTCTACCTGGCAAGAAATAAAAGGGAAATGAATTAGTCAGTTCAAATACTTAAGAAGCTTGATTTCAACTGTACTAGTTTTGCGTTGAAAGGAGTTGTTAAAATATATACCAAAATTTTTACAGGCCAGGAAATTTGACAATCACATTCACAAGTTCAAGCTGAGGGGCTCCAGACTACAATTACTGTATAGGCAAGAAGCTGCAGGTTTGTTCATGACAACTAATGACTCCTCAAAAAGATCAGTGTCTGAGTTTGATAAAATCTCTTTTAAAAATAAAGAAATTTTCAATTCCTTGTCAAAATGTGTTATCAAAAACTTCAAGACAGTCCACATACATTGCCACCTCAACTTTGTTTATTAATATTCAACCAAGTGAGAAACGTCAGTAGTACTTGTCAATCACATTTTAAGTTAATTTCCATAAAATATTAGCTGCCTCGGTGGCCAAGTTGATAGCGTACTGGGCTTTCACCCCAAGTTCGATTCCCGGCCTGGGCTTGGCATTTTCATACGCTATAAATCATCGCATCGTCTGCATTAGCCCAAGTGTGCACAATAGTCGGACATTAAACAGGAAAAAAAACAAAAAATTCATAAAATATTAGCTACGAACTAGCTATTAAAGTAAGGTCCAGACCTTGGACTATGACATACATAACCTGATTCTGATCTCTAAACCACAATTTAAAGGTTGTTAGACTTTTTGTGTAAAAAGTGTGTGTATGTGTGTGTGTGTTTTAAAAAAAAATAATAAAATAACTAGCCTACTTCTTTACACTAACTAGACGGTTGTACAGTTATAAAAACTCAAAAAAGCATCAGTAACAACAGAATTAAAAAAAAAAAATTGAATAAAATGGTATGAAACAAATTTTAAAAACTGATACTGTAGCTATTATTTGCAAATTGATCTAGTATATTTTATTAGATAGAATTAATCCTCATTAAAATATAAATGTTAGAAGGCTAACAGTTTTTTTTTTATTAATAAAAGTGCATTTTTAGTACACACCCACAGAATTTTGTTACAAGTTATATTATTATTTGTTAAACTAAATATCTGTAATTCATAATCTGCTTAGGTCATAAACTATTGGATTTATGAACAAATTACAAATATAAATGTTTTCTAATGAAGATTTGTATTAGCCTACTTTATGTTTGTTTATTCTGACTGGTTATATGATATAAATGCTTTATTTTATATAATATTTAATCATATTTAACCATTTATCCAATGATAATTAATTAGTTTTTTTCAGGCAGTATAAAACTGAAAATTATTATTGCATTGTTTTTTAATAATTACTGAAGTTTATGAGATATAAACTTTAAGATGAGCATTAAAACAATTTACATTTGTTTACAATACCTGCAAAAATAGCTGAAATGATCATCTAGATAAACGGTTAATTATAAAGATTTGTTGCTTTTATTATTTGTGCTGATGAATGACTAAAATTGTTTTATTTTTCAGAAACACTACTATTTCAAGCAACTTTCATTGGGTGTTAAAACTGAGTTTTTAGAATTGATAATTTATGCACCAAATGCTTTATTATATGCCCAATACTAATAATCCAAAATATAAAAGCAACGAGAAGTTACAAAAAAATAACAATAAAATTAACTCAAAATGACTATCACATGAAAGTAGTAGTCATGAACGTAGTACAAGTATATACATATACATGCGTAGTACATGTAAGCCTACATAATCACAAAAATAGTTTTTTCATTAACATGTTTTTCATCACGAAACACAATTAATTTAATGTGTGTTCTTATTAATGAAAAAAATATCTTTTTTTAAAAAAAACTTCAGACAGGCTTGGTTGTTCAATGTTAAACTCAGTTGTTGGCATATGTAGCTAATATTCGGTAAAAACTACTTACCTTTGTAACAAGTAAGGTAAGCTACACACCAGAAATAAAACTACATTGTAAAAATGGACATCGGAATATAGTTTCATAATAAAAGGTAAAAATCATAATTTATCATAATAAATTTAATCTGCAACATCTTTCAATGAAATAATATAGCACATAATAAAACCACAAAATTGTTAAAATCATTACTTTTGTGAAAGCTCTAAAAAGTCAAATTCCCGTTGTGCATATTTTATACCATGAAATAAGAGATTTTCCATTTGTTTTTTAAAGCATCAAAAATGTTATGGTAATTGTTCATTATTTAGCAACTTCTTCTGTATTGAATTATATTATTTATTTTCCTTTAGTAACAACAGATATATTTAAAACTCAGATCAACAAGGTACAGAACAAAAAATACCACCCGAAGGCCTAAATGCAGTTTTTATACCTCCTTAAAGTACAATTTATAGTTGACCAGTTGCTACTGTAATAATTAACAATAAAATCATGCAGGATTTTAGGCTGTTATTTACGGAACTATTTTGTAATATTATTGCTGTTTACAATACCAACAATAGATTTCCTTTCCTTTCCTACACGACTTACTGACCATGCGCGTGATTTACTGATGGGCATAATTATTAAAAATAATCAAAATAATCGATTACTGAAATCTTACCATTAATAATGGCTTATAGTTGCAAAATTTGAATGTAATTGAAATTCGGCTAAATATCCCATAAAGAGGTTTTTTTCTAAAGCTAAATCATGGGATGTGTATTTAACTTTATGCCAATATCTATCGATGGTATTCCTTTTTGCACCAGTCGCATAATCAACAAAACTGAGTGGTTATCCGTGAGATTAGTAAAGCTACTATCAGAAAGATAATTATAAGCTTTTGAAGTCAATAATAATTGTTCTCAATAGAATCCATTATTCAATAAAGTTTAAACAATAACTTTGAGTTAATGTATTGTGTTAACATAAATGAGCAATATCTAGGAAGGTCAAGTGGGTGTAGTAATTTTGCATAGGTTATCTGGCATACTGTATGCAAAATAAACATCAATGACATTAGAAAATAATTCTGTTGAAAATTTCTTAAAATTGTAACTTATCTAAGAAATTAAATCTTCCGAGAGTGAAAATCTTTTAATTCGACAATACAGTACATCATTTTAAAAAATTACAAATATCATTACTTTCCTACATTAATACAAAATACAAACAAGCAGAAACATAATTAACTAAAAAACTTAATTTTACCTGTACAGAAACACTGTTGATTTGTAATAACAATTTAGCAAACATCTTGTACGAATTAAGCAGATTGTGGCCGACACATGAAACTGTCGAATGTTAAACATTGCGGAATTTTAGGCTAGATATCTTGACACCTGAAATCATTACCAGACGACACGATATCGAGGCACTAAAGTAATTGTTAATGGTTGCGACGCATATCATACATGAGTTAAATCTACCGTCTCTATGAGAAATGTTTTAGCAGAATATTGTTTGATATAAAAGAATTTTTTTCGTAAGAACTTCATAACCTAACTCAACTCGACTGTCAGGTTGAGTTCACGCATTTCATGAAATTTGTGATATTAATAATGAAAAAAATATAATTAAATAAAATGTAATAAATTAACTCGACTCTGCTGTGGGGTTTTTAATGAAATGCGATAGTTAATAATGTTTTTTTTTTTTTTGGTGTTTAACGTCCGACTATTGTGCACACTTGGGCTAATGCAGACGGTGGGATGATTTATAGCGTATGAAAATGCCAAGCCCTCGCCGGGAATCGAACCCGGATCCTCGGGGTGAAAGCCTAGTATGCTATCCACTAGACCACTGAGGCGGCTTAGTTAATAATGAAAAAAAAACAAACACACATATATATATATATACACAGGGAGATAATAATCTTAACGGTTTTTCGCCGAAAAAGAAACCCATCTTTTTATATATATATATATATATATATATATATATATATATATATATATATATATATATATATATTAAAAGATGTTGATACCTAAATCTACTCGGCTGTTGAGCGTTTAACACAGTTTTTATGTATATAACTCATATTCCTTAAAAAGTACTAACTTTTATATACAATTTGCGAAGTTAGAAACTCAAATTAATTAAAATGATTTTTTCAAAATTTCGTTGGATTTTCTGAATTAACACTGAATGTTGCTAACCGTTACACATTTCCAGGTCGACAAACTGTGAATTTTGTGTAAAAATCAAATTTGGCAGGAATTTACCGTTATCGTTAGTATTAATAGTATAGATTAATAGTATATATAGTATAGATAGTATAGATTAATATTATAGATAGTACAGTTGATTGTTATATAGCATAAAACATTGATAAGTTTTACTTTTTATATTACATCTTCTATGATCTTTAAACGCAGAAAATTATGTTTCTGTTATATGTATGCAGTTTCTTATTAAATGTATTTAATGTTTTATTTTTAACTTTATTATTACTGAAACAAGTAGGAATATATTATAAAACAAAGTATTAAGTTTTGAACAATGTGTACTTGATCAAGGTGATGTTGCGCAAGAGCAATAGAGCAGATTGTATTTCCCTTCCCATTCATCATGCTTTCTGTTTCTAGAACCTTCTAAACGAGTTCTCTTAGTGTAGTATTCTCTCTGTGTTACCATTAGTGTATTAGTAACCAGAAAGAATACTGGAACTCTGAGGCTGGTTCTTATTTCAAGTAATTTCAGCGAAAGTTTATTACGAAGTTGCGAATTATACTGTTTCGTTCAACATTGTTTTAGGGGAAAATATTCCGTTTATCACACTTTTCAAGGTAAAACCTAGCCTAGTACATTTTCTGTCATTGTTAAAGTTTTAATTATTGATTATATATTCGCTTCATGCAGAAATTTTAGAATGTTCGGCCATTTTAAATGAGTATATATTACAACTACGAATTAATTTTTTTATTTATTGCGTTAAATATTTTTATTCATTGTGAAACATTAAAAAAAAATTGTTGTGTCATTACAGTGCTACTAGCTAGCCAGGGCTATAGTAGCCTAACGATTGTCTTCGTTTGTAGAGTAAGCCTACATTAAGACTATAAAGTTATAAAATTGATTTTTGTATATACATCTCATAAGTTATAGCCTAGTATTACTTGGCTTATCCTTGCCTCTAATTTCATCAGTTTACTTTCATGGCCATTGAGTTTAATATGTAACAAATTAACTTCCTCATACATTTTATAGCTCTTCACTTTCCATTAGTTATCAGTAATTTAACTTAGTTTATAGCAATTTTTGGTAATTAAAACAATTGCTACTGTAATGTTTTACTGTAAAACAATAGTTTCTTGTATTAAATTTTATCAATAAGAGTATTTTACAATATAGTGTTAACCAAGGCATAATTCTTGACCATAACCTTGACTTCTAGGCAAGTAGTTTTGATATTAGGCTACATATTTATGCTCCATACAGTGTAAATGATATTGTAATGTCACAAAATAGTTCTGTTAAGTGCATTTATTAAATCTATTTAATGTTTTGTAGATTAATGTTTCTTAATTTAATAATAAAATATGTAATAGAATGAAAAATATAGTAAAACATGTAAATAAATGTTATTTAGGCCTATTAATTATACTTGAATACTTCAAATTAAAAAAAAAATTACAGCATAATTTGTGCCAAAAAAATATTTTCATTATTAGATATTTCTGCACTTTTGGATGATTTACTAAAGTAATATTTTTTAATTATTTTTTTAAATTATGTATTTTAATATCAAAGACTTTAAAAGATATTCACTCGAGGAAGATTATATTTATTATGGTAAGTTACCATTTTAAGCCATTTTTAATGAACTATATTGTGATGCCATTGATATGCATGATTTCCCAAGCAAGATCACTATGCCACTTTGACATATTGCTCATGTGTATTATCATATTATAATAAGTGAGTTGTTACCTTGCTAATTCTTTTTAATTCTGTTTTAATTTATTTTTGTTCTGTTTAATTCTTTGTTCCCCGCAGGGGGTGCAAACTAGCTGAACCTATTGAGAGGATTTAGACGTCCCTCAGGGTATCTGAGTAACATATACAACACTACATGTATGACTAACACTTTACACTCACACTTATATTTAGGAAGGCGATAATAGCCTCAATGTTCTTTTCACCTTTAAATAACAAAAAATGAAATAAAATAATTCTTTGTTCTGTCCTAATCTGTGGTGATAACTTTGTGCTCAAAGGTTAGTAGTTTTTACAGCTAGATTTGAGCCTGTAAGAGACCCAAAGGATTCTGTTACATACCCAACTGAGTTGTTAAGTTCTTAAGTTAAAAAAAAACTTCTTTTCATTATTAATAAAATTTATTTAATTAATCATTTACGTGATGAAAAATGTGTTACCTACTTTCGTGCAGTAGCGATTTTGAGGTTATGCAGGAACTTCTTTTTTCCATTTTTGCAAACTTCCCATAGTTTCTGCACTTTTTAAATTTTGTATAATTACTTTGGGCATGTAATAAAGCATTTTTGGTGAAAGTATTAAGAAAATTTACAAATCACCTGAAAGTGCAGATTTACTCATTATTATTTGAGAAAAGTGTAGCCTAGGATATTTCCAAAAAAATGTAAGTTTCTGGATATCGGTAGTCACATTAATGTAGGCATTTATCCAAATTTCTTTTAGATGTGGATATTAACATGGATATTAACATGATGGATATTAACATGACCAACTATATTATAAGAATTTTTGTTGTAATTTATTAAATTTTTGAGATACCCTTGGTGCTGAAACCAGTAATAAAATACATTTATTAAATAAAACTTAGAAGTTATACATTAGTTTAATTTGCTAAGGATTCCTTTGTAATTTGTTAAACTGTCTCATAATTTTGTCATAGCTTCTTATATTTTATCCATTTTCTTATATTTATTTTTGAAACAGTAAAATTCCTTCAGTAACAGTTTAGGTATTTGATAAAGGCCGCCTGATTTCAGGAATTTATTGCCTTCTAACCCATTCTTGTAATATAAACATACAGTTTAGTAAGTCACTTTGTTTAATTATATAAACATGTCAGGTTACAGCTTTTGTACGATCAGTACTGCTGCTGTTTATGGCAATGATAACCTTTATAGCTTTTTATAGGAGGACAAATCTACTGTTCATTCTATATTATCATTTTAGGAGAGTAGAAACAAATATACTGTAGTAAGCCTGCGGCTAACATGTAAATATAAATATAATATTTTACACAAAGAAAGCAGTTTTTGAAATTGATCTTATTTCATACAACTAGCAATTTAAGAAAAAGCTGCAACCACAATATTTAAGTCTTCTCAAAAAATGTTTGCTATAGTATTCAAAATAACATATTAAAAAAATGAATTAACATTCTTGGATAATGGTGGTAATGTTATTCTCAACAATTACAAATCAAAGGTATGGCCTTCATTAATTTCAAAATTTGTAGGTAGTATACTGCAACTTTTAGGATACATAATTGTTGTAACTACACTACCTTTTGGGGAGGAAAAAGTCAACATTTTTTGGAAATGACGATTTGTTACTAAATTTTAAAATAGTAACACCCATTTTAAAGACAGAGTATATAATTTTAAATGTCATATTTTTTTAGACAAGGGAAATGATAGCCTGCATGCAGGTAAATAAATTAGATATTTGTATCCAGATCTGTGGGAGAATAGTTTGAATTAAAAAAAAAAAAAAAAATTTAAGAGAAACAATAAACTTCGGTAGGCTAAATAAAAAAATAATAATATATTCATAAAAAAATATTTATTTATTATTATTATTATTTTACAACTAACAAGCACACTGACAAACAATATAAAGGGAAAATTTCAATATTTTATTACATTAGAACCTCAAATATAAAATAAAAATTGTGTCTGGGCTAGTATTCAATACATTGTTTTTAAATAACTTCTATTGTCTATGTATTTTTCTAAATTAAAATATTTTTTTTATGCTTTTACAGCCTCCCTCTTTTAAGGAACCAAACAATTTGAAGTAATCAGTGTTTATTGTTGGTTTGTATTGATTTAATTAACCAACTGTAAATAAGTATTAATTTGACTTATTAATAATAACTTATTGTTAATTTGAAATTATACACAAGTGATATTAAAGAAAATGGATACTGTTTTTAGGCCTATACATCATATACGATTATAAAACCTCAATCTTGTATAATTAATCTAACTATTAATGTTGTAATGGCTGTGCTGAGCTACATGTATTACATATACAACAGTGTTCATTAATAATTTAATATATTTATTAAAGAAATATTTGTATAAAATGTGCAAGACATTTCACTGTAAACGCTCAAAACAACTTTGTGCTAGATAGGTCAGGTATGTAGTATATAGTGATATACATAATTTTTCAAGGTTAGTAGGATGTGGTTTTGAACACCTCGTTCTTTTGTTTCTTAAGCAGAAATAATACCACTTGTCACAAATGCACTAAAAACAAGCAGCCTACTGGTACATTTAAATTGTATTCAAGAATAATAAGTAATATGTATATGGCAAGAATGACGCCATCTTACATGTTATTTGTGTTATCATGAGTTCCTACTTTTTTCCTTAAAAAAAGTGCTAAGCCTGTCTTAACTTTTTATTTATACTATTTTTCTTGACCAGTAATGTGCTGAAAGTTGTACTATTCAATCTGAAATAATTTTAAAATAAATGTGTTTCCATACTTTCAAACTGCTGTGTATATTTTTCGCACATGATTTAGTAAAATGTATATTTTACTTTATGGTGTATGCTAATACAACTTTTTAATTACAAATTTAAAATTCCAACTTTGTTAAAAAAACTGGAATTTTAGAATCTAGGGTAGGCTATTAACAAATAAAAAAAAACTGATGCAATTTATCTTGTTTCAAATTAATTGTGTATATATATATATATATATATATTTATATATATATATATAGTAGGTTTTTATTTTTGACATATTATTATTATTTGGAAATGAATATTTTGTTCAGCTTTTAATCACCATTGATTTAATTTTGTATCAATTATATTTAGGCATTTTAATTTTGTTGTGCAAGTTGCTGTATATAGTATAGTTGGACCTGCTATCTACCTGCATTGTTTTCTATATTTAGAAATGTTTGTGTTATGCATCTAATGATTGCACAACACATAATGGGTAATGAATGATTCAAACCAAGCCCTACATTACTAGGCAAGTTTGTATTCAATATTATTTGTTATATTAATAGCCTACAATATTCTAAAAAATATATAGTTGGTAACAAGAATTGTTACTGTTGTTTTACAATAACTATATGCAATAAAACTGTCATTTAACTAGAGTAAATCTGGCCCATTTAACTATACTATAGTCTGGCTTACGAAAGAAAACACCTGAGTTCAGGACTATGTAACGTTCCAATCAATAGTACAGAAATATCAGAAACATCAAATGAAAGCTTGTTCTTTTGTTTATAAGTATATATACAGCCTCAGTATTAATGCTGTTAAAATATTTTCAAATATTAATTTTACATTTCAAAAAATTGTATAAAAATCATGATTTTCATACAGTTTTTTGACTACTAGCTACTTTAGAGGTTCATAGCTATGCCAATTTTTACTCCATAATAATGCATTGTGTATATTATCGAGTAGACGTAATGAAACAGATTTGAGTATAAATCGTAATACTTAACGCACCAGAAATACAGTACCGTGGTATGTGCTATAGAAATCTGGAGTTATTTATAAAGGCCTACAGTTTCTCTGTTGCCTTTTTAAAAGCAGTTTAATATTTGTAGGCTGTATGCGATACTATCCAGAATATAATTCACAGTAATGTTTTCACTCATTGTGTGGAAAATAAAAAAAACCAAGATAGTGGACTTGTATATGAAATAGAAATAAACATTCAAGAAATGGACTTTGTATATGAAATAGAAATAAACTTTCAAGAAAATAGTCCTTTCAAGAAACATTCAAGAAATGAACTTTGTATATGAAATAGAAATAAACATTCAAGACATGAATTTTGTATATGACATAGAAATAGAAATTCAAAAAATTGATTTTGTATATGAAATAGAATTAAACATTGAAAATCAAGAAATGGACTTCTGTGTATGAAATAAAAAATTAACCTTCAAGAAATGAACTTTGTATATGAAAGAAACATTCATGAAATGAACTTTGTATGTGAAATAGAAATAAACATTCAAGAAATCAGAACTTCATGACATGAATTATGCTTATCCCTGTCAATACTGTGTTTTAATATCTTATGATATTATATTTATATTATTATATTATATATCTAATTAAATTATATCTAAATGGTGTTTATGTAGTATGTTCTAATTTTGAAGAACAATATAGTTGTACACTTGCAGTTCACTTTATAATGCATGATAGTACTACATTGTTGTAGTGTGGAGTAATGTGGTGTGGCGTGTGTGTGTGTGTGTGTGTGTGTGTGTGTGTGTGTGTGTGTGTGTGTGTGTGTGTGTGTGTGTGTGTGTGCATGTGCGCATGTGTATGTGTGTGTATGTGCGCGTGCATGTGTGTTGTGGTGAGACTTCGGAATTTCTAGTTAGTATTGTTGTGAGAGTGGAAAGACAGTTGTAATTTAGTAAGCTATAGAATGTTAAATGAAATGTTATACAAAAAATATTTTTTAGAATATTATTATACAAAAAAATATTGGATATCAGTCAGACCTATGTATGATTTATTTGTGTATACTATATCCCAGTTAGCTAAGTTTCCTAAAAAATTGCAAGTTTTGAAAGTGAGACTTCGAATAAAAAGAAGATGTTTCACTCAATTCTACATTTATAATGTGTGTATTGAGTACTAATCGTAATTTTCAAAAAGAAAAGATCACGGATGACCCTTGTATTTATAAAGTACAGTAACATGGAATGATTGTTAAGTCTATAGCATGAGCCACCTGACAGTACTCTGATAAGGTACATCAGTGCAACAGTGGCGAATTCTACTAGAATTAAGTTGAAATTTCCTTATATATAATAACTTTATGATCACTTACTTAATACAGTAAGTCTAATTTAATATATTTCTTGATAATACTGTTGTAAAACTACATATCTGTGTTAAACAGTTATTTGAATGAAGTTGCTTCTTTAAAGAAATTTGTCATGAAATGTCTATCATAATATACTCGTGTCACAGCGATGATAACCTGTACAGTTTTCTGTCGGAAAAAAAGTTTAACTGCATTGTTGTAGAGAAAAAATTGACAAATTTATGAACCTTCAAAGTAGCTAATAGTAGAAAAACTGTGTAAAAGTCATGTTTGCTGGCAAATTTCTTACAATATTAAAATAACATTAAAAATATAATAAAATAATTTCATAAACAAAAAAACACTTTTTAAATGTATCTAAAATTTTATATAATAATCAATTGGAACATTATTATATTATCCTAACTAAAATCAATTTTTTTTGTTGGTCAGATGATAATTGGAAATGAGCTGATTTGGATGTGCAGAAATTCTGTAGAAATACTTAACAAACTGACATTGAAAAACAATTTAGGAAACCAGATATGTTAGTTAAACTATTCAAAATAGCCTACGCAAAAATAACTGTTAAATAAACACTTTTCAGAGAAAGAAATTGTTACAAAAAAAAACAAAACTAATAGGCTAAATAAGAGCATGTTGTTTTAACAGACAGCAAGAGAAGTGATGGGTGGAGAAAAATTTTTGATGCTCACCACACTGTCCCAATGCTGGTCTAAAATAGAACTACAGAAGTAAAGAGCCCGTCAAGGTCAACATATCCACTTTTATAATTTTGGTTTTTGTAATATTGTAATTACAAAGAGTCATGAAGGTGTTATGTGTATATTACATTAGATCAGTCTGCTTAAAAACTTATTGTTTTACTCTGAAGAAGGGATATTGTAACAAAAATGTTGCCCATTATCAATTACTGTCACTGTTAGGCTATACAGGTAGGCCTATGTCATTACGTTCATATTAGTTATTAGTTAGTGTTAAAAAATGTAGGGTATACTTTTTTGTTCATTTGAAGTAATATTTTATTAAGTACGTTATAAAATTATTAGGCTTCTTTGTGCATGAAAATGTTATTAGGGTCTACACTCTTAAAAGTAACTACACAATTTTTAGTTTGAATCATATTGAATAAATGTGCTCAAACAAGTACATTTAAAAATAACTTGTAATGTTTATTTCAGACTTTACTTAAAGCAAAATGGTGAAAGAAAAAGCCTTTTATGATATTTTGGGTGTGAAGCCTAACTGTACTACGGAGGAATTAAAGAAAGCATATAGGTCATTGGCTCTCAAGTATCATCCAGATAAAAATCCAAATGAAGGAGAAAGGGTAAGTAACATTATACAACAAACAGAAGTTATTAGATAATGTTTGCTTTTATAAATGCTTAGTGGGAAAAGAATTAGAAACTTGGCAGAGTTGTAAAATCCAAATTGAAGTATATATAATTATAAACAATATCAAATTTTGTAACAGCAGTACCAGCGTATGTATTATAGAATGTTAATTATTCTAATACATTTTATTTGTA
The DNA here is from genome assembly GCA_022606455.1 of Callitettix versicolor. Taxonomy (NCBI): domain Eukaryota; kingdom Metazoa; phylum Arthropoda; class Insecta; order Hemiptera; family Cercopidae; genus Callitettix; species Callitettix versicolor. The sequence goes on along the minus strand of CM040190.1, from coordinate 31,941,112 downwards.
CTGCAGCTACAAAACTGACTTACAGAAGGCTGAATTCTAAAAAAATACTTATTAGCCAATACTGTGTTATAGTTTGTTAACTTGCATTATTTTAATAACTACTGTACTAGTGGCTAGTGGGAACTTAACCCATAAACCATTTATTTACAGTAGAAAATATTTGGCAGCCTCTGATATAACAATGATTTGTGCAGTTGCTGGCTCTTTCCTATATTATTGGCTGAATGGAGCCATATCGTAATAATGACCCTGTAACTAAATATTTTCCCTAAATATTAGTTAAATTGTCAAAAAAGTGTATAATAAAACACTGTTGTGGAGTTGTGGCCAGGCAATTAATTAAAAATATACTGTGAAGTCTATTATTGCCCTTTGAATTACTGTTAGTTAGGGCCTAAGGGGGCCCTACGCAAAAAAGCATACCGAACAGACATACAAGTACTAGCATGACAGTATGACAGTTTAACAGACATCAGCGACTAGTAGCTGTTAGCCAACATTTTTTAGCAACAGTTAATAATAGCTAGGATCGCATGCATATATCACTCAAATTCCAAACCCTAATGGCTTTCATACCTCCAGATAATCTGGCCCCAATATAAATACATTTTTATATAGAAACAAATTTACATTGAACAATGTTAGTGTCGACCATTGGTTCTCATACAACCTCTGCTGGTTAGTTTCAGTATGTTCAAGAAATATTTTTAAAAATAAAAATTATGTATTGAATTTAAAATACTATACTGAAAGATTTATTTTGTTAGTCAAATTCAGTAATGTGAAATAAAGAACGTGAGTGACAAGTACTGATTGAAATTAAATTTATAGAACCTATTAGAATAAGCTATTGTAAATGTACAGTAGTCTCACTGTAATCTGGCTTATATTGGATTATTGAAAATGGCATTGGTGGAAAAGAGAGAAATGTAGGTTTTTTTAAATTAAAATTTTGGTATGCTATACATACCTTAGGCAGTTGTATACTTTTATTATAATCAATGAACACTAGAAATAGACATTGAAGAAATGTTGCAAGAAATACAAAAAAATGTTAATGGATTGTTATTGTTGTATGGATTATTTATATTGTAAATGACTTCACCCTTCTGTCAAAATTTGGTAAATATATTCAATGCTGGCAAGCCAGTTGTTGATATCAACAGTAATTAAGCTTGAGCTTATTAGCAACTTTTAAATGAGTTTCTGCTTTACTATTAACAGTATGATTATTCTGTTAAGTCATTATTGGAAACAAATTCATATGACGGCTACAACTACTTTCAAGAAAAAATAATTGAGGTTATGTGCCGTGTATGCTCATAAATGTACATTAAGCCTACAGTTTTAAATAGTAGTTTGTACAGTTGTTATTATATTAACATTGTAACATCAACAGATTATTAGATATTTTGAATTGAAAAACAGCAAATTCTTGCAAATCTAATAAATATGGACTAATAAAAAAAAAATTTCCAAAATTAACTCTACTTTCTCTCTTTATTTGTTTCACCCAACTTTGGGGTACACTAAATCAATCACTTTTTAATGTTCTGTGCCTTCCTCATAGCCCAGTATTGCTTCATTCGTTGTTGCTTTTCTTTCTTCGTCAGAGATTTGGAACGTTCGCTTGGATTTGACTTTGCCTTGGAACCGTTGCTTCTTGTCCTTGGTTATTGTTTTGACCAAGGACAAAACAATAACTCTACTTATATATAGTTATAAAGTTATAACTTTACTTTATAATAGGTTTATTTAGAAATTTCTGATATTTAGGGAGAATTGGGATTGGAGGTCATTTGAATAACCAGATCTTTTGGATTGTCAAACTTAAAACAAGTGTAGTTAATAACAGTGTTAAATATATAGTACTGTGTTCAAATTGAGCTTAGATTTAATAATATGCCTACAAAATAAAGTAGGCTACCATAAAATTATATTTTAATATTATTATTTGAAATGTTGCAACTGAAATACATGAATAGCAGTATGATCAGTTCTTATAAAGGTTAATTCCGAAGTAGGCATAGTTTGATGATTAGACACAAAGAGTGTGGATTCACAGTGTCTGGTGTTCAGTGTTCATGTGAAAACGCTATTTCCAGGTTTTATGATATGATTCCTTAGGCAATCTTTGTGATGCATTATTTATTGTCATAAGAATATAATTGGGACTGAAACTGCTCTTATGAGCACAAAGCAGTGCCAAGCACACACTGTATGTCCGTGTGGCACCTCACATGACACTACTACCCACATACACTGATGGAAAGTAGAGGAAATTACAAAAAAAATGTTTTATATGTAAAAAAATTGAGTGATGTAAATGTAAAGTGGGATTTTTTATATAAGGAAATTACAAAATAAAATGTGTTGTATGTACAAAAATTGAGTGATGTGAATGTAAAATGGGACTTTTTATATCCTTGACTTGAGAATATCATTTAAAAAACGTTCTTTGACTTGAGTAAATTTTATAAGTTTTTTTTGCCCAATACTATTTCTATGAAAAGGTACTATTTTCAGAATATTCTGAAATTATTTTCACTAATTTCTGGCCATACAGCAGATTCTTGGTTATCCACAGCATTGAATGGTGCAAACTTTGCGTATAATGCAATTATGAATAATCTACAAATACCTTAAAAAATTCAAATAAATAGAAATTTGATTTTATATTTAGAATAAACTATTATGTGAACAAAGTAATAAAAAACTACAGCAGTTGAAAGTTATTTACAGAACTTTACTGTATGTGTAAAATTTAGGGAACAAAGTAAAAAATTAAGCTACAGTTTATTTTTTCTCAAAATAATCGGTGGCATGTGTGTTATTTTTTTTTATAAAAAAACATACTTTACATAGCATATGTATTTTGGCCAGCAAGGCGTTTTCTTGTTCCTCTAAGTATTTCAGCAGTCTGTGAACATGTTTGAGTATAACTTTATGAGTCATTTGCATCTGTGCAGCATAGTTTCCTTCTTTTCATTTCATCTTTATTTTCATTGTTTAAAATACTGTATATAGTTTAATATTAGACATGCCAAAGAGTTGATTTTTTGTTTGCTATCCTCAACTAATAAATTTAATTTGTTCCAGAAGTCGTTTCATAAGTTAAAAATTTTGTAAGTTAAAACATATTTTACATGTAAATTGCCCAATTCGTTCCACCATCCCTAAACTCCCCCCCCCACATACAATGAAAGAAAATATACATTTGTGTCAAATATGGAAGAAATATGCAATAATAAAACACAGATAAAACCTGAAATAAAAAAAATGTATTAATTACACATAATATGTACTGCATTACATATACTTAATACTAATACAAAATGATGTATGCAATAATTTTTTTACGTGTAAAGATTCGGATATGTAGTGAAGTTCGTGGAATGAGGCGGCAGCGAAGGTTTTGGATATGGAGGAGGATGAGATGAAAGTAGAGAGCTGAGGGAAAGCGTACATGCATTCATATGTAGTGTATTACAAAATAAAATTCAACATTAAGAATTGAAAAGAATTTAACTTATTTTTTAATTTTCTTAACTTTTTAATTTTTAAAACATTAAACAAATTTTAAACCTAATTTAGTTATCTCTTTCTTTTGCCTTTTTGGGTTCAGTTTTACCTTCCCCAGTTTTTTCTGACATACGTTCGGTGAAATAACGGTCCAGCAACAATTGTTTTTACCGACTTTTAAGAATGCTTCTGAAATGCATTAGGCAAATGTCATTAAAATGTGTGGCTAACCTGTTCGTAAACACTTTTTTAGGGTGTTTTTTTTTTTACATTCTTTCATTAGTTGAGGCACGTTTCGTAAGTTAGGGTGGAAAAATTCTGAAATCCTGTTTAGTAGTAAGTTGTAATTTTGGTTAGTAATGTCATTGAGGTTAGTTGAGGCCCCACTGTATTTATGAAATAAAAATGGCAATAATTTGTTCTCACTATCTTAAAAAATATACTATTTAATAATAAAATTTTTGGGACCCTGTGGATAATCGGAAGTCTACTATATAATACTTTTAACACATCCTATTTAGTCATTTCAGAGTGATATACTCCTGATACAACAAAGAAATTTGGTGCAAAATTTGCTGTTACTGTAGCAAAGATTTTGTACAGTAAAATAACATTAAACATAACATTGCATTAGTATAGGAATAATGCAAAGGATAGATGTAAGACCTGTGTAGATGTAGATCCAGTGGTCTGGGTCTAGTGGATATTGATTATCAAATGTTTGAATTATTAATGTTCTGCTATATATGAAATTTTAGTTAATGCTTCAATTTTACTGTTAGTCTGTGTAGATAATTAAAAGTGCCTTTATTGTATATTTACGGTATTGTTTAGTGTTGAAATAGCATTCAGTGAAAGACTGTAAGCAGTGGTTTGCAGCAACTTGACTTGAAGAATTTTATCAGTTACAAGCACTGTGCCAATCTCATTTTATGTAGAGTAAAATAGAATAATATAAAATAAATGTTTAGAGTTATTTAAATGAAACAGTAAATTTTTCCCTTTTCACAGTTTAAACAAATTTCACAAGCGTATGAAGTTTTATCAACACCGGAGAAGAGAGCTTTGTATGATAGGGGTGGTGAACAAGCCTTAAAGGAAGGTGGAGTGGGTGGGGGTGGTTTTGGTTCTAATCCTATGGATATCTTCGACATGTTCTTCAGGAACACTTTCGGAGGTGGTGGACGACGAAGTGGTGAAAGAAAGAGTAAAGATGTTATTCACCAGTTACCTGTCTCATTAGAAGATTTGTACAAAGGTGCTACACGCAAATTGGCTCTGGAGAAGAATATTATTTGTGAAAAATGTGAAGGTAATTTCAGCCAAAATTTTCTCACTGTTGAAGTACTTAAGAAAATTGATCTTTTAAGATTTTTGATGGATATTTACATTTTTATTCTCTTGAGTTAAAAAAAAGTTATTTTGGATGTATGTCTACATTGCTGGAGGCTAAATGAATTGACCAATTTTTATGAAATTTTACTTTTAGGTTTATTTGCTTGTCTATTAGTGTGTATTAATTAGATCCTTGATTGCTGTGCCAGGGGCTGCTAAACCCCATATCGTCTAACAATTAACAATCTAACTAGCCTGCATTTTTCTCTGGACTGTTTTTAATTTTAAAATAATCTAATTTTGGTAAACAAATTCTTAAAAATCAGTTTTTCTGCTATGTGATGGTTTTGGTCACATTTTTCTCAGTTGTAGCAGCTCATAATTTTATCCAAAACTGTATATCTAATAACAGTAAAAGTAATAAATGTGCATAGAGTCTGATTGAATAATTTTAATTCTGTCAATCCAATTGTAATATTTATACTATAGTTTTAACTCATAGATGTCCTATAATTTACAAGCACTTTAATATATTGAGAACATCCAGTTTTAAAGTTTAAATTTCGAAAAAAGTGTGTGTGTGTGTGTGTGTGCAAAAATGATCTAAGATTTTTGATTGATGTGTACAATGAATGTGTACAAATTGTTTTGGATGTTCACATTGCTGGAGACTTAAATGAATTGGCAAGTGCATGTGCGCAAACACAAACACACACACACACACACACACACACACACACACACACACACACACACACACACACACACACACACATATTCATACACACACATTCACACACACATTCACACACACACACACACACACACACACACACACACACACACACACACACACACACACACACACACACACATTCACAGTGTATAATATCCTTACAAGAAATATAACACTAATGTTAATGATGTATGTATAGGTCGTGGAGGTAAGAAGGGAGCTGTTGAAACATGTTCAACATGCCACGGTACTGGCATACATGTAGAGATACATCAGTTAGGCCCTAGTATGTTACAACAGATGCAGAGTACATGCAGCGACTGCAGTGGCTCCGGAGAGAGGATTAATGCAAAGGATAGATGTAAGACCTGTAATGGCAAAAAGGTAAACAAAATCAAAGTACATGTAATCAGTTATTATTTGTAGCCAAAAATGTAGTTCAGAAAAACTTATTTTTGCAATACATTGCGTATTTCAGACCGTTCGAGATCGTAAAATCTTAGAAGTACATGTCGATCGTGGTATGGTTGATGGACAGAAGATTACTTTCAGTGATGAAGGGGACCAGGAACCCGGTTATAAACCTGGAGATATTATAATTGTGTTGGACGAAAAGGACCATCCCCGATTTAAGTAAGTTGAATTCTGGTTATGTTTTTATAACAGTCTGGAGAAAACAGATTTAACTTATGTATATAATACATTCAGAAGAAGCAAATAATATAAATCGTGCAATCTGTATATAAACTTTTTTCTTTCAGACGTTCTGGCAATGATTTAATATTGCGTATGAATATTGAGTTAGTAGAAGCAGTCTGTGGGTTCCAGAAAGTGGTGCATACTTTGGATGACAGAGATTTGGTTATAACTGTGATACCAGGTGAGTGAAACCAGTTTTGTAAATAAATACATAAAAAATAATTTACATGTAATGAATGTGTGTTTAGACTTGATAGTTGCTTAGATACCTTGTATTTTGTTCTGCAGTCTTTTTTCTTGCACTAAAAAAAGCATTCTATTCCATTATCAAATTAATATTAAGCTCTTTACGATACACTAAACATAACATTTATTTTCATTGTTTGCACTAATACAGTTTGACACAGTTTTCCTGTTAGACTTGACATGTGTCACCTTGTTTTTCTCTAAGTTATTAAAATATATGTTTTGATAAATCTTTTGATCAAGTAATGTATAGTTTTTTACTTTTAAAAAATACTAAAAATATTTTGTTTTTTTATATTGTTAATAAAATTGTTTAATTCAATACTTTTTTATTATAATTTTTATATTTTCAATTTTTGTATGAATAAAACTTTGCAAGTGATAAATGCTGTTTTGAATTTATAGCCATCTTCATTTACAGATATAAAGTGACCATCTGCATTAGCCCAAGTGTGCACAGTAGTCAGACGTTAAAAAAAAAAAAAAAAAAATACAGATATAAAGTCATTCTGAATTGAATTGATTAAATAAGTTGAAAAGCAAATAACTAACACATAAGACAAAAACATATAAAAAAATGCATATGCTACTCAGACATCTAGACTACCGTCACTAGTGACATATTATCTAACTTATATTTTGTTTTTGTTCTCTATGTTTTTAAACTTATTTTATTGAAAAAGCCAAAGACATTTTTTTAATGTGCCATCATGAAAAACTAGTAAAACTCCAACAGCAGTACTTGTTAGAGTATTCATAGGATTATTGAAGTGATATAAACAATTAAGGTAAACAGAAAAAAACTTAAAATTAAAAGTTAAAGTAATGCTTTTTTTATTTTTGTGCAGGTGAAGTGACCAAACATGGAGATGTAAAGTGTGTCCTAGGAGAAGGCATGCCACAGTATAAGAACCCTTTTGAAAAAGGACGTCTTATTATTCAGTTCCTAGTTAATTTCCCATCAACAATTGCACCTGAAGTTATACCAAGGCTGGAGCAGTGTTTACCTCCTAGGTTAGTAGTAGAACAACATAATGTATTGAGTTCCTTTATGCAGTGTCATTCTTTTACAAAGTTTTCGATTAGAAAATTTTATTCAAAATTGTTGTATGGTCGTACTTTACTTGGTAGATATTTTCATACATACGGTAGATCCTTGAATAACAAACAACCGATTACTGGATATAAAAATATTTGCAGTGGTTGTTCCAAAGTCAAAAAGTTATCGAAGTCTGAATGCACATCTTTATTTGAAGGTTCGATAATTCAAAAAACGCAATGTTCAGCATACGAAATTCAAACGGTGTATTTGGGGAAAAATATTGAATTATTTAGATAATATTCTGTAAAAGAACAGAAGAATTTTTTAGAGTGTAATTTATTTAGAGGAGGCTATGTTATTTTGATAAAAATCACAATACAGTACACATTAATATCACAACCTTAATGTATACAGTGAACTTTTTATACTCAAGGTAAGACAATTATGTAAAATATAAAATGACACTTGAAAAATTTCCATCAAATAACTTAAGATAAAAAGGTATTTTTTTGATGAGTAGGAATACTGTAAACAAATTACCACGGTTCCCTTTCACTCTCTCTGCCATCATGTACCATCACCACTTGTCATACACTTGGCACTGTAGATGTAAAACGTTCAGTCTAACCTGAAAGAACCGATACTTTTGAACAAGCACTGAAAAGCAATTTCTCGTTATAATGTCTTGCTAGTAAAACTCTGTGAATACACAATAAAAATAAAATTAATTTTTTACCTAAATGTTAAAAAATATTGTTTTTATTCATAAAAAATGCTTCTTAGTCATTTTGCAAAGTAATTTTTTTTTTTTTTGGTTCCTGAACTTTATTTGTAACTTTGAAAGTATATTGTTCTGCTGTTCGTAAGTAGAGGATTTACTTGTATAGGCTGTATGAAACCTTAAGTTAGTCCGAATCCTGGTAATCTGAACCCAATATCGGCAAACATAATGTTTGCTACAGTAGCAGACAATTTTGTGCTAAACTACTTTGTTGCTTTGGAAGTATAGCTGTTCTGAATGTGCTATATGAAAGTATTACACAACTAAATGTAGTTATAGTGGTAGACATTACATTAGGCAAAAAAGCAAAATTTAAGTTTTTTTGAAATGATACTATCAAATTAAAGCTATATTTGTACATAGCCTGATTTGTTCACAGTTCTGATTTACATTCATAAAAGTTAAATGTAATATTTTCGATTTTTTGGTCTTGTGTGTTTGCACATAAAAATATCTTTTTGTAATTTCCTTTTCTTTCCGTCTGGGTATCTGGATGGACTTTCTACATGTGTTGCGTAGAAAGTATTGTGATATTAGACAGAGGGTGTTGCTTGGCGCTACTTTATACTGATAAGAGCAGTTGCATAGTCCAGTTATCTTCTTTCAGCTATACATAATGCAAAACAAAGATTTGCCTAATCAGCCCTTGGCTAAAATCTAAGTGGTCGTTCTGTACAAATATTGAAAGTGACACTCTGTGAATGGTTTCATGCTGTCTAGTCATCAAACCACACCTTCCGACTTACTCTTCTCAGAATTGAACACTTTGCTAATCATATATTTTTGCACAGAATTTCTAAAATTATATCAAAATGCAGAACAATGTTATAATATGTTCAAATTTTCTTTATTTTGTAGGCATATTATTTCTACATTCCATTTAAGTACATTTAACCTGTTATTATCCATATTCATGTTTAATAATTGGAACTCCCAATCTTAATTTGTTTTTTTTAGTAATGCTTTCAATTAATATTTTGTTAACAAAATATGTCTGTAGTTTTTTCTTAACCTTATCGGAAATTCTCGATATCTGAAAAAGTGCCCTCTTATTTGGACCAGTAAGATACTGGACATATTTAAATAATTTTAAAATTTTACTGTATATATATTAATTTTTTTTTGCGAAAAACCAACAAGATCATCATGCCGTCCATATTTAATGTTGATTGATTGTTTTGTGATTTGATATTGTTGCTTTTCTGTACTTACATTCTATCAGAGAGATAGCAGCATGCCTCGATTTATTGCTAAATTCAAACTTCTCATTTTTTTAAAGTATACCTAAAGAGTTTGAATGTAGTTTGTAGTAAGAAATATATATAAAAACTGCATAATTATGTTGATTAAAAACATAGACCACCTTATCAATAAATACGTTTAATTGATCAACGTTAATGATAAGAAATCAGTTTAGAATTCCTGACTTTTATTGACACAGGCCCATCATAGTCTGTAATTTGACGGTATATTACAGTTAACCATTTTTAATGTTAACTTTTTCTAACAAAATTATAGTCAATACGATTTTGAACATTTGCTGAATCTAGTTAAAAATATTTCTTCATCATTTTATATACACACACCTTCGATTAATGGGTATCCGATTATTGAAAATTCAGATTATCAGGAATAGTGTATGAGCAACTGTTGTTCGGAAGTCGGAAAGTAAAATTTCAGCAAACAAAACTCAAACAGTGCATCTGTAAGGAAAACATTGAATTCAAATTATTTAAATAAAATTCTTTTAAAGAAATTAATTTTTGTGGCATATGTCTTATTTAGAGGAAACTTATAAAGAAAATTTTACAGTAATCCTTTGCCAACCACGGCTTTTACATATCCATGGTATGTTTTTCTTTCAAATGTGCTGCAGTGTAAAATATTTGCAAAGCTGCTATTGCTATTGCATTAATCCTAACAATTTAATTCTGAGAAGAAAGAAGAGAGGTTTTGTTTGCTTAAAAACGAGTATTGAGGGTAGTTTTGTTTGTCTGTTTTGTTTTATCTTCAATGTTTTGTTTTTGTTTGTTTTATACAATTTTATAAACTGTGTATAAAATTGTATTGTTTGCTGTGTTTGTTTAGTCTACTTTCAAAAAGATTTGGACCTACACTTATGGAATGGATATTTAAATAATTAAGCTTGTTTTGCTATTTTACTTGATAAGTAGCACAAAAGGTATAGAAAAACATGTCGTTTTATAAGTAATTGAGCACAACACTCTTTAAATACAGTACACTGGCATTTATAAACTGTGATATAAGACAACCTTGGTAGCTAAGTCTTTACTTAATTAGATGTTTCACAACATTACTGTATAACACTACAATTTTTTTCTCCAATAATGAGCCCTAGAATAAACATATACTTGTAACTTTCATGTCTGTTAAAATTTCAAAACATGTATTTGGATCATCTTCCTCATGAATTTTGGTTTTTTTTAGTTATTTTTTTGTATAATTTTTGTAATATTTTTTTATTTAAGTATAATTATAATATAGTTTTTTATTAGCAGGCTAAACTTGTAAAATATGAAATGTATATAATTTTATATTATACTATATTGTACTTAACAGTAATGCTCTACTTTCAGGCCAGAACAAATGATTCCAGATTTCGCAGAAGAATGTACGTTAATAGATATGGATCCTGAAGCAGAAGCAAGGAGACGCGAATACCGAAGCGCTTTTGAAGAAGATGAACCTGGTCATGGACCGAGTCGAGTGCAATGTGCAACAAATTAGGCCAAGACTGTTAGTTGCCGCAGATTATGTACCATTCCTTTAGCGTGACATATTTAACACAATTATATTATGGTCTCGAATACTTAAATCATTCGTAGTTTTATTTTCTGTTCCTCATTTATAAAATGTCCACGTTTTAATCATTATTTGAAATCAATTGTATTGATTTTTACAAAAACAAGTTAGGTAGAGAAATTGTTAAGTTACGCTTTCTGTGTTAATGCTAATAATAGTAGTTCAAGCTATTTAAAACTGTGGCTAATTTCATTGATTATGTTTTGAATTTGACGTAAGTTAACCAATACTTGCAGTGTTAAAATGTTTGTTAGATGTGTATGTATTTGGTTATACCAAAACTTCAGTAAATATTCTAAACATTGCATTTTCCTTTGCCAAAGCTACTCTAGAATTTGTAACCTAAACAACTAACATTTAAAAATTCAGTACTTCAATTACTTTTAAAAAAGTTTACATCAGAAGAGATGGAGTTTATCCAAATGCTATGAAAATTTTTATATAAACAATTCTTAGCAGAAGTTAGGGGAAAATTAAATCTTCTTTATATGTTCTTCTACATCACCACAAACATATTGTGTAGAGTATTAACGTATACTAATTATTTATTTTAGTTTATGTGCAATTCCTTTTTTAAGTATATGAATAAAATTTCAAATTTAAGTTGTTACATTTGTTATTTATTTGTTATCGTAATTTCTACAAAATGTATTCATACTGGTGGCTTTGAAATAAAACATTATATTTAAGGTACATAAATAAACTGGTGTTGTAAAATCACTTAATTCCACAAATCTATCTATGATGAATCTACTAACCATTATGTTTACATCAAATGTTTTAGGTAAACTTGCTTGCTTTGGTCTGTTTATCATCATTGCTCCTCAGCCTCTACCAGTTTAATTTTTTTATCAACAAGTATATTTAGCTGTTTTTTTCCTTTTAAAAACTAGTGTTAAATTACTTTGATTTTTCATGAATCGTAGAAAAACAGCTCGTGGGTACTAGTTTTTGTCTTGCACTTCTTTGAAAATCTGATGTTTACCATCAAATTAGCATTAAAATCTGCATATAATAGTTTTTAAACTTTCTAGTTGTACTTAAAACATGCATAAACTCGACCTTCACCAGGTTCATTTTTATATTTTAAATGGAAATTATATTTAACACTGATGGTGAATCATCAAGATTCTCAAACAACGAATAAATGCTGAAGAATATTTTCCGAGTATTTAGTTAATAAATTATGAAATTACATGTTAAGTTTATACAGTAGTGCAACTCATATGGTTATCATTGCAGTATATCCCTGACAAACCTTCGAGGTAATTTGAACATTGCACAATGTATTTTGTATCACTTAGAAAATTTTGATATTCCATTAACAATTTTAATGCAGTTGGGGGCTGCATCTCAATGTATTTTTACTAAACAGCCCCCTACTGCAAAATTTTTAGCCATTTGTTTTGGTCAGTGGTTTAACCATTTTTAGTATAAAATGGCTTAAAAGCGGATGAGCCATTAAGAAGTTATGATGAAACAAATATACATACATACGTACTTATATACTTCCAAGCACTAAAAAGAATGAGTAGTCATCTGTACCTTTTACTAATGTCTGTGAAGTCCTGGACGCTGATCTATGTTCCTTCTTATGGTCCTGTTCCCATGTACAGCATACATGGACTGGAGTTAGCATGTATGTGATTGAAAAATTTGTATTTCAATTTAAATCAATTGTGCTTTATTTTTGAATTAGTTTTTGTCTCAACGATTGAACGTTGTTCACTATTTACTTTAATTTGAAGTTCTGGTGCGCCCCTGGTTCTGATCTTTAAACAAAGTCTATTGCTAGCTTATCTACCATCCTTCCGATTTGGTGCGAGTGATTTTTGTATCAGGGTGTCATTTTCCCCAATCAGCTGAAACTTGAGTGGTAACTCTAGGCATATTTTTTCTGAGGTTAGTGTTTTTCTATTATTTATGTGGTCGAATCTGAGCAATTCTATTCTATAGTCCTTAGTAATTACATTTTACACCTATACATCAGTTATTTAAGAATGTGAGTACATTATTTATTTATCAACTTTTCCTTCGTAGAAACATTTTAGTTATGTAAGAGGATTTACACGGGGCATAGAATGTCTGTACATACATATGTTCATGGACACAATCAGGAAACCTCACCAAATTATTTACAAAAAAAAGAATATAGAAAAATTAGTTATTTAAGAATTTATGATTTCATCCTAACAACTTAATTATCCTATCTGAAATTACTTATAAGTTTATTCTGTCTATTTCACCCCACTGGGGGTGGTTAAAATGAAAGTTATAATTGGACCAGGCATTAAGAAGTTATGATGGAACAAACATACATACATACTTGCCCAGTCATGAAAAACACAACACTCCTTTTTCGGCAATTGTGTAAAAAGTTGTATTTTTAAAATTTAGAATCGGTGCCATTTTAAAACCAATATATTTTGACGAATAATGAACTGTTTGAAGCAGTTTTTTATATTGGGCAGTCCAAATACTTTTGTACATCAGTCATGAGGGCTTTTGCGTTCCCAATTATCATTGTCCATAGTTATAGAAGTCAGCTTTATGGAAGTATAATAGACACCACTTTATGTATCACAAAAGCAAATGATAATTTTTAGACATCTTCAGGAAAATCAGTGGAAAAACATCCCAAGGCATTTATTTTATTATTATTTTTTTTTTTTTTTGTGTTTAACGTCCGACTAGTATTAATTGAACATCATATATAAATGAAGAATTAATAAGGAAATCATAACATTCACTCAGAATATCACTTGCCCTCTTGACGTGGACCAGGACTAGAACTCTGGCATAGAGGGTTACTTTCAAGTGGTCACAACTCTCATTAAAATGTTAGCAATATATTGTTTGTAATTTGATTAAAACTTGCCACAAAAGTCGATTTTGGTAATAGCTGTTGCAACTCACTACTCAGCAGAATCATTAAAAACATTTTTAAATAGTTTAATCTAGTGATGCGCGATCCCAAGATGATTTTACAATTGACCATTGTACAACAAAACTATTGAGTCAACCATCGAATACCAGTTGGATTGAACAACTGGGTCCTAAACTCGATTGTTCGATTTGTCAGGGTAATGGTTCCAGACTGTTGATTCTTGCCTTGGCTTTAGAGCAATGTTTTCATTGTCTAACTGGACATTGGCATTTACTATTTAGTGTAGATAACTAACAATTTAACAAATTACACTGAAAATAAACCCTGACCAATGTCAAAAACGTTTCTCGATTTCAACGTGTCAAACTTAACTGAAGGGTTTCTCATTCATCACTAGTACAAAAAAAGGAAAAACGGAATAGGCCTTATTGGAATAAATAATTGGAATATTTATTAAACATTTCCGGCAACATCAGTTCCGACTGTAAGTTGACGATTCATTCGATTGTTTTGTTGATGATTTAAATCTACAGTAGTGTAAGCAGTAACACAAAACTAGATGACTCAGTGAGTCAGAGGACTCGGAAAGTAAAACAATTGTCAAGTAATGACTGAACAATTGTCAAGTGACGACTGACTAGTCCAATACAATTGAGAAACATTGAGATGTTTTTACAATCAAATAAAACATCTCATAATCGTACATCACTATTTTGAAGTCTTTAAATATCAAGATTTTGTAAATGAACATCTGGAATTTTAATGTCCTTAGCAGCCGATTGGGCCTCTGATTGGTCCTGTTTATATTTTTCAATAAAAACAAAATATGCCAGTCCAAGTCCCATGTTTGCTTGAGACTTTACAAAAAATAATTTAGAAGCCATTCTCGACTACAAAAATTTGGAATTTGGTTGGAATATTTAGAATAATATAAAATATAAACTTACATAATATAAATTTTGTTTTAATTTTATTTCCAGACAAATTTATAATTCTATTTAAAAAAATGATTTCACCAACATTTTATTATATTTGTAATAATCAGTACCTTTCAATTATTTATTACTCAAGTATAACACTGGGTGGCTACCAAATATAAAGCATAGTAGTGATGAGTGGAACGAACTACATATTCAAAACCAAACCTATTGTTTGTAATGTAAGTGCATCCACTGAAAGCGAAGTGGAGCCAATGTGACACCACTTAGCTCCATTTCACTTTCAGTAACCACACTTAAACTGAAAACAATTGGTTAGGTTTTAAACACACAGTCCGCTTTACTCAGTGCAACTCTCGCTCTGCATTTAGTGGCCACCTGACTTAACTGTGGATGCCAGCTTTATGCATTTGCAAGAAAGGATATTATTTTTAGGCCAAAACTTGTAGTATTTTCTTGTAAAGACCTTAATTTAATATTCTCCATAAGATAGTTTTTGTTTTATATAATTTTTCTACTATGCTAAAAACAGTTTAATTAACATAAAAAATACATGGGAAAATGTTTTATACTTTATTATCCAAATAATAGATGTGACATTACAACATTCATACCAAGGTAAGTAAACAATTCTCAGACTACTAAACTGATATAAAACACTTATAGAACAGAATTTAAATGATATTTTTTATTTAGAAAAAGAAAACAGTAGTTTAAAAAATATATGCAGTGTGATGATTACAGATACTAACACAACTGAAGCCAAACTAAAACTGAAATAATTATTTCAAAACTTAAAACGTTTATGTCTGTTACAATTCCACACACACTGTTACCTTAACTCGAATCACTCTCCTGCAACAGAATAACAAGAAAAAAAATCAACCTTCCACAGATAAATTTATAATAAACTTATTTTGACAATTGCATTAGAAAAAAACTAGTTCTTCCCAACTAGTTTGAGATTCTCATAAATTTAATTAGAAAATTTAATTCACAAAAATACATATAGTATATGAAATGTTGATAAAACATACTTTTTTGAGAAGCCCCTTTAAAAATAAAACTAAGCCTGTTCATTATGTAAGAACATAATGTGGCCAATGTCTAATTCTCTTACACTGTTTTTTTGTTATTTGAAATAAGAGCCTGTTTATCCTTAACCAATGATACCACAAAATGAAAATGGATTGGGGCGGGTCAGTTTAATAAAATGTTAATTTTTTTTATTTGCATACTCTACTACTCACTACCTCGAACATGTAATGGACATCAAGGTAGGTAATGACATATATTGTTTCCTATGTGTACTACAATTTTATAAATAGGTAATTTTTCTTTATTATAATTTCATTAGTTATGTATTTTGTTAAAGAATATGGTTTACATTTATAATTATTGTTATTTCCATGAGGTAATTTCTACTGAGGAACAAATAATTTTCATTTTCGTAACTGAAAGATTTTTTGACTTTTCATGCAATGTGGAACAATAATATTGGCTATTAGTTTTCATTAGAAATGGGAAATGTTAGTTGTCTGGGTACTGAACATTTTGATTTTAAAGAATCTCTTTCCAACAGTACCTTCTTTCCTTCCTTAAGGTCATATCACATCATAAAAATAAATTAATATAGTGCAGTCTTCAATAACATAAAAATACCACTTAAATGAACCACCCAGCAACCACAATGACATTACTAACTTTACAAAAAAGGAAACATATACTTAGAAAAAATAAGACATGTACCATTAAATTAAAAAAAAACAGTAAAATATCTTTAAATATAAAGAAACGATGAAATTTGGACACAAAACAATGATAAAAAAATGTGCCAGTCAGAGAAATGGATTACAGAATTTAAAACAAAAAATAGAGTTGAGGTTCAAGGAAATCAAATTTTGTTCAGTATTTGGAAATATTAACAAATCATCAGATCGTAAACTTAAAAAGCTATAAATGCATTATTACAAGTTTGAGGGATACAGAATGTGTATACAAAAACACTTGTAATTTAATATAACCTATCATATTAAAAGCGCTCGATGGTTGAATTGGCTAAGGCACCATCAGTCTGGTTAAAGTCCCATGTCTGAACTGCACACTTTAAGGTCATGTGTTTGGGATCTGTAGTTACTACCATAAGCTTTACCACATTGGTTACAAGTCCATTAACCCTCATCCTCATTAATCCAACTGTTAATTTACTTTTTTAACTTTAGTAAGGCGCATGTGTAACTTTGGTACATACTAAGATCTTACAAGATGGAAATATAAAACTGCTGTATTGGAAGAAAGATTTAAAAACTTACCGTAGGATCACAGTTGGCACAATGCCAGGAATAACCTCGTACTTTAGGTGACTTCTTTACTGGAGGATCAAGGCAGGTAAAATGAAATCCTTTCATGCACTCATCACACCTATTGTAAATAAAGTAATCATATTTTTATTTTTAAAAATCTGATTGTAGCTATTTATATAAACTAACCTTTTATTTTACTATTTTATTATTATGTAGGTTACTCAAAAATAAACTGGAATTTCATAGGTTTTACCACTCGAACTGTAAAAGATGCGAGTGGTGGCGGAAAATCAGATAGGAACCCATCAGATCAAGTTCTTGTATGAAAAGCACATCCATTTGTTGTGCACTGAATATAATATAATTTCTTGCTAAAGAAGATATCAAGACCAATTAAATGTTGACTTAACTACAGATACGTCTCAAAAAAGTATTTAATTATCAAAAATGTTTTGAAATGTGATGCAGTTGTATCAATGATGACAACAGTCGGATCACTTGTGACCTTGTGGAAAGACACAACTGCATAACAGTCACTAAAATGATACCAGGGGTGGACATGGATATCAAAGTTGATAGTGTGGTATACAATTTTATCAGCCACTCTGATATGGCAAAGAGTGGTGGTTCTCCGTCACCTCACCAAGCATAGAAAAAAGTCTCAAAAAAACATCTGTCAGCAACTTCTAAATCGGTTTGAGGAACGATATTTGTTTCAGAACTACAACAGGCTTTCGATAATCCATGGGTGGATGTTGTCAAGGTACCAAACAATATACTTTTCAAAAATTGTGAGAATCAAACTATAACTATATTTATTTCATGAATATAGCAAACAATTCATTTATTGCATCTAATTACTTTGTTCAGGCTTACTATTGTACTTTACAACAATACAATACAGTATGTACATACTAATTGTAACTCTAACATTTAACTGTATACAGTATTTCATCAATTAAATAAACCATAACTGGGATCAACTCTGTGCTGGAATGTTCGGATGAGTCATACAATTATTACAGATTTTCTGTCATGTTACAATGACAAGGTCATGTTACAATCCTCTTTCTATCCAGTCTAGTGCAAATATTACAGAGCGGTTTGTTAGATTCTTTTTTGCATTTGATACAATTTGTACTGTACAGAAAAACAATGAAAAATTTCTTGTGAAGAGCTAACTCGGTATTAGCAGAATGGATAACTCAGGTTCAGTATGTGTGGCTCGCCTATATCAGGACCTCTATCACTGCAGTTAAAGCTAAACCGACTTTTGATATGTTACGTATACAGGGGGAAATTGATGTGTCATCTCATTGGTTCACTCATTTTAAATGTCATGGAGTAAAGTGAGTTAATCTTTAGCAAAAAAACTGAGCAGTGATCAACAAGCAGCTGACAATTTTCAAAGTGAATGAAAAATTTGCTACTGAACTTTTTATAAACAAATTTATAATGTCAACGAGTCATGACTACATTGAACGTGTTTTCCAAATCATATCATTGTTTGAGAACAGGGTTCATAAACCAAGCAAAGAAAGAATAACCATAACATTATAAAGAAACACTATAAAAACATAAATTCCTTAATTGAAAATCCAAAAAACCTAGGTCATTTAAAGGGGATACAAGGAGAAAATTTATTGGTTAATCATTGAAAAAAAACAATATCTAGATGAACCATCACAAACATGCCACAAAAGGTTATTTTACTTATTGTTACGAGGGCGGTTTGATAAGTCCAATTTCCCGCGCAGTTACTCCAAATGCAACAGTGCTGCCGTCAACTGTAATCTATCAGTGGGTAACTTTCTAATTTTGAGCAAGCTACGTCGTGCAGTTGGTGTTTGATAGCCGTTCAAAGCAGACAACCTCGTAAATTTTTACGAAAATGGAAAAAAGTGAATTTCGTGTGCTGATTAAACATTACTTTTTACGTAAAAAAATCCTTCACTGAAACTAAGGAAAGACTTGATAAATACTACAGGGACTCGGCATCATCAATTTCAATGGTTAAGAAGTGGTTTACAGAGTTCCGTTGTGGTCGTACCAGCACTAGTGCCACCAAACGTTCAGGTCGCCCAAAAGAAGTGATCACGCCGGAAATCGTCGATAAAATCCATGAAATGATATTGGATGATCGGAGAATGAAAGTACGTGAGTTGGCTCATGCTGTAGGTATCTCAACTGAACGGGTACATCATATTTTACACGAATATTTGGACATGAAAAAACTCTCATTTGGACATGAGATGGGTGCCGCAATTGCTCACACTCGGCCATAAGCGCAATCGTGTGACCACTTCAAAAGAGTGTTTAGCGATGTTCAGCCGTAATCCGAACGAATTTTTGCGCCGTTTTGTTACTGTGGACGAAACATGGATCTATCACAACACGCCAGAGACCAAGGAACAATCGAAACAGTGGGTTGCTAGGGGTGAACGTGCTAGGGGTGGACCAAAGAAGGCCAAACAGAATCTGTCAGCCAACAAGGTCATGGCCACAGTTTTTTGGGATGCACACAGTGTCATTCACATTGATTACCTCAAGAAAGGTAAAACGATCACCGACGAATATTATTCACAGCTTTTGTTTGGATTCGACGTTGATTTGAAACAAAAACGGCTGCATTTGGCGAAGAAGAAAGTGCTGTTCCATCAAGACAATGCACGTGTGCACACTTATCTAGTCACGATGGCCAAAATCCACGAATTGGGATACGAACTGCTACCCCATCCAGCATATTCTCCAGATTTAGCCCCCTGCGACTATTTTCTGTTTCCAAACCTAAAGAAATGGCTGGGTGGTAAGAGATTTGAGTCGAATGAAGAAGTCATTACCGAAACAAACACGTATTTTGAGAGCTTTGAGGAAACCTATTATTTGGAGGGAATAAAAAAATTAGAAAAACGCTGGACTAAATGTATCGAGCTAAAAGGTGATTATGTAGAAAAATAAAATGTTTATTTGCTGAAAAAAATTTGTTTTATTCAAAAAGTCACTGACTTATCAAACGGCCCTCGTAATATCCCCTCCTCAACTGATAACGATGAGAGCATCCTCTTCCAAATGTGTTAAAACTGTCTGCCAAAAATATTTTTGTGAAGTTCTTGCCCCCAAATGGATCAGGAGGTTATTGCATTGATGAAGACTTTAATAGCCCTTTCATTGGCCCAGAAACTGCATGTGGAGTGTTTTATACTCTGGCACTCAGGCATGTCTCCCAATTGGTTTCTAGAGAACATCAAAGGTTTTGGGAGAGAATGAATGGTCTTGTATAATCAAAGAGGATGCTTGCGGGTCGAACTAAGTTCTTCAAAGGAAAGGTCCTTAGGCTAAACAGGACAGTTCTGTGGAGAGTGACGGAGTTTCTAATGGGTCACTGGACATTCTGCAGCCATCTATAAAAAATGGGCTTTCATATGATAAATATTTTGTGTAGAAAATGTGGTACAGCTGAGGAAATTGCTCAAAACATACTTTTTGATGTTCAGCCTTGGACAGGAAACGATTTCAATCCCTAGACACTTTTTGGAGTGAGGGAGAGATAATAGAACAGGGCATCATCCGAAGTATCTCATGGTTCTCTAAAAACCTGAGGTTAGATTGGGAAGGTTGAAACTGTGAACAAGAATGCATAATAAGCTACAATGCTGAGTGGCAAAACCAGATCAATAGAAATCTTGGCCTTCTATTAATAAAAAAAGGTTGAGATCTGAGAGTTTTGGAAAAATAACATAATTCTGGATAGCATTTCCAAAATTGCATCTGCGTGGAAGCAGTGAAGTTATCAACACTTCTAAAGACAAAAATTCTACTGAATGGATAAAACATCATTGTCCAAAATATGAGGAAGTGCTTTTCAGTTAATTTAGTTAAATTAGTTGCAGGGTAGGAGGGAAAACGATCAAATCAACCTGAGTTGTTGAACGGTGACAATAATAACCTTAGATTCGAACATCTGATTGATGAAGTAAGTGAAGATGAAGAGGACGTACCTACAGCTGCGCAAACATGAATGGCTCATGAAACTACATTGCATACATGGACATGGACCGCTGCAATACTTACAGGAACAGGAAGACGCCTTACTAACCAAAACATTTCTGCTAGGTAAAATACATTTTTGTGTTAATAAAGTTTGTATTTATATAATAGGCCTACATAGTTTGACATAAAGCACAAATTAAAACAAAATTTTCTACAGTAAATACACTTCAAAACATACAACCCAATATACTGGCTTGACTTCAGCCTGCTAGCACAATTTTCATTATGTTCCTAATTTCCTAATTTCTGAGGTCTAAATTTTCATTATTCTATTATCTTTATTTGTTTCACCCAACTTTGGGGTACACTAAATCAATCACTTTTTAATGTTCTGTGCCTTCCTCGTAGCCCAGTATTGCTTCATTCGTTGTGATCATTATTCTATTATAATATGTATTAAAATTTATTTTTGGAAAATTGAGTTAATTTTGACATACTAAATTTATTTATTTAAAATGAATAATTTTAATTTTATTTATTTGTAAAAAGGTATATCTGTGTACAATCAATATACACAGATTCCCTAGTTTTGGGTTTATACTCTAGAACGCAATACCATATTTTTTTAAAACTATTTGAATTAGTTTAGAGACAAGAGACATGTCAATGAATGTTTGTTATGTACGTTTTACAAACCTGACAAGGTTAGCATTGGTCCCCAAAGTATTGCAAGTGTCACACAAAACAGGTTTATCCGACTCTTTGACTTTCTTTCCTGCTGACCCTGCTGATAATCTACTTGTAGTCTTTACTCTTGGTACCAATTGTACAGGTTTGGGAGATGTTGCTTCTACTTGTGGCGCAGGTGGATGTGATGTGACAAACATTGGCCGTGGTGTTGAGGTTTGGTAGACACCTCCTCCTGGTGTAGCCACATAGGCACTGCCCTCTCCTGTAGGGTGTGGAATGGACTTGAACTGCAATTTAAATAAAACAGTATCATAAGCATAAATGATCATTTCAGTTAAGTATCTAGGACACTGAAGTTTATTGAAAATTACTAACTATTCCTCAGTAAAGCTTTATTACTAGTAATACTTGTGTGTGATAACAATGATGTAGTGACCTATTTCAACGTCAACTAGTAATGTACTACAGACATAACAAACAAGGACATACGATATAAACTAATAGTTACCTGTGTCATCTCACCCCACTCATCTGTCTTTATAAATAAAAAAGGAAACTCCTGCCATAAAACAAAAAGAAACTAATTCCAAGACCTAAATATATAACAAACTAATTGAACTGCTTTACCCTGACTGGTTAATTTTATTTGATATCCTTCTGAAGATGGAAATGTACATCAGGGTAAAGTAATCAGTCTGACTAGTTTGATATTTATTCTTCATATTAAATTAGTTTCCTTACATTTTGTGGTAAAACATTTCCCTTTTGTATTTGTAAGGATAGATAAGTGGGGTGAGATAAACATATTACTAGTTCCACAAAATTATTAGTAAATTGTACAAAAACATTATTTGTGAAGATAGATAAGTAGGGTGAGGTAAACATATTACTTCAATCGTGTTACAAAATTATTAGAAACATTACTCGTAAGGGCAGGTGTTTTTTTAATGTCAATATTTTATGCCAGTTAGAAGAATGAGGATGAGGGATCAGCATTAATGGTAAGAGAAAAGCAAATTGAGTGACTGCAGCTAGAACAAAGAACCTTAAGTTCCGCAGTTCAAAGACGCAGCAGACTGACGAGTGCTTTAGCCACATCAACTACCAAATCCCCAAAAGTGTAAAATTAATAAATACATAATAATAATAACAATAATAATGACAGTCTGATTTTTAAAAATCAATTTACTTGATTTTACTCAAATTTAGGTCACATATAAAGATTCACAATTCAAGGTAGTATAGCAAATTTGAAATAAAATAAATGTAGGGTATAGAAATGAATCATTTAAGAAATGAACCTGACAGCGAATAGGGTTTATTATACATATTTTCAATTTACAAAAAAAACTATAAATTTCTTCTACTTAAAATTTTCTATGAGTCGTGAATCTTCACATATAACCAAAATCTACTGAACTGATTTTGAGAAAACAGAATTTGATATTTAAAGAATGGGGAAATACAGTAGTTATTGCATTCACTGGATAATCTAATCAGCTGATTATACTGATCACAGCACAAAGAAAGATCCAATTTGTAAATTAATGTTATTTTTATTATGATCAATATGGCAAGTTTCGCCAGTTACTACATTCAAAACATCATTAAATATTATCTAAATGTGATTATCAGTTATCCAGATAAAAGGATTTTTGTGTATAATTACATACGAGAACTACAATGACTGACTCTGTTTCTGTGATGTAGGCAAGCAAGACATTCTGATACTGATTCAGCAAAGATTAGGCATGTAAACAAAGCACAATATACAAAATGACAATTGGTTTATTTAGGAGAGCTGATACATCACTGATTTTTAGGATGGTGATACCACAATCCTTAGGCTGACAGTCATCTCCCTATAGTACAACTATCTGCTTTATTACTGATTGGTAATTTTGTACACGTTATCTGAGAATGTCCATCACTGTCTGTTGTGCAATAAGTACGTACAGTAATAGACATAAAATAGGCTTATTGCACTTTTTTGCTTTGCAACATTATTCATTCTTCCTTTCCAGTCATGAAGACATCAGTTTGTTGATTAGCGATTAGCCGATTCAATGCAGCATCTTTTCATATTGTTTTAATTTTTATACTGTACAGTTTATACTGCAGTGAATACTGATCTCTGCTTGAAAATACCCAGTGTTTGTAAAAAAGTGATATGAATTTTGGAAGTTTCTTTAAAGAAATTGAACAAATTAAGTTTAAATAATTGCAATTTCAAATTATTTAATTTTTATCCATAATATCCATCCCGACCATTATCATGGATTTAATGCACATAAATTATTTTGTAAATAAAGCCTATAGGTACATTAATGTTTTGGGGACTGAGGTCCTGAAATATGACTATACCATGCCAAGGTCCCTTGCATGTGTCGTTTCTCTATCTGTCGCTTATTAAGTTCAAACCGCAATGTGATCACAATAACTGGTGATTAATATATTGAAAGTGCAACTAAGATTAACAAATGTACGATGTCATTATATTATGTATACTGCCGCACATTCAGATATAATTTTTAACAATAAATATTACAATGCCACTAAAACCGACTGGCAATTTAAATTTTATCAGTAATTATATTTTATTGATTACTTTATTATTATTATATACAAATAATTTCGTTTTTTATAATAACCAATCAAGAACATCTTTAAGCCTTGTAGGTGTTTATTCACATACTTACCATGCCATAAGGGTTAGGTGGAAGGGCTGGGGCAGGAAAGGGTTGACGATATGCAGAGGCACTGAGCAGGAAGGAGTTGAGACAATGGTTGATGGTGGAAATATGGTTCAGCTGTTCTTGGTGCTAAAAACATGTCAAACTTTCTAATATTAAATTTATAAATTTAGATTAAACATAGGGCTGACTGATACTTCTGTAGAAATTTTGTCTCAGGATATAATTACAAATTTTAAACATCAAATTTCTTAAAGTTGATTGTAAAATTTTGTTATACAACCTTACGTTAAACACAACTTGAGATATGCAACCTGAACTGACTTTCATTCACATAGAAGTGACTCAGTCATCAGGAAACTGGATAGTTATGACTTTTCTTTTCACATAAGTAATAATTCCAAGGTAATTTAAATGTTTTGTTCATCAAAAAATACAACACTTCTTCAGCTATCAAACTTCAAATTTACTTAACATATAAATATATTTTCTTATTGAATCATGCTTCCTGTTTCCTACTCTGTTAATCTTCAATCCATCTTGTTAAGCAGGATTAATCCATCATGTTAATCTTAATCTGTTCCTATCGTGTTAATCAACCCTGTTAATTTCCTAACCTATTAATCATCAAAAATTAAATAGAATTTCCCAAAGTTCCAGTCTGACACAAGAATATTATTTTTTTAATAGAACTGATATTTTCTGGACATTAAAATTGTAACAATTGCCAATAATTTTATAACATAGCTTATATAAAAATACATTTTTACATCATTAGTAGAGATGCAAAACAGGAAAATATAAAGTGAAAAAACTTACCAAATTGTATTGTGCAGGAAAAGGCATGGAGTACGGAGCAGGCGGATAGTAAAGAGAATTGAGGTAACGGCCAAGCGGGATAAAATTATCAGTGGAAGAGTTAGTATGGTTGTTATCTGGTGGGTTGTGATCCTGTGTTCCATGATTAGGAAGGCACTGATCCGGAGATGAAAGGTTATAAAGTAAATTCTGGTCATATGAAGGCCGATTATCAGAATGTCTTTGACCAAGTGAAAAAGTGTTGCTTGGTACATTAATTGGAGCCAGATAATTAGTGTGTCTTTGGTTAAAAGAGGGCTCACATTTAGTTTGGGATTTCTCTAGCGATATATTTTTATCTTGAATGTTTTGATCTAGTGGCAAAACATTATTGGGACAATGTACAGCAGTTTGATTAATTGTTTTTACTTGATCAAAAGAGGGTTCATGTTTAATTTGGGTATTGTCAAACAATACATTTTTATTTTGAAGGTCTTGACCCAGTGGGAATACATTGTTTGGAAGATGTACAGGGGTCTGATTAATAATTTTTCTTTGGTCAGAAGTGGATTTAAATTTAGTCAGAGTTTTGTCAAACAGTTTACTTTCATGTGGAAGGTCTCCACCCAGTGAAAAAATATTTTTAGGAAGATCTTCAGGAGTCTGATTAATCATTTGTCTTTTGTCTAAAGAAGGTTCACATTTAGTTTTGGGTTTCTTGAACAATACATTTTTATCTTTGCCTTGATCCACTAAGAAAACATTTTTGGGAAGACGTAAAGGATTTTGATTACTGGTTTGATTTTGGTCCAGAGAGGTTTTATCTTTTAACTGTTTTTTTTCGAAGGATGATTTTTTATCATTTAGGCTTTGACCAAGACAAGAACTGTAACTGTGCAGGCCTATTGAGGAGTTGTTATCATGAAGGATTGTGTCTACTGAAGAGTGACCAGGATTATCAAGGAGCTTATTGTCAAGTAATGAACGACGATTATGTTGTCGTTGATTACATGAGATTTTCTGCTTAGGTGGTGTCAGGGTAAGAAAAGAAAGTGTGTCTGGTACACTTTTTGCAAAATGGGATGGTTCAGGAGGCTGCAATACAAATATATACAAATTAATTAATTATATAAATCATTTAAGTAAATGTAATAACATAAAATTTAATATATTTTTTTGCCACAGATTGGAACACATGCTTCAAATAAAGAAATTTTGTGCTTTGTTACAAAAAGTAGAAAATTACAAATGTCTACAAATTTACAGTTTGAACTAAATTATAAACTATTTGGTTATCAGGCTTGCCAGTTTTGAATTTATACAAATAAAAAGATTTTTATCTAACAATATATCTGAAGTATAATAATTCTTTACTGACCAAATGAGCTACAGTCAAATCAAACATGTGAAAAATAATACAATTTAGACTATATTGTTTTAAAATATACAACTAGTCCTGTACTGTATACTAGTCCTGTATATAGTATACTATACAATACTATACTATTTTTAACAGTCACTTACCATTTGTAAATATGCCAAAAATAGAACATGACATTTTTTAATCACACATAAAACTGTATTAACAATTCTTGAAACAAGCTACAGCAGTTGTTTTGTAGAAGCACAAGCACAATTTTTTAGTTATTTTGCTATCAGGAAACATCTTGTGGAAAAGTAAAACTGCATGGTCAGAACTACTAATAGGGATAATATTATGATTCTAAAAGAAATTGTGTGAAGTAGCATTCTGCTTTGACCACAAATTTTTTTGTTTTTCAACAATGAAATTGTTTTTTATTTTTTTCAATGACAATGACACACTACTTGCGTTTTTCTATACAAATACTTCCTGTTGACCTTCATATGAGCTTGTAAAATCACATGCAAATACTGCAAAATGCAAATGTATTATTTTTTCTTGACTATAAAATTAATAGAAACTCTTCTTCAAAGGAATTTTTAAAAAACACAATTGCGTTTTCTTTTAGACATGGCAATATATTAAACAACAATGAACATAATCAATCAAAATAAATAATTAAACTTTTTTTTACACAAAAGTGACAAAACTTAAATAAGACATAGTCTGTCTTTGTTTGTTAGTTCAGACTAGGATATGTGGATTTGGAATAAAATACTCGGTGATTCTGAATATCAAAATATTTGGAACGTTCCGTTCCAATATCGTAAACCAATATCGTAAACAGAATCGAAAGAAAAAATTTGAAGCAAATATTCCATATGAAGTTCATCATTTATTTTAACATTGTTGCTGTACTGGTTATCCAGTTATAAATTATGACAATGTTAGATTTGTTAGACTAGCTGCACCTATTTTAGAGGATTAAACGTCCCTCACGGTAGCCGAGTCTAACACACACTTACACTTACAACACTACACTTGCGACTTTAACACTTTACACTCACAGTTACATTTAGGGAGGCAATAATGTGCTTTTCACCTTAAAATAAAAAAAAAAAAAAATGCAATAATGCACATGGGCATAAGATAAGAACAAATTAAACAAGAAGTATTTACATAACAAACTATACAACAATTGCCTACACATTTTGCACAGAAAAATGTCTACAAGTGTCAAACTTAGAATGCTTCTACCTTTTCTCACTCATATTTATTGTTAAAGCCCAAATTGTAAACCAAGGAGAAATTAGTAGTAAATTATGGAAAACAAGAGACTTGATTAAAATGCGGAGTTTCAATCCTAAAAACGTAGACCTGGCATGTCTGCATTGCTCATAAAGATAACATAAGTCTTTTGTAACAGTTTCTAAAGATAAAAAAAAACAGTAAATTTATTTTGTTTTACCAAAATTTGTTTTTAGGACTATGAAAACATTTGTGGTTCCCTATCAGTCTGTCAACTTTTCAACAAATGCCCAAATATTCTGATGCCTGGTTTCTATGTTATAAATATACATAATACATAATTGACATATTATACATAATACTTACATTTTACAGCAGAAATGGTGTTACATATATTTGAGCTTAACTGGTTCAAAAAGATGAAGTAAGAATGAAGAGAAAACATTTTTGATTTTTACAAAACCACATATATTGTAATAAATTCTAAATTCAAATTTATACTGTACAGTTTATTCCTCTCAAACTTTTAACTCAAGACAGAAAAGAAAGAAATACCAAAAATATAAACAACTGGGTTCTGAATTAATCTGGGATAACAAAAGTCCAAGTTAAGTGGAGAGCGAGTAAGAAATCAATAAGTACTATAGACCTACAACATAGATGACTTGTTGCACATTGCACAAATACCATCCCTGCTTAAAAAATTTAATTTTTTCAACTGAATTCTATGGGTTTCCCAGTTTTGACCCACTAATCATTTTTTGTTAACTCAAAACTACCATCAAAAGAATACAGCAGCTGTATTGTAGACCCAAAACAGTATTTTTCCTTTTTTTGTAATTAGATTTAAATTAAATTTTATAAAATTTTCTGTAATGTTTTAACTGTAAGTTTAGTATTTATTATTATACAACAAAATTATAACTTACACAAATTTTCAATGCTGGACGATGTTCTCCTTCCTCAGGATTGTCCTGAGTTTTACGCTTGCGTTTACGTTTATGAGGTCGAGCAATTTGACTGGAACCAGAAGGTTCAGGCGAATAACGATGATGTTTTTCCCGCCTTCGTTTTTTGTTTGATCTTCCACTGTGATCACCTGAAGCATCAACAGTAAACGACACTGGAATATGGTTTGAAACAAAATTACTTCCAACGCAATGAAAGAAAAACAAATGTTAATAATTTCAGAACTCATAATCTTAAAATAAAGATTAAGATATTTTGTATAAAAATTTATACACGATAAAATGAATGAAATAATTAAAACATAATGTGCTTAAATGTTGTGATAAAATGTTTATTCAGACTAGGTATATTTTGTAATTTTTTTTTAATAACACAATAACATTAAGCTTTATGTAGTCATTGACAATAACCACACACATAGCAAGGTTAATCATAAGCACTTAGACATAACAAATAGTAGAACAATTAATCCTATTATGAGTGGTTAACTGATGAAACCACAAGGTGAATGTGATATGAATTTAAAATAATATGCAGTAAAATTTAGATTTACTCAAATACCTCCACTGATGTGAAACAATATTTTCTTTTTTTCTTTTTATTTAAAGCAAATAAATTTATATTGTTTTAGCAAACATATTTTTGACCAAAGCTGTTTAGCAGCCATGAACAGCAAACTAAACCCAAATTCTTTCTCTTACAATGTCTGTGAAAGACCAACAAAAATAGTGAAGTTGTTCCAGAGCCTAAAGATCAGAAGTTTGAAATTCCTCTCAGTAGTTTACATTCTATTATGAAATTACTGAATCAGATTATCATCCTCAAATGCATTATTTTAACAGAATATAACATAAGATTGTTGAGACATCATGAAATAGGAACGAGCTTTTCCTATTTCATACTGAATAGGAATGTTCAGTTTTCTGAATTCTTTGTAATACTTTGTAGAGAGAAACAACTTTTAAAATTCATCAAAAGTTCATTTCAACAGATTCCTGAAACTAAACAGTTGGACCATCATCATTATTGTTACTGGAGTGACATTTAATCAGCTCAAAGTAGTACGAACTAAATGTTCCAGACGTATCTGCATGGTGTAGTTTATGGTGACATAGTTGGTCCACAATTTTTCAATGGCACTGTAACTGGTACACCATTACTTGAAATGTTACTACAGTGATTTTAGTTTATGGTGATATAGTTGGTCCACAACTTTTCAATGGCACTGTACTGGTACACTGTTACTTGAAATGTTACTACAGTGATTTTAGTTTATGGTGATATAATTGGTTCACAATTTTTCAATGGCACTGTAACTGATATACCGTTCCTTGAAATGTTACTAGAGTGATTTAAGTTTATGGTGACATATTGGTTCACAATTTTTCAATGACAATGTAACTGGTACTCCGTTTCTTGAAATGTTACAATAGTGATTTTCGTTTATGGCGACATAGGTGATCTACAATTTCTCAATGACACTACAACTGGTGCAATGTTCCTTGAAATGTTACTAAAGTGGTTTTACCTGAGGTACAAGATAATATTTTGTTTGAAAATACAAAAATAATCAGCAATAAGATTGTGCTCCACCATATTACAGTTTTTTGGTAATTAACCACTTGAAAATCTTTTTTTTTTATTTGCTGATATACAGCCACTTTGAAAAGTGAATCAGAAGATATGGTACCACTACCTGGTCCTGAAGGTCATTCTGATTTAACAGTTAGACTTTTCAGTTTGGACTTGTGAAAAATATTTTTTTTTTCAAAGGCTTAGAAATTTGGAACATCTTACAGCAGTCTTGAAGAATTTATAGAATAGTAACAAAGATTTGTGTCAAAATTTGGTTTAAAGTGTAAAATCTGCAGAAACCAATTTTAATTTACTTTTACGTCTGTTATAAAAATTCTTTAATTTAATCTAATTAAAGCAGTACAAACCTGGTGAAGAGAGTTGCTCCTCTAAAGTCTCAACATGGGCATCTCCTTTGTTGTCAGGGAAGGTTGCTGGAGCTGCAACACTTGTAGGCGTTACAGGACCCTAGTAATACACACAAACTTCAATAACTTTATATACAACCTAGAATTAAGAAATTGCAAGTTTTGTACTTATGTTGATAAAGTACTTGAGTTAGTAATGTAATTTTATATTTCACAGCCCAATTTAATATGTTGTGTTTAATATATTTTACCCATTCTGCTCAGAATGTTCGAACTGCTTGAAGAATTTCGAGCAACTTAGACGTGTCTTTTTTTAAAAAAATTAATGAAACAAGACTGAAAGATATAGTAGGCATAATAAACTACAAAAGCGATTTCAGATCAAGTACAGTATCAAAAGCGACTTTCAACCGCTACAGTAAATTTCCAAGAAGGAAGAGGGTTGAATGATTACTTGTTTAAATATTATAAACTGAAAATAGTTTTTAGATAAATATATCCTAGATTACTACACAGAATATAATATATTTCATTTAACAACTTTTTTAAGCGCAGGTGTAATTAATTCTTAGCATGCAATTACAGTATGGTTTGTTCAATGCATTCTTGTTCTTGCACTATGAATGGCTGATTTCAAAATTCTTTCAAACACACCCGCTATCTAATAATTATTTATTTAGAATTTTAGTAGTTTTAATATTTAAATCTGATTAATAGTGAAATATTATAAAATTTGATTTATTATTATTGACACAACACAAAACAAAACAAATATAAAATAAATACAAAAATGGCTTTAATAACAAAATAAGCTTTAGGAGAAATATTAATTAAATTTTACATTAATGTATAACAACTGAAAATTCTAAAAACATAACATGAAAATCAATTAAATTTTAAAATAATAAGATAAGTGATCTTATATGGTGATTAAATTATTTGTAATACAAGTGAAAATTTTATCAATACTATGAACTATTCTTATAATGATACACATGGATTATTATTTTGGCAATTAAGAAATCTTTATTCAACAACTCTTACAAACTATCCTTACTATAACTTATTATCTAAATATTTTATTTTTAATTGAATTCAGTTCAGTTCATTAATACAGGTCCATGAGTCTTATCACACTTTGCGTTACATACACAGTTTATAGTTACAAAATTTAAAATAAATGTTTTATTTATTTTTATTCTCTGGGGTAGGGTTATGATACTGGCCTCATCAAAATTAATTATAAATAAAAAAGGGGATTTTAATTATGAAAAATGTAATATTTGGATACTTTGGATATTCGCTGAATGAAACAATTAAAAAAAGAAACTTTGTTAAGTAGTCAAAATTTTGCTGTAGGCTTAAACAGGTCAAATTCGTGTTTTATTTTTATCTGAATTTAGTAAACTTTAATTTATGATGTTTAAAATATGAGGATTGAAATCTTGGAATTCACCTTTGGATATATTAATAAGATTAGGATCTTATTTCCATTATCTCAGTTGTTGGAACAATTATTTCCAACAATCTCAGTTAAAACAATAACAATCGGTATTATACCCACACAACTGATTCACAACATGATTCTGTTTCTGAACTTATTTCACTTTATTTATAACTCAAGATCACTTAAACAACTTGAACTGGAGTAGATGACAGATATATGTCTATACTGCTCAATCATTACAATGCAACTGACTTAGCGTCCTTTCTGAAAAAGCCGCATCTCAAATCATGCAGTTTTCATTTACCATTTAGGTTGCGCAAAATGATACAGAAACGTAGCTTGACCAGACGGTATGGATTAAAATTTAATTAAAATTAAAATTTATAATGTATTTGTAGATGATTATTCTGTTAAACTGATTATGCTAATCAATATTTTGACTTTGGAAAAGATAATTTCCTTTTTATTTGTATTTTCAAGTTTATTGTTTGGCTGCTTCACCTGTATCTCTCTCTCTCTCTCTCTCTCTTGCACCACACCAAATTCGTTGACTTGACGGATATGCGTTATGCGCATGCTCGGCCCATCTCTCCCGAGTTATAATGTCGATTGAAAGATCGCTTACTTTTTTTTTTAATTTTTGGCATATCTCTTTTATACTTTCATACTTTGATACTTGATGTATGAATAAATGTTGTTTTCGTTCTTGAAATATTTGTTAAGTTAAATAGATATGTTTTTACTACAGACATTAGGTTATGTTCTGTAACATCAGCGTTTAGGAATATCGTAGGTTATTGCCTTGTTTCATGTGTTGTTTATATTTCTGCAGTCCATAACCTATCCTATTGTCAGAATTATGAATAGTTACAATATAAAAACACATTTTATTTTTTAAACTACACAGTCAATTAAATTGTTTTATAAAAAAAGTAAATAAATTTGGATCACAAAACTTGTTGGAGCCTAAATTATTACAGTAAATAAGAAATATCCAATACAGTAATCTTCTACTTGTTTGTAAAAAAGTAACAATAGACAATTTATGACTTTTTTTGGTTTTTGGATTTGTAAATAAAAAGTACCTTCAGCAAAAACTAAATTTCAGGAAAGAACTAATTCTTTCTCTTTTATAGCATAATTAAATTAAATTTGTATAAATATAGTGTATGCATCTGTCACAGTGTGAACTATGAGCATTTTTGTTACAAAACCTTTATTTTCAAATTATGGAGAAAATAAGTAGAAGGTTTATTGTGTGACTGAGATGAAATATCATTTCACAACCACTCTGCTTATTAATTGAATATTTCAATTAACCATCACAATAGTGACCAGATATCAGAAGGTTGTCTTTAACTCTGAATTTATTGGTCTACAGCCCAAAATGATTTCCCAACCACACCTTACTTACGGAAGTATCACCATTGCTTTCCTTGGGATTACGCAACTTCCTTGGTGCCTCGGGATCAATGCACTCTACTTCGGAGCCTGAAGACTCTTTATCACATTCAGAACACTGCCTGCAACAACAAAATTATATGTGTAAATTGTATAGATATAATAAAAATCTTTATTATAATGAAACTAAGTTAGATTCTTAGATTTGAATTCTTTCCTGGAAGAAAGTTCAGAAAATTTTGAACTGCTTGTATGGCCTCTTCATCACATCGTTAATTATTCCACCAAAACTGTTCTTTTAATGGGCCAAAAAGATGAAAATCATTTAGAGCCAAGTCTGGATTATATGGAGGGTGGTCCAGCAGCTGAAAACCGAGATTTTGAAGGCATAGGACTGTGTTTTTGGCCATATGAGGTTGAGCATTATCCTGAAAAAAAAAAAAAAAAAATACATTTTGAAAGGTGATGTCTTTTGGATTTGATTTTTGACTTCAATAAACACAGTAGCTGTCACTATTTATTGTTTGACCTTTAGGTTTGAAGTCAACCAAAACTGGACCTTCCATGTTACAGAATATCATTATAACCTTTCCTGCAGGCAGCTGAGTTTTGAACTTTTTTGCTTGGGGAGATGAAGGATGTTTCCACAACCAAACTTTGTCGCTTACTCTCTGATTCAAAATGATGGGTCCATGTCTCACCAATGGTTATTATTTGCTAAAGAAATGAGTCGCCTTCTTCTTCATAACATTTCAAATGCTTCTGGGAAATTGTCTTTGCAGATGCTGGTCAATTGATGTGGAACCCAACAAGCACATACTTTCTGAAAGTTTAAAGAATCGTGGATGATTGAATATGCTGAGCCATAGCTTACATTCAATTCATTTGTAATATTAACCACTGTAATTCGCCGATTATCGAGAATAATTTGTTTAACTGCTTCAGTATTCTCATCAGTCTTTATAGTGGAAGGCCTACCCGGCTGCTGTTCATTACACAGAGAAATCCATTCGTAGATCTGGTTTTCGCTCAAACAACTCTATCCATATTGCTGCTGAATTCAGCAAATAATCTCTGCTCGTTTTACACCTTCTGAATTCAACAAACATATCACTGCTCGCATTTCTTCTTTGGTGCAGTCAGACTAAGGAGAACTCATTTTACAGTCTTTAAACACAATCAAAATTAGTTAACAATAAAACAATACTTTCAATGAACAGATAGATGTTATGAGTCACAGATAGATGTTATGATAAATTGTTCTAATCACAGAACAATTTGTGATTAGAAAAACATATTTTGATTAGAAATAGTAAGTTTAATTAGTCAACTCATTTTATTATTAAATTCAAGGTATAGTATGTAATCAAGAAATGCTGCAGACAACAGGTTGTACAACAGAACAGACAATAGGTTCTGTAGGCAGTTGAAGTAGGCAGGGATGTTGCCTATAATAGATTTGTTTGTAAAATAATTACATACCAGCCCATAAGTTTGGTTTTCTTGGGCATTCTGGTAAGCGGAGGATTGAGACAGCCGAGATGGTAGTACAAATGGCAGGTGTCACACTTGGCCAGGAGGTGTTGGTCTGTCGTCCGATGGCAGATACCACATTCGTTGTTCAAGCCCAAAGGACCTTCTCCTTCCTCTAAAAACACATTAATAGAATGACATATATGTTTAATCACAGAGATATATTGTGACAAGCATGACCACCCAAGGCTTATTCATAATTCAATAACAGATTCAAATATCCAGGTTTTAAAGCAATTTCTAAATGTACATGGTGTGATTGGAAAGTTTTAAGAAAGGTGTCACTATTGCTCAATAAAAGGTATTAGATTATATGCACACATGTAAGGATTTTTTGTTTGTTTGTAATTTTAAGGTGAAAAGCACATTGAGGTTATTATCGCCTCCTTGAATATAAGTGTAAGTGTTAAGTGTTAAAGTCGTATGTGTAAGTGTTAGACTCGGGTACAGCGAGGGATGTCAAAATCCTCTGCACACCCCTGCGGGGACAAATGTAAGGAAAGGGAAGCTTATTTTGTCCAGAAAAACACCCCTAATAGATCGCAGTTTGAATGAATTTACGTTTTTCTGCAATTGAGTAAATTATAACTGAAAATTTGAACATGTTGTGTCAAACTATTTTCAAACTAGCAGAAACAAAATTTACTTGGTGTTCCAAAAAGTAATTAATTGATTTCCTTAACTCTTTAAGGCATGCACGTGCGCACACACACAATTATGAAAAATACTGCCTTGTGTGGTAAAGCCACACATTTATGTTTTGAAATTTCTTGTCATTTAACCCTTAAGTGGGTACGCTAAGGGCAAATTGACCACAATCTTTTATTTTTGCATCTTACGGTAGGTATCGATGGAGAAATGTTTTCAGGGCTTTGAGTATTTGTCAAGACCACCTTGAGAGACACAAACTGTATAAAAATAATACCACCTTAATTTCAGTCTGTCTGGAAATAAGGCATGAATACGAGATAGTTACGTCTGCAGCCAAGTTGCCACAGTGCGCCTAATCGTGTAACTGCTTTCGTAGTGTTATTTTCACTATATTCTCACTATTAAACATACTGAAGCTGCTGGAATCCAAGCCGAATCAATGGAAGTGACTAGTATAAATTTATCAACAAATAATAAAATATTCAATGTTTCAGCTATATACTGCCCACCAAGACACAACATTCAGAAAAATGACTGTAAAACTTTTTAGATCATATGGCAATAATTTCAACAGATTATAACAAACATAAACAAAATAACTGTAGATTTGGCCTTGAGATTGATTATAGATTATACTTGCTCTATCATGTAGACCAGTGGTTCCCAACGTGGGGCCCATACCCCACAGGGGGGGGCAATTTGATAGTTAAGGGGAGCAATTTAAAAATGGACTCTACACGATTTTAATCCTTTCGCTTTGGGTTATTTAAATGCAATGCTAGATATCGGTGACAAATTTAACAAAAAATGCAAATTCTTAAAAAAAATGCTGTAAATAATTATTAGGTATAATTTCGTTTGACTTTACCAAAATATCAACTGGGTAATTAGAGTTGTCAAGTAAACTTCGTCGGGGATTCACTGCAGAGTGTGCCGCCTGTCGCGGAGAAACCGGACATTTTAAAACTCGCTAATCAACGCTGTTGTTCGCACCTAATTGGCCAAACTCAACTTTCTGTAGTGTTTCACATCATTCAGTTGGTGTTAATTTGAAATAAGTGTCCGTCAATTAATCGTTGATTTAACAAATATATGTATAAATATTGTATAGATATAATTGGTAAGTAGTTGTCTCTTTATTTGTTTCACCCAACCTTGGGGTACACCAAATCAATCACTTTTTAATGTTCTGTGCCTTCCTCATAGCCCAGTATTGCTTCATTCGTTGTGACCTTGCTTTTCTTTCTTCATCAGAGATTTGGATCGTTAGCTTGGATTTGACTTTGCCTTGGAACCGTTGTTTTTTGTCCTTGGTTATTGTTTTGGCTGTTCTGTCCATGAGCATAGTGTCAGTGATTTGTAGTTCTGTTATGTATTTCTCTGTTTCTCTAAACCAAAGTGGTTTGGCTCTTCTATTGCGAAAGTAGTCATATATTTTTTTGGTTAGTCTATTTTTGTCCATTTGCAGGATGTGAAGTCCATTACTGATGTGAAGTACTTGGTTGTTATGGAATTTGGGGCCTAAGATTGGTAAGTATTTGATTTTATTTATATTTATTTTAATTTTAGAAGCATTTAACTTTCCAGAAATTTTTGTAAAGTGAAAAAAAAATATCGGTAATGTATTATATACATTTAAATAAATATGTTTCTTTGCGTATATGTTTATTCTATCATATTAAATTAATTTTAACACATATTTTATTATATTGTTTTTTAGCCCATAATAAAATGAGTGGAACAAACAAGAAAAAAACTTGTCCATATTCAGAAGAATATTTAAAATTTGGTTTCATACCCGTTGTTCATGATGAGCGGATGCCGTTTTGTCTTTTATGCCAGCAATGCTTGACCAACGAATCAATGAAACGAGGTCATCTTGAGGCGCATTTGAAGGCGAAACATAGTGCTCATATAAATTCAGATTTGAGATACTTCAAAACTTTAAAGGAGAGAATTTGATAAAACCGTCAATATCAGCATTTCTTAAACCGGTTCTGGAAAAAGATAACAAAGATGAAAAAGCTATGCCGCTCAGTAACAATACTGGTAGCAGAAGATTAGACGAAATGAGTGAAGATATTGAGAAAAAACTTGTTGAAAAGCTGAAAACAAAAAATTTCTCAGTACAAATGGATGAATCAACTCTGAGAGACAGTGAGGCAGTATTGATAACCTACGTAAGATATATTGATGAAGGGCATTTTGCTGAAGAAATGTTGTTCTGTAAAAGATTAGAAAGCATACTACCTCCAAAGATATATATAATAAGTTAAAAAACTACTTAGATGTCAATGATATACAAATGAAAAATATAACTTGTGCTGCAGATGGCGCCCCTAATATGATGGACAAGAAAAATGGGTGCTTAAAACTGATGAAAGATGTGAATCCAGAAATGGTTATTGTACATTGTGTTATTCATAAGGAAAACTTGGTAGCTAAAAATATCTCACCTGTTCTAAATGAAGTACTACATGCAGTAATAAAGTGTGTTAATGCTATTAAAGCTAGAGTCCCAAATGTGAGCGTCTTTTCAAGTTATTTTGTGAAGAACAAAATGAAGACCATGTGAGACTTTTACTTCATACTGAAGTAAGATGGCTATCCAAAGGAAACTGCTTGAAAAGATTTATGCAACTGTTTGATACTCTTAGTGATTTTTTAAGCAACAAACCTGAAATGAAGTATCTGTTAACAATTGATGGTAAAGCATTTGTAAGTTATTTAGCCAATATCTTTGAAAAACTAAATATATTAAATAAGCAACTTCAAGGACCAAATAAAACACTTGTCGATGCAAAAGCAAAGATATTTGGTTTCATTACAAACCATTATCAAAGAAACATATTAACAACAAAAACTTTGAACAATTTCATAGACTCCAAAAATGTGAAGTAACTAATACCGCTGTACTTGTTATTGTCAATAATTTGAATATTCTATCTGCTGATTTAAAAGAAAGATTTTCTGATTTAAAACAAATTGATTTCCCAACATGGATGATGCAGCCAATATTAGTGGATTTGTCTGATAAATCAAATATGCAGTATCAAGTAGAACTCACAGAATTGCAAAATGATGAATCAGTAAAAACTTTATTTCATATACAAGGAGCGATGGCATGGCTTTGTGAAGAAACTGAAATTAAATACCCAAATGCAACCAAATGTGCAAGAAATCTTTTACTACCGTTTCCATCTTCATATTTAGCTGAATGTGCATTTAGTGCTGTAAATGATTTACTGATAAAAAAAAGAAATCATCTTGATATAACACAACATGGAGACTTGAGATTAAAGCTAAGTAAATTGGAACCTAATACAAAATCTCTGTGCAGCAAGCATCAAGCGCAAGGATCGCACTAAATGAATATAGAAAAATTAATATTAAAATTATTTTGAATTTCAGTTTTTCTTTACATCTTTTGAAATTTTATTTATAATGTTTTGATAACAATTTCATAGTGATTTCTTCCTAAAACTTATCATTTATATTTCTTAAGGGAACAAAACAATTTTTAAAGGTTAAAAAATTATGTCTGGGGGGCATAAAAATTTTAGAAATGTTAAGGTGGGGCATGGCCTAAAAAAGGTTGGGAAACACTGATGTAGACAGAATTGCCAGTCTAATGTAAATAAATACATTAGATTATAGCCGATGAATTACACAAACAATAATGTGCTGTGGTATTTTTATTTCTTAGTTGACTGTCATTTATTTTTCCTTATTTATAAAAATGTAGTTCGTTATAAAAAATTTAATCAAGTTTATTTTTTATACTAACCTTTACACACAAATTTAAAGTATTTATATATTATTTTGAGTCATACTGATTAGAGGATAAGGAAAGGAAAGTTCCAGGAATGCTTAAAAAAAATACACTTGGGAATCTAACAAAATAGCCTGTACGTACTGCCACTTTGATACGATAAACCCAATCTTAAAATCTTCCAGCATACCTTATAAAGATGTTAATAGAACCATACAAAAAACCTTCTACATTATAAATTACAAATTTTTTTTTTCTTTTCACAATAACTATTTTTGTATATTTTTTCTATAAGTATTAGTATCAAATACTATTATAAAAATAAAATTTATTACTTTTTTATTAATAAAGACATTACCATTTTCTTATTTCTTACATAAGATTAAAGTTATCAACTTGACAACAAGTTACACTTAAATTTATCACTTATGTAATTGAAAACAAAAGTTAAATAATCAGCTGATTTTATTAAAAAGTTTAAATGTTTCCTTTTTTTTCAACCAAAGCTGCTTACCTTATTAATTTGGTTACGTTTATTTGAATTATTGCAGACAAAATTGGTATAATTCATAAAATGAAGTTGAATTTTTGAAGTGTGCAAGATGCATTTTCATAACAATTTTTGATTTTGTTCTAATCATAGTTTAACAAAGTTTTTCTTCTTTTTCCTAAAGTAATGCATGAATATAATTATCTTGTATGAAAGATTAACCTTGTGCCAAGATGTTAACATTCATAAAAGCCAGATTTCAATTGACATTTTAAAGTTAGTTAATAAATATTCTTTAGAAAATGAGCTATTCAAAATCAGGATGATCCAGACCCATAAAATGATTACCTGTTCTAGGAGACTCTTATGTTATGTCATTGTATTAAATAATCTGATACTATAAAAAAGGATCAATACGAGTGTGCTTGGACCAAGTCTGCACAAATATTGAGCACTTGGATGAAACTTGCAGCATGTCAACACATCTTCGGAGTAACTTGGATAAAACGTTGAAGTCTACTGTCTAAGATACTATGAGTTATTTAAGATGACAACAGAAGGTAAAAAACAACTTTCCAAAAAAAAAAAAAAAAAAAACTATGAAAACGTTCTCTGTTGGGAAAATGTGCGATTTGTAGAGCTGTATAAAGTAGAGAAGAGTTCGCTGAATGTTCGTGGTTCAGACTACAAGAACAAGGACCCTTGGGTCAGTGTCTATGATTAGACAGAACTTTAATGTTTCTCATTTCAAAACTGAGGCTTTTTAAAAAAAAATCAGCAATACTAGAAGCACTTGTTTAAAAGAAGTAAACAAAATTAAATTCCTTACTGTAATGCGATGCAGCTCAGACATTATTGCAAATTTATATATAGAAGTAAACCAACTTGTCAACTGTACTTGGTCCGAGTCCACCCTGACTGAGTACCTCAAGCTAGCCTGGTCTTAGCATACTCATATAATGTGAACCCAGTTTAATTAATCATTGGTATAATGAAAACAACATTATCTACGACTCTATAGATAGGGAATCCTTATTCTCGGTTTGAAAGAACTAGACCTTGATAACAAAACCACAAATCTTATCAAGGAAACATTAACTAATACAATCTCCAAAGTTCAATTCATGGGAGAACTTTACACCCCTTTTGAGATTAAAACAGGAGTCTGACAAGGAGATGGACTCTCTCCATTGTTATTTAATTGTGCTCTAGAAAAAGTAGTTAGAGAGTGTAACGTGAATACGCATAGTGGAATCAGACTAGTAACTAAGAACAAAGGCATTAAGGTAAATTGTTTGGCTTTTGTGGATGACATGGCCTTACTAGCTGAGACATTGTGAGAAGCTAAGGAACAGACTCTTGAACTCCAGAAGCAAGCATTAAAAATGGGTCCCAAAGTTTCATTTGAAAAGACTAAAATATTGACAAACATACAAAAACCACCAAAAAAGCTTCAAGTGGGAAAGCAATACATTGAGATAGTCAAAGAATTCAAATATCTTGGGGAATGGATCAGCTGGAATGACCTAGAGAAAAAAGCTATGGAATCTAGGAGAAATAAAGTTGAATTAGCCTTCGAACTTACCAAGGACACATACGACAAGAAGTCCCTCTCCTGGAATACAAAGATAAGGCATTATCATACGGTAATTAAACCAGAGGCCTTATATGCAGCTGAAACATTATCTCTCACAACCCAGGGCCCACTTGAAAGGCTGGAGATCAAAGAAAGAAAGATATTACGAAAAATCTTAGGCCCAAAATTCCGTAACAAACAATTACTCCATGTCAGTAATGAAACTCTTTACCAAAAAACTGAAACACTATCAGACACAATAAGAAAAAGGAGAACTGATTTTTATGGGCACATCCTCCGAATGGACAAAAATAGACTAACCAAAAAAATATTTGACTACTTTCGCAATAGAAGAGCCAAACCACTTTGGTTTAGAGAAACAGAGAAAGACATAAAACTACAAATCACTGACACTGTGTTCATGGACAGAACAGCCAAAACAATAACCAACGTTTCCAAGGCAACGTTTCTAAGGCAAAGTCAAATCCAAGCGAACGATCCAAATCTCTAATGAAGAAAGAAAAGCAAGATCACAATGAATGAAGGCACAGGATGAAAGCACAACTGGGCTACGAGGAAGGCACAGATCATTAAAAAGTGATTGATTTAGTGTACCCCAATGTTGGGTGAAACAAATAAAGAGAGAAAACAACATTAATAAACGGCCTCTTGGTGCTTTTTTAAAAATCTGATATCAAATTTTGTTTCCATCTTATCAATAAAACTACATCTTTTTAAATACTTTATCTTTTTTAAATTTCAATAACACAAAACTAGATACATACAAACAACAGACTTTTTAAATATTACATATTATTAATAAAATCAAGGCTACTTATTATTATTATTGTTAGATTACTTAATATAAATTGTACAATGCATGTTTTGTTTTTAAAACAACACAGAGGCAGCACTCACTACTTTTAAGTAAAACTATCCTTAACTCATTAAAACACAAACTCCTTACAGATACACATTTTAAGATGTGCTAATAATAAATTGCTTGTTAAAAAACAACACAAGATTTAGTTGTAGTTAAGGGCCAAAGGTGAAGAAAAATAATACTAAAATTGAAAGAGAAAACGATCTTGTATTTCATAAGCTGTCCAAGAATAGCGTCCGGAAAAAATTTTCAATTAATATTGTGGATGCTCCTTTTTAAATAGCTGTGTTAATGGAAATACTATTAAATAAAAAGAAGGTACCTAAATGGGATTATGTAGAAAATATCTGATTATAAGTGTTTGGTAAGCTATTATTTCTGTGGAACTACAGGTTTCGAAGCTTTTAGCCTCATTGTCTGGTTTCTAAAAAATATTTTTAATTGTTCCACTTGTCAAATTCTTAAAATTTATAATCAAAATTTAAGAATAAGAC
The DNA here is from genome assembly GCA_022606455.1 of Callitettix versicolor. NCBI lineage: Eukaryota > Metazoa > Arthropoda > Insecta > Hemiptera > Cercopidae > Callitettix > Callitettix versicolor. The sequence goes on along the minus strand of CM040190.1, from coordinate 31,897,859 downwards.
AAAAATTAGTTCCACAAGAGTAATATCATACTAAATGTAATCAATATGAGATCCGGCATTTCACTAATATGGCCCTCCAGTAGTCCAGCATTTTCAGAAGGGTGAATGGTAGTGGGGTGAAAAAAACTGACCATCAAGCTGATCAATGTGACTTTGGCATCACCAAAACATTTGGTTCATTCTACTTATATTTTTTTTTACTTTAAACGTTTTTTACTTTGTTATAACATCGATGTAATTAAGGTTATGTCTAAACGTCGTGTTTTTTTTTTTTTACTTTGTCAGTTAACAAGGATGAGGAATCAGCGTTAAAAGTAGTAAGGGTAAAACGAGTGCAGCTTGAACTAAGAATCGTTAGGTGCGCAGAACAGATGTAGCAGACTGGCCAGATTTTTATCAACATCAACCACCAAGTCCTCCCTTTTACGAGAAAACAACATGTAAATGAAATACTGACCAGTATCTTGTTTCATAATTTTAAAACAACATAGAAAATAATCTATTTCAATACAATGAATTTAAGTTTTTTTTAACACTAGGTTCTATTCCATTGTAATACACTGTAAAGTATATATTTTGTGCTACAAGCCACAAAAATTATGTTTTTTAAAGGAACATCTCTAATCTGGTGTTTTTGTTAATCTGACAATCCTCTGATCTGATATCTGCTGGATTACCGAGAGTTTATTGTATTTAACTTATTATAATGAATTTATCAGCACAAAGGCAAAAGAAAAAAACAATAAGTTGGGAGTACAAGTTAACAGGAATGTTTCTTTCTTGAACGTCCATACTTTTTGCTAGTTAGACTAATGAGGACGAATGATCGAACTTAATAGAAAGAGTTAAGCTTAAGGCAGAAACTGTGTGCAACAACCATGTAACAATATCACAGATATTAAATTGAAAATTAATTTAATTTTATTCAAGTTTTGATATTTCAATTAAAATGACTTTATTTAAAAAATATTAAATAGACTTTCAAAGAACAACTTGTGGTGTTTTTACAATTACATAGAGCTGTGTGAAGTCCTTCCTGTACATCTCTGCTTAGTCAACATAAACAATAGAACAGTCAAAGAAATTTTTATTTTTCTGGTATCTAAAACTTATAGTGAGCAACTGAAGTTTTTGTTTATATTAGATTTTTTTTTTGTATATCATTCATTTGAACATTACGTAAAACTGAATTTAAAATTCAAGAGTTATTGGAAAATAGTCTAATGTTAATTAATGGGACACCTGGTCAACAAGAAATTCTTGCTCAAGTTCAGTCTCAAATGACTCTCCCAACTAAGGAAGGATTCTATTGAATATTCCCTCCAGTTATGCAAAGAAGTTGTTAAAATATTGTAGAACATTTTAGTGCAGGGAATAAAAAAGCTAGGACCAGAAGAGCGAGCAATGAGAGCTCTGCTGATGAATTCATATTTACGTACCTAGGCAAAGCGCACATATGAGAGACAATAAGATATCGGAAAGGCACAAAAAAAAAGAAAAGACAACTGATAAAATCAGAAGTACAGAAGAGTAACTGTAATTACCTTCGTTAATCTAACTCATGTTAAAAAAATACTTTGGCACCTGTTCTGTAATGTACACAATAAGCACAATAATGTGTAATGTGTAATAAGCATGTTTTTACACCCAACTAAAGAGTTTAAATATGATGAGGAAATAAACGAGTGCATCACAGTTAAATTTCATTGATGGTGACAGCCACTGAAAAAAAGAAAAGACTTTCAATGAGAAATTCTTTCACTATACTTTCAGTAAATCATGAAGTCTAAAAATGTTATAAATAGCTTCACACATTTAAATAAAATATCTATGTTAAAACATTTGATCTTATTCAACTCTTACTGTTGAAAACTGCATTAATTAATGTGTAAGGATGTGAGGAGAAGGAAGAGGACAAGGAGAAGGCAGAGAAGCCTACCTTGACGTCTAAGCCCCAGAGGAAAGCCTACTCCTGCTTTTAAAGCTGCAGCTGTGGGAACGCCTCCCGAAGATGTTGCTGCAAAATGTTTGTAACAAAAGTGTTAACTACACACAATAGACACATGTTATACCTTCCTCCACCAAACACCCATGCGCATGCAACACATTGACATAGCCACCAACTACTGTGCTTGTAGTTCAATTGTCATCGACTTAACTAAAGTTGTCTCACAGTTTGAATATTAAGACTGTAATGTATAATCTACTTATATTTTTTAAATAAGCCTGTTAATATAGACGGTCTTTTAAAAACAGAGATAAAAGGGGTATATGATGATAAAAACGTATATCACTTCCTACTGATTTAGTTTTCAGTGTTACTTTTACAAACAGATGATTAACCCTTTGCATGCCAAGGATCAAAAACCTATAAAGTTTGAGAATAAACTTTTTTTTAAACAAAGATTTTTCATTTCTCTTAGAGATTTTTCTGATTTATTAACTTATATAGTTACAAAAACAATTTGTAACAATTTTTATTATTTTTTTAAATTACTAGAAGCTAATGATTTTATAATATTCAATGCAAAACCAGTTTATATAAGTAATATGTTTTTCTATATAATGAACTATCATAAATCTGAAGTTTAAAATGTAAATATTTATAAAAGTAAAGAGAGCAGCGCAGGGCACCTGAGTATAACAGGAAACTACATCATTAGCATGGTGTAAACTGTCTCATTCCGAATGACTTTTAATTTTAGTCTTTCGCTGTATATAGGTAGGTATTAACTCTTGTATTTGCTTTAACTATGTTGGCTGATTTTTTAAACTATATACTAGACAATATGTTAAAATGTGTATTTGCAGGACTCTTCATTCATGGTGTTTGGGGTAATGTCGTAATTAGTTTGAATCCACGTCAATGGCATACAAAGAGTTAACTGCAAAATTAGCTTTAGTTTTTGTTACCTTATGCATTTGTTACAAAATATATCTACTGAATCAAAATTCTAGTGTTTTCTATAGTAGCCATCAATGAAATCCCAGGACCATAATTAATTGTTGTATGTAATTCAAAAGTTTCAAATTTATCATCATTAATTACGAACACAATTTTCAGTGTATACATGAAATTATAAAAATAGACGGCAGATTCTTGTTTAGAATTAATATTGTAAAAGAACAAATTCTGAGAAAGGATAAGTAATAAAATAAAAATATTAAATATCAAATACCTTATCTTTTGATTAAACAACTTTTTAAATTGAATTATGATAGCTATTAAAACATTTATATAAATATTTTGTGACCTTTAATCTTTGAAATTATTCGACAATTCAAGGATTTTGTGAAAACTGTCTGCATCTATAATCATGTACTGTAGAATAAAACAATTTGACTAGAAAACAACACATTTAGTTTAGTCTTGGCAGTTGACATATTTTGTGTTAGTTAATAATATACACATTATACACATATTAACAGCAACTATCAACAATCAGGTCACTTACAGACTCCGTCCTAATTTAACAGACAATCAACGCCTAACGGACAACCTCATGCAACATACAGTACATTAAACTGAGGTTTACTGTAACACCACAAGTAAACATATTGGTTATTAAATTGTAAAGGTCAATACTGGCAGCCATTAACTTTTCATCTGCTTACCGCACTGAACATTTCCTTCCTGCTGTAACTCCAGTTATTATCTGCAGAACTCCAGTTATAACAAACACTGGCCAGCAGATTGTATTTGCTTCAATTTATTTTTGGTCACATAATTTCATAGGTTAAAATAACATGTAAATTACAGTGATAAAATTAATGCAAAAGAAAAAAAAATCAATAAAGTAGAGTTCGATGAAATATTAGCATTTCTGAAATAAATAAAATATTTTGAATATTGTGGAATGTCCTTTTTTACGTACTGATGTATATACTAATCTGAAATTATATAATATAAAGCCCTACAAGTTAAACACAGGATTAATTACTTAAAAATTAAAATGTGAATAGGTTATGAATGTTTATCACACACAAAATACCTTCACACACACATATTATTATTTTTTTTTTTAAAGCAGCAGACTAAACTTACAAACTAGTAACTCACCCAACGGATGCCTAGGATGAGCAGCTGTCAATATAGTGGGGTTGGGGTTTATTGGTTTACCCAAAGTTTCTAAAGACTGAATCTTCTTATTGGGCACCATAGTCAATATCAAGTCATGGAATTTCTGTGCCACTGCCTTAATTGTAGTGTTAATCGCCACTTCATCTGCATTCTCTTTGCTTATCTGTAAAAATTAGGTCAGACTTGGAATTCTACATTTAGTCTGAGGGACTGTATAGATAATTTTAAATACAATAAATTTTGTGCACATATACACCAATGAAACTGTAAAATTTGTCAAGATCTCCATGGAGATAAGAAGCGTGAAGTACACAACTATATTTCAATATGAGTTAGATTGACTAAGTTTTTGCAATGGTAACAAAGTTATAGAAAATGCTTGGTGTTTTTCCAATTTATTATTTTTATTATTGTTTCTTGTAAGTAATAGACATGGAATTGGTGTCTTTCCAATTTATTATTTTTATTATTGTTTCTTGTAAGTAATAGACATGGAATGTAACAGACTTACATTCAACAATACAAAGTGTAACAAATTACAGACTTTAGAGAAACTGGTACAGAGACATGTTAGATGGGTCGATGACCTCTGCATGTCAGTCATTATGCCTACCATTCAGGGAAAGGCTGCGAGAGTGCACTTTATAACTTGGTTCACAGATTGGAAGGAACTCTAGAGACAAAAGAATATGTCTACGGTGGCTTTCTGAATATTAAGTGAGCTTCTGATAATGCTTCCTATGTGTTATGCTGTCACAGTGCAGGATTACTAATACCGTTTGTGACTGGGTGGGGGACATACTGAGAGGCAGGACAGTTGTAGCTAAAGCGTTAGGAGAAGAGGTGGCAGTGAACAACCTTCAGGGGCTGTCCACAGGAGGCAGTTTTGTCCCATCTCTTATAGAACCTGGTGGTGGACTCACTTGTGAAGCTTTTCTCTTTAGAGGATGCTATATCCAAGGATTTGCTGATGATGTGGTGGTGCTAATGCAAAAGTGGCATAATAATACAGTGGTGGGTTTCACTAAGACAGCTCTATCACTAGTAGAAATCTGGTGTCACCAGGAGAACCTAGGAGTTAAACCCAGGAAAATTACTCTGGTTCCTTTACTAAAAAGAAAATCACCTCTTCAGGAGACACAATTCCTGTTGCAAACGAGATGAAATATCTAGGCTTGGTGCTAACACACTCATCTTGAGTATATCTTGGGAAAAGCCAACAAGTCATTGATGGCATTTAGAAGAATAGTTGGCAAAATATGGGGGCTGATACCAGGCATGATTAAGTACATCTACACTACGATCATGTAGATGGAACAAGGCTGAGCAGAGGGGGCAGAGAGTCTCTGACCAAAATTCAGCGGTTGGTCTGCCTGTGTATTACTGGCTGTATGGAGATCGTTCTTGGGTTTTTTCTTCATTGACCTTTATGTCATGGAGAAGGCACATAAAGCAGCATATAGACTACATGCAGAAAAGTGGTGTCTGGCAATGATCAACTATGGGGCATGCTAAAATGACAAAACAGGTCAGTGACCCAAGTATAATGATGGGGACTGATCACATCGTCTAACAACACATGGTTTCTAGACCCTTTGATGTAAAGCTGACATTTGAGGAGAACGATCATGTGTTGGGAAAGACCTCGTATGGTATATACAGATGGCTCAAAGACTGACAGGCACTGGTGTACTGCCTGAGATTGGCGATGAAAAAAATTACTACCTTGGGACAACACGCATTAGTTATCCAGGCATTATGGCATAATGGTCAATAATGAATGTGTTAGAGAGAATTTTAAATGAGCCTTCAAGAAGACTCGTATTCATATTTATACTGATAGTCAGGCATCAATAAAAGCACCTGTGAGTCCTGTAGATTGATCCAAGCTGATCGGGGAGTGTCGGGAGAACTCCACTGTTCTGTCCCTGGGATTCTGGGACATAAAAATGTTGAGGAGGCAGACCAACTGGCTGGACTAAGATCTGCATCTGAGTTTAATGGATCTGGGCTAAGATGGCTTTAGGGATTTATCTGTTATTGGCAAGTGGATTAACAAGTAACACTATGCAAGATGGGATACCCTTGCACAGCATTACATAGGTATATGGGCAAGTACCTCTTAAGCAAGGTTTCTCACAGAAGACTTCTTGGGCAAAGCACAACTCAGGAATCATTGGGCTCATTACAGGGCACTGTGGTCTAAGGGTGTACATGAACAAGATAGATTGCACCACAGAGAAACCATGTGTAGGTTATGCAGGAAAGAGGAGGAAACTGCAGGACTTGAGGCTTTTGATAGAAAAAGACCATGGGTTTTTGATTTCTAGGACTTTAGGGACAATCAGTGGATTGTTGGAACTTACTAAGGGCACCAGTTGTTTAACTAGTACTTACAAGGTTTAGATGCATAACAGGTGCCTGCGGTTGTACAATCCCATTCTCTAATTTCTATTATTAATCTTTATATACATGTATTAGAATCCTTTAACCCAAACAAAAAAGGCAACATTTCATATAAGGAAATTTTTGGAAAATAAGACAGAAGCTACATATCCATGTTAAAAGATGTAAAAAAAATGTCTGCGAAAAACAAAAATTTTCATGATATTTAATTGAAACAAAATAGAATATAGTAGTGTTTAGTTATTTATGGTATATTTATTTATTTAATCAAGGCCATGCATTGATTATTTGGCCTACACATTAAAAAAAAGTTAAAATACAATACAAACTCTACATACTGTACTGTTGTATTTATTGTTATAGAACTTATTAAATAATGCTTATTAATATTATTAAGCAATGTACTGATAAGCAATGGACCTTCTATGCATTTGTATTCATATTCTAGCATTATTCTGTTTATAGAGTTTAGGCACTGAACCAAAACAAACCTGCTACATGTGTATTTGTTTAGAAACAGCTGGCGACACTTGAACAGTTTACACATAGACATCGGGGATCGTCCAGTGTTGATTGTGTACTGGTTAGGCTTTGTACTTACAGGAAGTTCGTTACGTGATCATGCTGTGTACTGCATGTACATATTTACTGTGTATTTTATAGCATTTTAACTATATACGTATTTATTTTAGTTTGTAGTAATGTCATCTACATACTAAAAATGCAGCATATTTAGTGAATCTGACTTCCTTCATTTGCATGCCACATGGCTGTTCAAATTTGTTTCTTGATTATATAAATGCACATTTTAAAATGTAGTTAGTGTTCTACTGTACTGTATTGTCAACAAAAGGTAATGGGAATGAGCCATTCTATCTGTAATGCCCTTGGTCAACTGTTGTAAACATGTTTTGGATCGTGTTTATAAATAAACATCCATTGGATCACTGATACTTGCATGACAATATTAGGTCTGTGTGTGAACCAATTGCTATATTCAATTCAGTTTTTTTTCTGATTTCTGATATCGTTTTCGATAACCTGAGTTTAAAGAAAATTGTACCCCTCAAAAAGTGATCAGCGCTTATTTCAAGGTACCAGATCTGGGTCTTACCATGATAGACGCTCCCAATAGCTCATTTTCTAATGAAAATTTGCTAATAATTGAAAAAAAATGTATGAAGTTATATTTGAAGGCAATACCTCATCGTAGGTTGTTTGGAGACTCTGTTGCTCTTCTCTTAACTTGGCATTCTCATCCAAAAGCTCAGCAAGCTGTCTGCGCATGGTCTCCATCCTCACATTTCGGTCCAAATAATACCCTATGAACTCGACACTATAACACATCACATCACAAAGTCTCTTTCATTTTGTTATTCACAAGTAAAATCTTTAAACACATACTTTATAAAAAATTAAATTCCGAGAAACAACAGCACAAAGGATTTAATCCTGGCACATGGCCTTATAGCCAGGTTTAATGATATTATGCATTATATTAAAAATGGTTGCTGTTCTTTTAAGATGAAAAACATATATATTATAAAATAATCATCACCTGAAAACAGTCTGGGCCCTGGAGGAGTCAAAACCCAGTTTTTCATATGCCAGACCCTATATACAGTTACTATCACAGTACATCTAAGTACAAAAATTATTAAAAATTGTTTTTTAACCAACATTTAATTTATATTTGTTAACTATTTTTAACCCATTGGCCTAGACATACAAAATTGTTCCGTAGCAAGTGTGGAAGCTCAAATGTATCTACAGTTTTGTCACTAGATAGCACTTTATAATGGAAGAGCCTTTTCATTTTGTAACATGTTGGAAAAAATCTACTTTACAGTTTACAGACTATTTGAAATAATATATTTTGGCATTATTAAGATCAACTGAATTAAGGCCAGTTGGTATCAGCTGACTGATACTATATATAGAATGGTCCTACTTGTACTCTTATATTTGATTTGTGGAAACGTTATGTAATTTTGTTTTGCAGGACAGATGTTATTTTAACACAGATTCAATGACTATGTTGTTTTGTTTTTATTTAGCGCTTGTAAATAAACTGTTATTACAAAGATGAATTTCAATAAACTTTGTGACAATTAAGTATCAGATATGCTCTTGAACAGTGACTATGGATTATAAAATAGTGATGTATATGATTATGATAAGTCTTATGCTAAGATGAAATGCCATCAACTGAATCAAAAAAGATTGCCTTACGTACATGTTTTTAAATTTTGTAATATAAAATAAAATATGTGTGTGTGTGTGTGTGTGTGTGTTTCCTTGTAGAGAATTATCTGCTTTATCCCCATAACAATTAAGTCTTATAATTTTTTTAACCATAGTAAAAGCAGTTTATTTTTTAAAAAGACCTGTTTAAAAAATGTGTACTTATAAAACAATACAAATAAATGTTATTTCTTCTTAGATATTCATGTAAGGTTTTCTATTAATTCCTAAATATTTGAATACAATAGTATATTTGCTTATTTTCTGTACAGAATTTTATGTAAAATATACATTTTTGGTCATTTTAATTGATATTAAAGGGTAGTAATGCAGCTCCTTACTACCTAATTAATTAACAATAAGTGCAATAGGCATTTATATTAAAATACTCCTAGGCCAATAGGTTAAAGTCATGTTGAAAAGTTCAGATTCCTTGGTTATATAATGTTTAATGTAAGTATAAATATATGCTGTAACTGAATACATTTGATATGTAATGTTTTTGTAAACACTTAACTTTTTAATTTATGTATTCTGAATCTAATTTCCTTTACTGACAGATTCTATTCAGATAAAAATGTAAATAATACATACCAGACTTGCCAGTTTTGAATTTTTACAAATACGGAAATTTTTACTGATACAATTTATTTGAAGCATAATAATATAATGCAGATTATGTTGTTTTAAAATCAGATTATGTTGTTTTAAAATACATAATTACGCCTAAACATTTTAAAACAGTAATTAACCATGTGTAACTGTGCCAAAAATAAAAAATGACATTTTTTTAATCATATTTAAAAAATTTTCAATATTTTAAAATGATATTTCCCGAAACAGGTTATAGGAGTTGTTTTGAACAAGCATAAGTATAATGTTTTAGCGATTTCACTATCAGAGAACATTTTAAGTACAACTGCATAGTCAGAACTACTAATAGGGGAATTCCATTATGTTCTCCAAGAAATTGTGTAAAGTAGCATTCTGCTTTTAAATCGTTCTTTTGTTTTTCCAAGACTAAAATTAAGTTTTGTATTTTTCAATGGCATTGACACACTACTTGTGTTTTTCTGACTAATTATGTTTTCCTATTCCTGTAATTAACTTTAATGAATTACAGTAATAACTTTAAATGTTTATATTACAGAATAATATAAATATTTCAAAGTTAAACAATTAAAATATAATTAATAATAATTTATTTATTATTTATTTTAATCATAAACAATGGAAATACAAAGAGCCTCTATTTAAAAGAAAATCATAAATTATTTTAATTTAAAAAATTTAAAAATAATTTTTTGTTATTCCACAAATTATTATTGGAAGAATACTAGTAGTATGGTGCGAAATCCGCTGTCTAGGTGAACTCCACACCCCCCCCCCTTATCATTAAAGAGTAATAACTTTTGTTGTATATTAGACTTCAGTTTTTATAATCATAGATTAGAACATACTTTTTTCATAAAAACAGTTTGAAATTCAGGAAAGAAGTGTTTTAATTTTAAATTGAAAGGAAGAATTGGCTTTTAGAGAAAAAAATGTTCAAAAGAGAACATGGTTTCAAGATTGATAAAATCGGTGTATGTATGTATGTATGTATGTATGTATGTATGTATGTATGTATGTATGTATGTATGTATGTATATATATATATATATATATATATATATATATATATATATATAATTTCTATACAGACCTGAATGCAGGAGGAATATGCCATTTTCTGTGTACATCAGCCAATGCAGCTGCTTGAGCTTCTCGTAAAGCCCATGCTTCTGTGTCCACACCACTGAGCTCTGCTTTCCTCCACAAAGCACGACAAGCTGAAGCACTACTAGTTAACATTCGAGCCATCTTTTGCGTAGGCACTAAAAAAAAAAGGAAATGAGAGCTGTATTACTATAAAACATACCGTATATTACTTTTAAAAAGACAAAGCCTTGTTGTCATGTAAACCTTCAGTCCTTACCCACTTCTTTATTTTACCCAATTCCTAGAACTAAAATTCGATCCCACAATTTGATTTTTTCTACTCATTTCGCAGTTGAATGACAGATTATAAATGGATATGAGTGGTTTTATATTCACTGTGTGAGTTTTTTTATTCAATTAAGTGTTCTTAATTTCTCTTGTTTGATTAAACATGTCAGGCACATGAAAGCATAATTCTAGTTTATTAAAAGAAAAACTGGAGGTTTTAAAACAGTTAAACAAAAGCAAGAGTGGATAACGACTTTTGTTGTTTTATTTTTTAATAGTCTACATATACATACCTGTTCTGTAAGTATAATACATTAATCAAATATTTTATCACTTTTTAAATATGTGTTAATCTAATGTTTTAAATTTGTAATAGCATGCTACTTTAAACTAAAATTTCATTTGTAATTTGTATACACAAAAATTTGTGAAGTAAAAATTTTGCCCATTCTTCTGTTCAGATTATTTGTATTTTCGGATTAGTGAGGTTTCAGATTAACAAGATTTCACTGTGATGCATTTGAGAGTGAACACAAACATAATCAAAATAACCGCACTGTAGCTTTCTGCGTTACCTGGTGTATGTTTCGTTGTTGTTGTTATTTTAAGGCGAAAAGCACATTGAGGCTATTATTGCCTTCCCAAATGTAAATGTGACTGTGAAGTGTAAAGTCGTAAGTGCAGTGTTGTAAGTATAAGTGTGTGTTACTTGGGGTACCACGAGGGACACCTAAATCCTCTCAATAGGTGCAGCTAGTCTGCATCCCCCTGTGGGGACCAGGTGTAAGTTTATATGACATTAAGTGTACTTATAATTATAAGTGTACTTAATAATTATAAGAATAAATAAAGTAAAAATATACTGAACATGTAACAACTGTACTGAGTCTGGTTTTTACTGTGATAGTCCTACAATCACTAACTTTATATTGGAAGTTCATTAATAATGGTAATAACTTTATGCTGGAAGTTCATTAATAATGGTAATACAACTATAAATAAAAACAAATATAACAAAAACTGACTGACTGTTCATTAATTTCACAGCTGAATAGATAAAAAATATACCTTTAGATAATAATAATAATAAGGCAGTAGAGCCTTGATTAACATAATTCTTGGGACCGTTGGGGTGATGGCTAACAGAATAGACATATAATAGGAATAGACCCATACTTTTGGTAATCGATAACAATAACACATTATACTCTGTTTACAGTAAAGAATGTTTTATTATTATGGAATATGTAATAATTAAATTTTCTATTTAATTCTAATTACGTATTATACAAATTTGACACAAGCAGATCTTTAATACAATAAATTATCCCAAAATTTAATGGTGTCTTAACCATATGACAAGTATTCACATAACATATATGAGAGCACCACATATGTCATTAAGAGTATTCACATGAGGGTTTATAGGGGGCAGAAAGTTATCATAAATAGTGTGTGTATTTTTATTAGGGGTCTGCGGGACCCTGAATTTTATGGGTTGGGTCGGGTCAATTGAAAAGCCCAACTTTGGTTGGGGTCAAGCGTACAATTCAGGTCAAAGACGGGTCGGGACAAGTAAATATTAACTTTTATTTTTAGGCAATAGTGTATACGCAATATGCATAAATATTTTCACTATCAAAAATTTGTAATATACAAATAATATAAAGAAAGAACAATTTTTAAATAATCAACGAAGGTCAAGTGTCTAGCCACTTATAATCATTCTATTTGTTTTACTCGAAAAAATCAATTGTTGACTTGTCAGTGGGTGCAGGATAACTACTATTATGGTTAGTAGTTTTATTTGTTGTGATACTACAATGAGAAGGGACCAAGGGGACTGTGCATGTTTACAAATATAGTTTCCTTGTTGGGCCGGGTCAACACACTGCCTTGTCAAATAAATATGTCTGTGATTAACAGTACACAATCAGCTCAGAGAATCTGCAGATATCCTTTTTCCGAATGTATATCGTTTCATGATTATGTCACTAAATTATGTAATTTTTTGAAAAACAAAAATAAAATGAAAATATTGAACACAATGAGCCCATAATACATCTATTCGTTGCTGTATTCAAATAACTTTTGTGCGCCAATATAATCGGCCCATGGCGGTATTTACACATTTTTTGCGCACCGAAGTAATCAGTCTGTGGCATTAATCAGTCAGACCAACGGCGTCCCTATTACATCAGCCCATGGTGTGAATAACAATTCACACAACTTTTGTGCGCCAATATAACGGGCCCGTGGCGGTATTCATACAACTTTTGAGCCCCGATGTAATAGGCTGCAGCGGTATTCAGTCAGACCAACGGAGCCCGTATTATACTGGCTTGTGAAGATATTCACACAACTTTTGCGCGCTGATATAATCGGCCTGTGGCGGCAGTCAGAGGATTAAATATGAAATGAAGAAAATTTTAATTGTATTTTTTTTTTACTTAGGCCTAGCTAAAAATGTGATGGGTTCCCCATTTAACTGTTTAGCCCGACTCGACCCGAAAAGCCCAATCGCTGAAAAAAAAAACCCGACCTGAACTCTAAAAAACTCGGCTCGCAGACCCCTAATTTTTATTTCAATAGAAATATTCATACAATTTTTTGGGAATTTGTTGACACTATTTGAAGTATTTATACATCATTCCACTAAATGGCAGGATTGTTTAGTTTTCGATTATCAATGTTTGCTTTGGGTAGCAATTAGTGTCAGCTGCAATCCCTAAGCTGTAAATAATTTATGTCCAGTTACAGTGTTTTGTTTTGTCTAGAAGGTTACTTTTATTATTTATTAAACATTATTTATTGTAAGACTTATAAATGTTACATAACACAATTAACTTAAGGTTAATAGAAACTGGAGGTAAAAGGGTGATGATTAATTGACACTCTACTGTAAAATAAATTACTGAGAATACAAGCTGCATTTGACAATTGAACAAAAATATTATAGTTCCTATTTTTAAACTATTACATTTCTGTGACTATAGTAACTAATGATTACAATGATAAAGATATTAATCATGTATTACAGCACCTCTGAGATGGATTAAATACTGTTCTATATTTTTTAAGCTTTATTGTGTGGGTGTTATTACCAGCCTGAAATGGTTAGAAAACTTGTAGTTACTGCTAAATAACCCTTACATACCCACTCTTTACAATTGTGCAGGTATTGTTAGCGGACTGAATGGGTTAAAACTTGTAGTTCCTGCTAAATAACCCTTACATATCTACTCTTTACGATTGTACAGGTGTTGTTACCGGACTGAATGGGTTAAACACTTGTAGTTACTGGTAAATAACCCTTACATACCTATTCTTTACAACTGTGCAGGTGTTGTTACCAGACTGAATGGGTAAAACACTTGTAGTTACTGCTAAATAACCCTTACATACCTATTCTTTACAATTAAGCAGGTGTTGTTACCGGACTGAATGGGTTAAACACTTGTAGTTATTGCTAAATAACCCTTACATCATACCTATTCTTTACAATTGTGCAGGTGTTGTTACCGGACTGAATGGGTTAAACACTTGTAGTTCCTGCTAAATAACCCTTACATACCTATTCTTTACGATTTTGCAGGTGTTGTTACCGGACTGAATGGGTTAAACACTTGTAGTTACTGCTAAATAACCCTTACATACCTATTCTTTACGATTGTGCAGGTGCTGTTACTGGACTGAATGGGTTAAACACTTGTAGTTACTGCTAAATAACCCTTACATACCTATTCTTTACGATTGTGCAGGTGTTGTTACTGGACTGAATGGGTTAAACACTTGTAGTTACTGCTAAATAACCCTTACATACCTATTCTTTACGATTGTGCAGGTGCTGTTACTGGACTGAATGGGTTAAACACTTGTAGTTACTGCTAAATAACCCTTACATACCTATTCTTTACGATTGTGCAGGTGCTGTTACCGGACTGAATGGGTTAAACACTTGTAGTTACTGCTAAATAACCCTTACATACCTATTCTTTACGATTGTGCAGGTGCTGTTACTGGACTGAATGGGTTAAACACTTGTAGTTACTGCTAAATAACCCTTACATACCTATTCTTTACGATTGTGCAGGTGCTGTTACTGGACTGAATGGGTTAAACACTTGTAGTTCCTGCTAAATAACCCTTACATACCTATTCTTTACGATTGTGCAGGTGTTGTTACCGGACTGAATGGGTTAAACACTTGTAGTTACTGCTAAATAACCCTTACATACCTATTCTTTACGATTGTGCAGGTGCTGTTACTGGACTGAATGGGTTAAACACTTGTAGTTACTGCTAAATAACCCTTACATACCTATTATTTACGATTGTGCAGGTGCTGTTACCGGACTGAATGGGTTAAACACTTGTAGTTACTGCTAAATAACCCTTACATATCTATTCTTTACGATTGTGCAGGTGTTGTTACCGGACTGAATGGGTTATAAAACAGTTGTTGCTAGTAGATAAACCTTACAGACCTACTCCATACAATGTGTGGATGTTGTTACCACACTGAAAGGGATGTACATTATTGCAGGTCACTGTGTTCTTTGAATATTGTTTTAAAAATAAATACCAACAATAAGAACTTTGAACTGCAAACTCACCCCATGGAGGAGGCTTTGTGATCTTGCTGGTAGCATACTTGGACCTGTACTTGCCCAACTTGCGCTGTATTCTCTGCTGCTCTGGCAAAGCTTTGTGGCTCTCAGACTCGTACTCTTTCTTCCTCTGTGCTGTGCGCAACTCCAATGCCAACCAGTTCCTTCGCCGTTTTCTAACACAAAATTTCAATTATTACTAGGAATTTTTCTCCTTCTGCTCAATTATACTGAAGTCAATTTTTGGGAAAATAAAATTATGAGAATAAATAATTACTGCATCTGGTTAAATAAATTTATTTATTTACTACATCACTATTTTTACAATGACTGGCATGTAACAGCAGAGGGAAACAAATCCCTGTATGTAGACTGGTACCTTAAAACTACATACAAAATTAAAAAATATTCAAATAAAATTATCCTACAACATGTTTTTACATATTTTATATTCAACAACCCCAACCATCACCTCGTATTCACAATTATCAGTTCTCTTTAACATCCATTTTTTCATCCTTATTTTTAAAGTGCTCTTATTGAATGACAATACTTTCATATTCCAAGGTAATAAATTGTATACATTAATTGTTCTTATATAATTATTCTTCTCACTTACTTTTTTGCAATTTTTGGGTAATACTACGCTTTCACTTCTTGTCATAATATTTGAATTTATGTATATACCATTTAAGTTTCATAATGAAACAATAAAGATTCCAATTGGAAAAGTTGCACTCATATTAAAGGTTCCTTACCTGTTAAATATACATTTTTATTTATAATTTTTTAAAATTCTGTTTTGCTATGTCTTAAGGAGAAATATACAATTATTGTAAGCATGACCCCAAGCTCCATAACTCCAATACTTCGGAAAAAAGCATAATATATAAGTACTAACGTACCATCGCTCATTATTTTTCACAACTTATAAAATACAAAATCAAATGTTTTACTTGTTTTTATTACACATTTAAAGTGTTTACCCCACTTGGCATTAAAATAAAAAACAATAACTAAATATTTATAATATTCAACTCTTTTTGTAAAATTGTCTTTAATTTAGATCTCAACCCCTTCCATAACGCTAACTTTATAATTGCCAAAAGTAATATCAATTGTTTTGTCAACTTTAAGCTACAATCTACAAAGAGCTAGCCAGTCAGCTATTATATCAAGTAAGATATTCATTCTACTGATAGTATCTTTCCTTTAGATGAAATTATTGCTGTATCATCAGCATACGTAGTAATACAGCCTTTTTGGATATCATTTAAAAGGTTATTAACATAAAGTATAAACATCAAAGGTTCAAGTATAGTACCTTGTGGTACACCCATTGTTATTCATTTTCACTCAAACTTTCATTAATTTCTACTCTACTCATTCTGTTAGTTGAATAGCTTCTTATCAGATCATTAGCTACATCCCCAATTCCCATATAATACAATTTCTCCAACGGAATACCATGATCAACAGTGAATACCTCAGCCAAATCCACAAACGTGACTACAATGGATTTACTTTTACCTTACTTATTATATATTAGTAATATAATTAAGGGCATCCTTAATTCCTATTTAATATCGATTTTTAATATCACACCTTATTATCGATTTTTGTTTCTTGTCACATATGCTGATACATTTTCAACCCTTTCAGGTCGGTTGGAAAATATACCCGCATGTTACTTGCCAGATGAGTTGTGGACATAAGTTTATGATTTTTTGATTTATAGAGAATCCAGTGTAGTAAATTTCAATGAAAAATTTGTATAATATTTCTAAAGATTAGTAAGGCTAGAATAAAATCTGCTAGTAAGTAATGTTGAAGTGATTACCTCATAAGTGTTTTGTCTGAATGGAGTTTGCAGTGTGCATAAAAGGGATCCGCTTGGTCTACTTCCTCGGAGTGGGCTTCAGACAACAGACCTTCCCTTTGTCCACTAAATGAAAAAGATATTTCTTAAAATGGCTATTTAGTATATAATCAGCTATTTATCCAAACCTCAATTATATACGCCTCAAGTAACAAATATTGAATAACACTGTGTTTATAACATCCTTGGTAAGAACCAAGTGTAATCCATGAATAAAAAATTGTTTGTCAAAATTAAATAAGTAGCAAAGTTCTTACCAAGTATATAGTTACCATTAGTATTATAAATTTATTTTGTGATCAAATAAAAATTCTGATCACATGGAATTTTGGTTCCAGACAAGCAGCCTCATATTCAGGTATACATTGGGCTAAGGGTAAAAAAGCTTCTTCAGTTTCACTTATGGTTTCCTCTTCTGCAGTTACATCTTCACATAACAATTTATTTCATGATCTAGCTACTGTTGTAGATTTTACATCATTCCAGACCATTCCAGCCAAATAAGCCACATCCTTTATATCAATCTGTTTTAATTTTTTTCTTTAAATAAGCAAATATAGCTTATCATAAGAACAATGGAGTTGTCAACTGTACCTTACTGGTGAACTGTGCTGTCCTCCCGTGGTCAACTCCTTCCTTATACGTTCTGTCCTCATTCCTGTTGTTTCCCAGATAAAGTGTCAAGAGTGAGTAGTCGTGATGAAAATCCAGAAGTTCAAATCAATCCGTGGCCTTCCAACTCCACTTCTCATCGTAACTGTCCAAGCTGTCGCATCGGAACGATCCCAGTGGAATACCGTTTCTCTACTAGCATTAGGGATTTATCTACATTGCATTAGGGATTTTAGTGACTTTATATTACAAAATCACTACTTCAATAATTCTGGTAGCCTTTCTTTCACTACCTTTTTAACTATTTAAATTTAACTTCGTTTTGTTTTGTCTATGATTTATACTTATTAATTCTGTTACTTTACTTTAAAGTATTTACTTAAAGTTGCAATGCTCAGGTACTTCTACAGGCAGTTTTCTTCACTCAGAATATCCTCACAATGACAGACCTCGAAAAACAGTGGCATTTCACTCTTAGAACAGAACAAATTTTGGCACCAGTAGCACACCTGGCACCGATTCGGGAATTCGAAAAGTATCTCCATGGTCTCCCTATTTCTTTAATAGCGTTGGACATCTCAGAATCAACAGTGGGCTTGAAGGCGATGAACATATCCTCCCAGAGTTCTTCTCTAGGATTAACCATTTTTCCCAGTCCATTTTATCCTTTATTAATTAATTTTTTGAATTAATTATTATGGTGTTGTGACACTGTAAGTTGGTGCAACTGCATCGACCGCAGTGCTATCTGTTCTACTAACTGGGTACTTACCTTTCCCCTACCGTTGGTCACAATCCAATTTTTTGGATTTTTCACATATCCCTTTTGGCTGAACCGATTTTAATGGTCGAGGTGTCAAATTCTTCGTCTTTATTCTCTGAGTATATAGGAATTTGATTAGCTGCCATATCTTTATCTGTTCCTGAGTTATTCCAGTTTTCCTGTTTTGCACAATTATTGCTGATAATTTGCTTTGATATAATCACTATTATTAATTATATCACCTTTAATTCAGTTTTTATATAATTTATAATCACCCTTTTTTTATAAAATTCTTAAAGCCTAAATACAAAAAAAAAAAAAAAAAAAAATAATAATAATTTAGATCAAATGTAAACAAGTGCTCACCAAGTGACATGGAAATATGTGCGACACATGCCCGCATCACAGCCAATTGCGACTCCAGTTCTGGTAAACCTCTGATCCAGACAGAACTGACAAGATTTAGCACCCCACTTGGAGTATGCCATTTCAAATAATGTCACACTTGCCAGTTTGTCCACCTCTCCGAAGGCCACACCAGGGATGTAGAGAGCACACACCAGGTGCACCCACTTGCCTACGTCTGTTTCCTTGAATATACCTCCCGAATTAGGGCACAACTCACATGTGGGATTGTCAACTCCTGCTCTGCAAGCTTCACAGAACCAAGGCATTGTAGAGCATGATGACACCGTGCTTGAAATACTGTCATTCTCTGATACTCCATAACAACCTACAACAAACATCATAACAATATGTTAATATTTATGTAGAAAAAAATCACTACAAATTCTGACATTTAACAAATTTGCTACAAAAAGCTTTACTTTTCTCAAAGATGTTTTTACAAGGTAACATTTTCATGGATGTGAAGTGGTCTACTTAGTTCCTCTAAAAGGACTCAGAGGTCAAGTTGGCAAGACACCAGTCAGTCTGCTGCATCTCTAAACTGCACACGTCAAGGTCGTAGACTTGAGACTGCAGTTACTGCCATAAGCAAATGGAGGTGTTTTCAAATTTATACCAATCCCTCGCCATATCCTAATTAGTCTAACAAAGTATGATAATTACAAAAAAAAAAAAATATTTCCTTTAAATTTTAAATATATAATGAATATTATAGGAAATGAAATGACTGCACAGGCACATTTTTGTCTAATCTACTTAAATTTAATACACAAAGAGACACAAACTTGTATATAACCATTAACTAAATTCAAAGGATGAAATATAAATATTCTAACCTTCATGTACTGTGACACCACATCCATCACACTCTACAATCTCATTGGTGGCATCACTTCTATCACCCAAGCACACACAACAGATCATAACCTTTACAGGCTCCACAGCAACGCCAGAGTGCTGTAACATATGAAATTGTATATATAATACAGTAGTTCAAGAAAAATTTTTACTGCTAGTAAAAGTAGAGATTTTAAGAATTACAGCGATACCCTGGCTAACGGCTGACCTGGACAATGGTCTAATTCAGGAATGAAAAATGACCTGCATAACAGTTTAGGTTTCGGATAAAGGGCTGAACACAGTGCTGTGCTACAGAAAGTACAAGCTGCTGAGTTAACACAAACAAGCCTTTGATTGATTGGTGTTTAGTTATCGTAGGGCAATAACTTTTACAATATTTCTTAGTTATCTGTTCTCAGAATGCTCCCTCCTATTCCCTTTTCGGTTATTGTGCCTAATATTACTTAGTGTGTCACAAACTCTTTTACTGTATGTTTAATTTTTTAGCTCATTAAAAAATTTAAACAGTTATACTATTATCATGTTATATACTTTTGATTTTTAAATTTAACAAAACATTAAGTGTCTTTGTGTGCAAGTTCTAAATTGTTGTTCAAATCCTGTTTTCAATTTTTTTTTTTTGTTGTGAATATTGATTAAATAGGTCCTAAAAGAAGTGTTTGTGGTATTGGAAATAAAAGACAAACTTTCACTATTGAACTAAAAAAAAAGCTACAGAATGAACTAAAATAATATACAGTATTGATTTGTCTCTGTGTATATATATTACATAATTATATTTGTATGCATTTAGTTAAAAAAAATTTCTGTTCTGTGAATTTTCTTCATTCTTCATCTTTGACATATTAATGGTAAGTACTCACTTATTTTTTCATATGTAATAAATTAAAATGTTTTCCATAAATCTCTATTACATGCTGACTCGCAAAGCATTTTGCTTTGATAACAGTCCTACTTTTGGAAGGAATTAGGACCGTTAACCAGGCTACTACTGTAATGTAATTAATATATATTTTTGACAAAATTTTATTTTTATACTCTGATCAAAATACTAAAACACAGTATATACATAAAAGCCTATTAAGACAATAGGTATTGTCTGTCTATTAAGACAATACAGTAGAACCTTGATTACCTGAGTGGCAGCTTAACTGGGATCTGATTTTCGATAACCTTCCAAGATTATATTGCGACATAGTCGATATTTAAAAATTTTATCTATGGTTAACAAAAAGAAACAGGTTTTTTAATCTGTGAAAGTCAGGTGACAGTTTTTGCTAACTTTAAAGAAGTAATGCCAGTGAGACTTTTCAATACAAATGACATAGTATTAGCGAAAATATGGTTAAAATTTATAGTATATAGAGGCATAAGAAAGGTAAGACATTAAAAAAGATAAAATTGTAGCATCTGTCTGTCTAATCTTTCAGTTGATATTAACATTTCTAAAAAATCCTTTACTATGTCGAAGAAATATGCAGACAGAAAAAGTGGCATCTATTCAGTAACTACAAAGTATGGTCTCATGATGCAAGAAAATAAGAGAAAACACTCAAGCAGCAGCGAATGTTTTTTTTGAATCAGCAGCTGATATAGACATTTTTGACTCTGAGATTATATTACATTAGGAAACAAACAAAAATAAATTATTATTTGTATAAGGGTAATGAGAAAGCAATCTATCCTATCTATACTATAACTGTTAAGAACTAGTGATAATTCTACTGATGGTTTTAAACAATCGATACTATTAATCGGTTGGAAATCCTACACATAACTAGACATGTGCATTTCAATGTAACTAGGAAAGTTTGGGAAAAAAAGAAAACAATTACGGACTATTTCAGTTGTTTAACAAGACCATGATTTAAGTTATCCGTGTCCTTCCTCCTATTAATTACCTCGGAAGTTGAAATTCTACTGTTCATAGTTACAGAAAAAAATATATATTTTTATCTCTAAAATTAGGAAAATTACAGTCCAAGATTTCAATAGCCCCATGATCCCAATGTCCACTTCACCCTAATATTATTCATGTTAGTTTTTCAAAATTTCCTTCTATCATGTAAGCGGGGTAGCTGTATGTTGATATTCCTTTTTAACTAAAAAATACTACGAAAAACGTTTCCACTGAGCTTCTAAAATCTTCCTCACATAAGGGATTTTTAAATTTCAATACTGCTAAATAAATTAATCTCATTAATTTTTATTTCATTTTTATTTTTTTATTACTTAAATAATAATAAAAATAAAAATTATTTATTCATATCAGTAAATGAAAACATCCAGATCAAAAGCTTAACTGAATAATGAGCAAATTTTTTGCCTACAAAATTTACCTGTTGCCGTTGAGCCTGAACCAACACATCCTCGACAATCAACTTCTCATTTAGTTCATCATCTTCACTGTCATCAGAATCATCATCTGAATCTGTTTCACTCTCTTCTACAAACAAACAAGTAACCTGATTACAACAGAGACTACTTTATTTGTAAATTCTTTCAACAGAATACATTTTTTCAACATCATGCAGTAGACACGTAATTTGAAATACATATGAATAAGTTGTCAAAATTTATATTACAGGAAACCTATGGACAACTAAAGGTACATTAAAAAGTTTAATGGACCTTTAACTGACAAAAAAAATTTTGCTTAAAATTTTGAAAATGGGTAATAATATTTTGTATCCAAATTTTGAAAATAACTTTGTAATAGTTCCACAATGTGTATAGTATGTATAGATCATATTATGAGATCTATACAAACTCAACTATTTAACAAAACATTTAATTTTGTATATACAAATGAACAAAAACAAAAAACACTGTAAAAAGCAGATAAAACAATCACTATTAATAATCAGGGCATTTACAGATTCCGCCCTCATTTAATGGAAAGTTGGATTTAACAGAACCCGCCCCCATTATAGGCCATAAAACCAATATAATATAAACACTGTAATTTTAATGTGTTTCAATAAATAATTGTGTAAAGTTTTGTAAATGATTTGTTTCTATAAAAGTTACATACAAAATGCATAAAGACAAGAAAAAAGACACACAAAGCCCAGTAACTAATAATATTGTACAACTTGAAATTTTCTACCCATGATTATCAGCAACCCTGTACCAAAATCAGATGCACTTATAAAAGTAGATCAACAAATATTTTATCCAGTTACTATTCTATTTTATCTCTCATATAGCAGCTGTAGTACATGCTGAGCTAGTAGTATTCCATTCCTGAGGTGCAGTCCTGGCATGCTGAACCAACTGTATATCCATCGACTAAACCAGCATGTTGAGATGGTAGTCTGATGAAGTCATCTCTGATGAGTTCCTTTGGCATACACTAACGTGTTGAGCCAATAAACCAATCAATTCTTTCCAACACTGCAGCCATACTAAATCAGCAAGCTGAGCTTGTAGTGTTCCTAGGGGAGGGGGCAGTAGTACTGGTGTATTGTGACAACTGTACATCCTTGAGCCGATAGTTATCAGTTCCTTTTGTTATACCAGTGTGTTGAGCCAATAATCCACTGAGCCCTTTCCAACCCCAAAGCCATACCACATTGATTGTGCTGAGCAGTAATATTTCATTCACAAGGTGCAGTACCAATGTACTGGTCCCACCGTATATGGTTTGACCAGCATACTGAGCCGATAGTCATCAGTTCCTTTTCAGTTACACTGTCATGTTGAAATGATAACTATTTAGTTCCCCTCCTGTCTTTACCACAGTACCAGTATATGTAGCCGATTGTAATCCAGTGATCCTAATGGCATACTAAGCCATTTATTTCATTTCAGTATACCATCAAGTTGAACCGATTGGAATTCCTATCAACATAGGCCTTTTAGGTTTATAGCAGTTCTGTTTCAAGAGTTCATTAACGATGAGTGGTGTCAGATACTACTCCAGACTGTTAGCTGTCTCCATGTTCAGTGACAAGAAGTGTCCACCAAACTACCAGGGCCACAACCGTGTTTACCTCTGACAAAAAAACAAAGAAATATCCAGGAGACCAGATTATCATTACAAGTTATTCCAGAAGGCACAGAGACATTCTTGCAGCAGTTAATCATAGAAGTGGTTTGGACAAGATCCCGCAGCCGATAGCATTGAAAGTCTTCAAGAGAACTTCAACTGCAGCAATCAACTGTTAGGATGTCCATGTTTCAATGAAAATAAATATAATATACAGTGAGAGGCAATAGCAGAACATTTTGAGAAGTTCATGAATGTGTAAGAGAAAATAATAAATTAAATTACAGAAAAGTTAGACTATGTATTTAAAAAACAGAACCCACTCCAACGAGTGTGTATGGGGCGACAGTGTAGTTAAAAAAAAAATGTTAAATACCTTTGACTGTAAAAACAGATAAACTGCATTACAACTTATTCATATTTAATTCATTTTGCTAGTATCTCTCAGATAGTATTAATTTTAAATTAAATTTTTATGAAAATCAAACTCAAATTAGATTTTTTTTTAAATTCTTGATGTGAGAAGAACTTTATACCAACCTAATTCAATAAAATTGAGATAATCCTAACACAGTATTAAACACAACATTTGCTAATAGCCTAATTATTCTTATTACAATGTGTTGTATAAGAATACAGTGATATATCAGCTAATGGTCTACCTGGACAACAATCATATCGAACAATGGTCTAATTAACAATGGAATGAAAAATAAACTGTAAAACAGTTTAGGTTTCAGATAAAGGGCTGAAAACATATTTTTATTTATAAATGTTTTGGTTTAACTGTAAAAATATTGTTATAATATTATTACAATAATTTTATAGCAAGAACTACAATATTTATGAATTTTTAAGAACAAAAATGTAACGTTATAATAGTTCATAAATCACTGATTTTTTTTACATTTATGTATATTAAATACTTTCTATTAGTATATTTAATAACAAATACTATTTTGTTTGTTTTTTAGAAAACACTACATGTGACCACATTGGCACTAGAAAGTCAAATTTCAGTAAACACAGTATAGTGTTTGCCATCTATTGCTGGCCATCTAATTATTCTGACCTGTCAAGAAAATGACTGCGGCTAGTACCATCCAACTCCAGAGTACATATTTTAAGAACCGTACTCAATACAAAAAGTGTGAACATGAAGTACGGTTAACTTCAAATATAAAATTTATAAACATTGATTGACTACAATAAAATCTAACAATAAGAAAAACTGAATTCTTATATTTAACATGACAACTGGTTTAGTAACTTATGTATAAGTTCATGGGTTTCATACCAAACAACATTATCAACCTGATTACTTACCTCATACAAGACTTACAACATTAATCCCTTCACTACTTATTATGTAGGACGTTCACCTGATTTAGTGGTAATCTTTTAGTGTCAATCTCTACTACATTTATAAAAAAATAATTGAATATGGGTAAAGCATATTAAACACAATGAAAACAATAGATGACATATGAATTTATGACTTATTATCTCGGCTAGGATTATTCACACAGGAACCATGAAAGGACCTTAAAAGAGAATTTATTTTAATTATAATAACAATTGTCATTTTGAGATAATTATAATTATTAATTTCTGAAACAAAATATAACAGGCAATCATTTTTTTTCAAAACAAAAGAAGGTCTAAGATTACTAGGATATTACCTGATACCAATGTGTTTCAACTCATATTGGGCCTATTTTTAACTACCACGATCACTATTCAACAAAGAAAGTAGAAATTAAATTGGATAAAACATTATTTTAAAATGATTTATTCGCAGAAAAAAATACCTTGTTTATTGACGTCATCTGAGTCCATTGAATCATCTAAATCACTTTCATCGCAGTGGTCTTCAATACGAAAATCACTGTCATCAGAACTTTCTCCTAAGTCATCAAAGTCAATTAGAGTTTGTGCAGGTTTCACCCGACGTTTAGCTGGATCTCGCTCCACTGAAAAATAAATTAAATTAAAAATTTAGATAAACTGGATTTGGTACAACCAAATTCAAATGATATGAAGTAAATGCCATAAACCAAGACCAAGTAATCTGCAAATTTCAGTAGGTTAACTTCCAAACTATATGTAACCTACAATATTAAATATTTTATTTTATTATGTTCACATTGCTTTTCCAAGATAAAGTTCTGCATAAAAGTAGGCTAAGTAAATAGAGTGTAAAACAAATGTATTAGTGTGTTAAACAAAAATTAAA
Source organism: Callitettix versicolor (assembly GCA_022606455.1). Classification (NCBI taxonomy): domain Eukaryota; kingdom Metazoa; phylum Arthropoda; class Insecta; order Hemiptera; family Cercopidae; genus Callitettix; species Callitettix versicolor. The sequence goes on along the minus strand of CM040190.1, from coordinate 31,871,779 downwards.
AGGGGTGTTTTTGAGATTTTCCTCCTTTAGGTTTGTTTACATCCAGAATTTTTTAAATGTTAGTAGTAAGTTTTGTTGTACTTGTTTATCATTTTAAATCTGAATAAATGGTAAGCTTCAAGTTTCAGGCTATTAGGTCTAACAATTTTTTAATGACAACTATTAGAATATTTCAACAATCAATTCTGTGCAACACTCATATTTTTGAAAATTAATATCTCAAAAACTAATGTTAAAAATATTCTAAGGCTGTGATATTTATTTTATAAAATTAATGATTTTTAAATGTTTTCTTTTAATGCTTTATTATTCAATAAAGCACCCAAAGAAAATTAATTACTTATGATAACTTATGATTTTAATACAAGTATTAACATAACTATATTATGATGTTGTCAACGTTTATATTGAATGGAGCATACTAGTTATTATTCATCCACATGAAACATTGTAACATTACAGTTATTTTGAAGTTAGTAACTTTCGTGCAATACTAATTTTATATTAAACCATATTTGTTGGGTTATTAAGGGTTTTTTTGTTATTATTACTTTTTTATTAATTACATACACTAAATAAAACTCATAATGAAGAACACATCAGTTTCTTTTACACAATAGGCTAGTTATTGTTATGTTATGCAGGTCATTTTTTTTACAACTTACTGTACTTTATATAATACAATTATTGTACTGCATTATTATTGTGCAAGCCGCCTCAGTGGCCTAGTGGATAGTGTACTAGGCTTTCACCCCGAGGACCCGAGTTCGATTCCCGGCGAAGGTTTGGCATTTTCATACGCTATAAATCATCCCATCGTCTGCATTAGACCAAGTGTGTACAATAGTCAAACGTTAAAAAAAAAAATTTATTGTGCATGTTATAAAGTAAGCATTTGGCACAAAAATTATGAAAATTGATAGAAAAAGTACAATTTCATTTCTACCCCATCTAGAAATTTTTATTCTTGTTACTTTTGAATAGACTATACAAAAAAATATCAGATGTTCAGGTTTAGAACATTAGGCCCCTAGTTGATTTGATATGAAATGACCTGTCCACCATAATGGTAAGTTGCTTCTGTACAGGATTACCTGTAGTCTAAAAAAGCTTTATTACATGAAAAAAAAATCCAAAATTTAAAAACATGAACAGTACAGGAAGTACAATAAAAATTGAAAATAAAAGTAACCTGGATAGCCTCAAAATTACTACTGTGTAAAGTAGGTAACATGTTTTTGGCCACTAAAATAATAAAAAACCTCTTTTTAAAAATACTTAATGACCAAACTGACATGGCTGTTGGACGACAAACCTGAAACAGTTGTTGAGTGAAGAACTAACTGACACAGTTATTGAGTAAAAAACCTATTCAATTAAACAGACATTTTAACAATGTTTTCACTGTAAGAATGAACAAAATAATATATATTAAGTTATACCTATTAGAATTTGATAACGTTCATGAGCAGTAAGTCAATAGTAAATGATGGCATGCATGAGCAGTAAGTCGATGTAGAAAATACACAATGTAAACAGCAATGACATCAAAATATAGTTCTGTAAAAAACAGCCTAAGCTGTAAGTAAATTTTATGAAAAATTATTTTACATAGGTTAATATGAGTTAATTGGATAATAAAGTATGTAATGAAGGAAAAAAATATTCAAAAATCATTTTTTGAAAAAACAATTTATACTGCATAAATACCTAAAATTGCTGAATATAAACAGTAGTATATTATACTACTCAAAACCCACCTCAAAAGAAGATAAAACCATATACTACAAACAGCAGCAAAATGTAGACTATTAGTATTATAGATATGATTTAATTCCTGCAAAAACCTTCTTTTTCTTAGATGGATCTGTATTTTTTGTTATACTGAATTTTCCAATTAGATTTGAAAACCATTAATCTACCTGTCTATAAATCTAACCACACAGGTTTTGGTTTTGTTGTTTTTATAAAAGCTACTACCAAAATTCCTAAGATTAAGACAAGTAATAATACTGGTAGGCATAGTACTAGTGAAAACTATATTTTTCTTCAAGAACATTACGTGCATTTATTAAGTAAAAACATAAGTTTCAATTTTTTTTAATTTGCCGTATTTAACTTTGCCTTAGTGTATAAAATACTTACTGAGTGGTTGGTGGTTAGGTCTGAACCGGCTAAAATGTTTGTACTGTGCTACGAAAAAAAATTCAATGCAGTGTTATTGAAATTTAAATTTCTTAAAAAAATGGAGCTACACTGTACAGGAAGAAAAGTTCAAACACTGTTGCAAACATTTCATGTTTCAAAATTAAAAGCAATTCTATTATCCTTTACGTTTCCAACACAAATTAGTAAAATTGGGTATATATACATTTACATACAAGTACTAAGTACTGTTTTCTACCACAGGCACAGATTATATGGAACAAAGCTTGGTACTTCATAGCCACAGTGTCGCCAGATCAAAAATAATAATATTTCCCCACTCAGCACCTGAAAAGTTCCCTATTTAAGCATACATTTCTCCTCTCTTTACTATTAAATTCATGTATAAATATATAATATACGTTTTGAATGCAAATAAATATGAAATAATGTAGACCTATAATTTAATTAATTGTATAATAATCATATTTACACAGACTAATCATAAAATTAGAAATAAATTAGTTGTTATTATTACAATCAACTATTGGTCTAAATAAGAATTTTAAGAAAACACAAAACGCGCCCATCCTATGAGCGCTTATTTGGTTCATTGTAGCACCGACTTTCATAATGCAATAGTTAGTGATACTATAAATTATACTGTACACTTTAGAATAAAAATATACATATAAAACATAAAATCGTCAGAATATATACATCTCAATTTAGACATTTACGTATTTACACTTGTATTTAATTATGAGAACATTAATTAGATACATATTTTATTGCTATGTTTGGCAAAGAATTCAAAACTTATTTTAAAGTTATTGCAAAATCGTTTTTTTCACTGTACCTTTTGAATGTAATATTTAGTAAGTTAATGTTTTACTTCCCACAGTTACAATTTTTTTTTATACAAGTTTATTGTACTAAACACCTCCTGCAATAAACTCGAGTCCCCACCCTCTCACCACTATTTCATCCATTTTCAGTTTCTCTGCTGATATCCATTTTCAGTTTCATTTCTAAATATCAGTTTCTCTGCTGATAAAATAAACATTAAACAGTTTGTAAACTTTAATTGACAGACGTCTGTGTCATTGGTCTGTTAAAGGGAGCTGATACAACTGAGCGAACGCCTAAATTAAAAATCAATTGCTGTAATAGTAATGCATTTTAAATTTTGTAAATACATCACATATTTTTATTTTTAAAAGTCGCCAATAATTTGGTACTTAGATGATTTCTCCATTATTTTCTTTTCCCGTAAAAAAATGCATAAAAGATCCCACTATGGGGGAAATTTCGTCACACCTGACAAACCATATATTTTACATTATACAGTACTGCATTACCAGTTTCGTAAAGAGTATAAATGATAATATTAGAAGCTTATCTTCAAAGTTAATTATGCTCGTATAAAACTAGAGATAACTGATCGAGCAAAGCTAGATCTTTTGTTTCAAGTCGACCATTCCGGCATTTGGTTTATAAGTTTTTTAAGCAGATTTTTCAAAACGCATCGACCGATTGTTTTGAAATTTATTTGGTCTGAAGGAACATTGCTTAAAGCCCGAAAGTTGTACGTGTATGATTTTTCCCATTCACTTCTGCTTTAAGATGGTGGCCTCTTATTTACAGTGAGGAGTATATACAGTTCAGTTTTGGCCAAACGCATTGGACAATTGTTATGCAGTTTGGTACGAATTAACCTATTATTAAGTCCAAACTATGTATTGCACGAATTTTTTCCATTCACCTCAAGTACAAGATGGCGGCCTTTGATTTAAAGACGACGAGTGTACGTAGTTTTGGTCAAACGCATTGACCGTGTATTGAAATTTGGTTCGAAGGAACCTTGTATAAGTCCGAAGGATGTATGTGTAACATTTTTTCCATTCACACCCGTTTTAAAATGGCGGCCTCTGATTTAACGATGACAAGTTATGCAGTTTTCGCCTAATGCATTAATCGATTGTTTGGAAATTTGGTATGAAAGTACTATTGTACCTTGTGTAAAGCCCCAAAAGACTTATGTGTAAAATTTTCCCATTTACTTACGTTTTGAAATGGCGGGCTCTGATTTAACATAGATAATGTAATTGCTTGTTATTTCCTGTAATATTGGCTGAAAGGTTTATCATAATTTTGACCACTTCATAGAGAGAGAAAGAGAGAGAGAGAGAGAGAGAGAGAGAGAGAGAGAGAGAGAGAGAGAGAGAGAGAGAGAGAGAGAGAGAGAGAGAGAAAATGTCCTTAAATGTTCCAGTAACATTTGTCATAAACATTACGGTTACCATTTAAATTGTCAAACACCTTTACAAGAACTTCAGATTCCCGTAGTAGAGGAATGGATAGGCAATGATGAAGTATATACTGGCGAGGTTTATTTTTTTTTAACTACACGTGTATAAGTATTTTGATGAGCATTAAACTGTGCAAAAGAAACCATTATGGTTTTCCAAAAGTGTTATTATACACAGTCAAAGAAAATAATTGAGAAAGCAAGGTATCTGAACTCGGCGTTTGTCATTTGGTATATAAAGCGTGAATGCTGTATGTGTACGATTTTCTACCATTCATTTCTTTTCAAGATGGTGGCCTTTGATTTAACAATGTCGAGTGTAGTTGTTGGTTATTTTAAAATTAAGCATTGAAATACAATTATGGAATGAGATCATAATTTTATAGAACTTTAATTTATATTCATTTAAATATAGTTTTTATTGACATAGTTTTATTGACTGAGACAAAACAAAAATATAGTACACATTTATTTAGTATAGTTAATCTATGGTACAGATCTCTTCATATTTGAAATACAGTCACGAAATATAAACAACTTGATTAAGCCAGCATTGGATTTTAGGTTTTACATTTGAAAATAAACTTTCGAGACCTGATCTACTTTAAAAATTTGCAAGATAATTTTATTTCATTATTATATTTCATATGTAAGTAATATTATATAGATTATAATTAACTTTTTGAACAAATCAGTTACATAAATGTTTTAACATTAGATAATAATTAGATCAAAATTACTATTTCTTTTAAATTTATGTGAACTGTTTGCCTAATTCTTATATGCATATTTCAAATTTAATTTTAAAAAACAGCAAAGGACTTATTACAGGCTGAATGCATTATATATTTCGACAGAGCTGTGCTCACTTACAAGTAAATAGTTGACTTTGTCAAGTAAAATTAGTGGCTTTATAAATAAATATGATTAAAATGGGGTGATTAAAAATAATAAATAAAAGTTTTTTGTGTGAATGTAGTATTGTGTAAGTAAAAACGTTTTGTTGATAATAAAAAAATACTAAAAAGTATTAGCCACTACTTCTTCACATGAAACAAACATGATTCATTATAATCTCTTTATGTTGCAAAACTCAATTTTCAAAAAATAGGTACCTACCTATGAAAGGATGTATCTTTTATAATAATACATTTTACTATGTTCTTACATTTAATACTGTGGGAGATAATTATATTGATATTTATATTTTAATTATTATTATTCAGGTAACTGTTTTGCCTTTGTGGAGAATGTAAATAGTGCATTATCAAGTGTAAAACACAAAACGACAAAAAAAAATCAATTCTTCAAAAATAATCTACATTTTTAAATATGTTTTTGATGAAATCCAAGTCATATGATTTATTATGAATAGCTTAGTGTGGTTTGGAGACTTAACATTAGTGTCCACTATTATTAAAACATTTCCTCATGGAACCTGAGTCTAACACACACTTACACTTACAACACACTACATTTACAACTTTAACACTTTATACTCACACTTACTTTTAGGGAGGCAATAATAGCCTCAATGTGCTTTTCGCCTTAAAATAATAATAATACAAAAAAATTATTTCAGGAATAACTCCCATCTTTAGTGTATTACTTCATTACTTCATGAACAGTATTAAAACAAAACACAATTAAAACCATTGTAAATGATTAGTCATAAACACATCCGTTTAAATTGTACCCAAGAACAACAAAGGATCAATTATTATATATTTAGGTCTACACACAGGGTTTATTTAGCTAAGGGTGTCATTTTCTTAAAATTTAATGATAGTAGCATATTGTATAATAAATTTGACCAGAAGCTGACATGGTGATTCAGGAAGTAATTTGAATTTTGTATTGGTACTTTATAAATTTCATGCTCCATTGCAACCATTGCTCCATTGTCTGTGAGATGGCTTGTATAGTTTGACTTTGATCTGTAAGCTACATTTAATAGTATTACCCAAAGATCGTTACCCTCAAGTGGTATTGTAATTAATTAGTCTATGGATGAAAGTATTGTTATTATTGGTTATGAGAGCTCTATATTGTTGATAGCCTAATCAGGAAACAGTAATTCTTTAATATTTAGCAGTCACGATCCAATTTTTTCATATTTTGTTTATATTTGCTTACTAACAACATACTGACATGTTTAAAAAGCCAGATAAATAAGATATGGAAACAAAAGATTTACATTAGTACTGGGAGAGTATCTTATCTCATGCTCAAAAGGTTGAACATACATGAAGTTTATGATACAGTTTTCCGGTAGAACAACCATCACCTTGTAAGTCACTTGGTTGGGTTTACCTCATATTTTTTTGTTTTTTTGATACTTTATTTAGGTTTATCTGTTTTTACTAAAGAAAAATGAATTAGGAAACTACTACTTAATATGTAATACATATTACATGTATGTAATGCATATTAGCAATAACTCAGATATATATTTATATTTGATAAATAAATATCAAATAATACATATCACTGTATGGAAATGTATTATTTATTTAGTTTAGTTTAGTTCATGTTAGTTTAGTTAGCTTATCAAGGCTAGATTGACCAAACTAAACTAAAATGGTATGCGTGGAAATAAAGTAAGTTCTTCATCCTTTCTTGTTTTCTGACTTTTTAAACATGTTTTTCTGTTGTTAGCAAGAAAAATTAAACAACATATCTCAACACAGATAAAGTTGTTTGTGACTGATAAATATTAAATGTCTTCATCTTGTTATTATTATTATTTTTGTGGTTTAACATCTTTACTTTATGTCAGTTAAAATAATGTAGACAGGGTTCGTTCAACTTAACACATATAAAATGTCTAGGGTACCTATAGTAGTTAGACTTGAACCTGCATGTATGGGTCACAGTTGTACAGAACTATATCCTGCAATCAGCTGAGCTTTGGTACTGCCTCTCATGCCTAATAAATATTACATGTTATTTTATTTTTAAAAAAATTATTTGTTATAATATCAAAGTCTTAAAATCCAGATCTACTCTGCCAATTAGTATTGTTGTATTCAAACTGCTTCAAATTGAAACAATCTTAATAAAATCTCTTTCGTATTTAACATATTTACTTTATGCTAGTTTATACTATTGAAGAGGGTGGATTGATGTAACACAAGGGAAAAGGCTAATAATAGCTACCAGATTTGAACCTTTGTACTGAGTTCTAATGAACTGCGAGTTATCTTAAAAAAATGAACAAATGAGCTGTGATCGCTCCACAGTTAAATTTGGATAATCCTGGCACCAATTCAAATCTCCTGACTAGGAAAATAATGAATATGGAAAGTACTAAATACAATTCCTTTACTTGTTGTAATACTAAAGTGTTGTAACTTTTGAACAACAAGATTTGAAACTTTGTATGTTAAACTTACTGTTTTTTATAAAGCATGTTAGTATCCACGGGTTATGGGGGGGACATTACTTTCTCACAGTTATATAAAAATAATTAAACAATTATATAAGTAAGTAAAAGATTTTTAATATTTGTTTTGTTTCAAAATAATTATAGTTATTTAAAACTAACAACAAACAAAACAATGAAAATGACTGCTAGGTTATTTCTAAATATAATTATATTAATTTTATTGCACATGTTTTAATGATATTTAAAAATTAGTAACAGTCAGTTATTATGTCCCACCAATTATTTTATATTTGTTGTTTTTATAATAATAACAAATAATACAACTTTATGATATATATATATATATATATATATATATATATATATATATATATATATATATATATATATATATTATAAAGTATAATAATTAATTGATATTAATTGAAGGTAGGCCTATTTTATATAAATGAGTTATAATTATAATATATGGCATATAAAAAATATTTAATTTATTTTTCAGATAAAAGGTGTTGGTCAATGATTGAATTTGTAGTTACTTTTCTTGTTGGATTTATATTTACAAAATTTGATAGTAAACATGAAGCAAAAAACGAAAAGTCTGAAGAAAAATCAAAAAAGAAAAAGAAAAGTATCAGTCCTGCAGTAAAAGTGTCAGTTGCTGAAGTGAAGATAGATCCAAATGTAATTGTATGTGGAAGTAGGAATGAAGTATGTCATATAGAATATAGTCTCCTGCCTTCAGAAGCATTCACAACATTTCAGATAGATATTGTATGTTGGGAAGCAGTTACTAAGGTTGGTACTTCAGAGTACATTAAGTGGCATAAATACCCAACAAATGAATTAAATGTATTTTTATTTTCTCATTATAAATCACCTTAAATATTTTCTTAGTATTTGCTATGGTGTCCAGTGTTGTAACTCTTTTGAGCTCTTCTAGTGAAAGAGTGTGTTACATCCAGTTTTGGTACACTGTTCAAACTCACCAAATTTTTAAGTAGGTTTTCATTTCTTATAATTTCTATTACATTTTTAATTTGTAAAATACAAATTAAACAAAAATGTATTGTTAGGACACAATAGATTGTGATAAAATATTGTTTTTTTAATCCAAAATGTTGTTATTATAGCTGTATGTAAATAGCCATATATACAAGTACTATATATTACAGAACTCTTAAAGCTGCAACATTGTATTTGAAGAATGAGTAGATATTTAACTGTACTTTTTTTGCACTACTGTACTCAGTGCACAGCAACTGAACAGGGTTGCATATTCTTTAAGTACCTACTGAGGGGCAAAATGGTTATTTCAAATTAGGAACAGGCTCCAATGTTATACTTCCAGCCTGGTAATAGATTCCATAGCTCTGCTGAAAAAGTAACATCTTTCCAACTCCAATTTTTAATACCATGAAGATCTGTATAGTGTGGTTCCATCTGGTAAGCAATAACCAGTTTGCTTTCATTGTTTATAAGTAAGTGTGGAACATGGCTTCAGCAAGTTTTATAAAAGTTATTTACTGAATGTTTTAGTGATTATAAATGCATAAGTTATCTTTGATGTTCAAAAACATTTAACACATTATATTACTTTTGCAAAATATTTGTAGTATCATTTCTGGTGATTACTGGTTTCATTTATACCTCAAGGATAGACATTACATTGTGAAAATTACATTGTGATTACTTATGAGGAAATCGAAAAAATTTTATAGTATGTTATACAATATCTAAGGAAAGAGTCAGTATGTTTTTTCCTAATTATATGTCTAGATTTATATACAATATTATTTATTTTCCTTTAATTATCTGCTAATAATATATTTTGGCTTACAAGATATTTACAATGGAAGATGTTTGTTGTGTGAAAAGTTACACAAACAAGAACATCACATGGGTGTCGTTTAGTGTCATGCATAAACTGTGCTCTGTGACTGATGCCATTTTGAATGACTTGTTAAGTTTTGAAGCTACTTTTACATTTTCCCAGTTACCAAATAATCTAATGCAGCAGTGAGTATAACTTTTTTCTGGAGTTTCTAACCTCGCTGACTTTATTGTAATAATAACTGATAACTGCTTTGTTCAACATGTATTTTTAAAAACCACAGAATATTCATGCAAGATGTTTTTAATTACTTTCTTTTTATAATGAAAAAAATTACAATTAGATACCATCAATAGAACTTTTTGTTTAAATTAGTTTTTTTATAGTTTTTCAATTAACCTTATGTAAATTGCATGGTTACCAATGACACTGTTAACCAATTACCAATAACCAATTACGTTCTGCATGATTGATTCTTTTTTTTATATTATATTTTTCATTGTTAATGCTCAGTTAGTTATATGCCCTGTATTCTTATATCCTATAAGTATATTTCTTGTAAGGATGGCTTAACATTAGGCTATATATTACTATGTACTCAAGAAACCTTTATGTTTTCTATATAACATTTTACTCGACATTCAAAATTCTCTTTGGAAGAATAAGATTTAACAAAATGTAATATTTTGAACCAATCTATTTTATATGAGAAAATCAAAATATAATTAGTAGTGAAAATTTAAATACAAAATTGTTATTGAATAAAATATAAGAAACAAAATATAAAATTGAATAAAACATACTTGTAAACTGCAGCCAAAAGTAGACACAATAAAAAAAATGGAAACTATTAGTAATTATTGAATTAAAAATAATAAATTAATATACAAAAGAAATATAAAATCAAATAAAAAGGTGTAATTAACATGTAGTAAAAATTTTTTTTAATTGAAAATAAAAAGACATTACAATATTCAAAATTATTATGATTGGAGGGAGGTCTTGTTGATTTATGTAAAGAAGAAATTTAATTTTCATGCTGTATATATTAAAAAAATACATAAGATCAAATAAAAGTTTTTTTTTTAATTTTCCGATATTTTAAAATTTTATTCTTAAGTCACATGGGAATTAAACTGTGCAGTATTCAAATCTCTGCAGACAGTGCATGAAGTAACAGTCTGTTGTTTCAGATTGTTTACTTAAAAGTAACATCTACCCAATGAGAACAAAATAAATTTCATATTTTGTGTTGCTAATAGAGAGTTAGGAAAGTTGTATGTTTTTCACATGTTATTTTAAACTTTAAAATGTGACTCTTGCAAAATATTTACTTCTCAAACACTTTTTTTTAATTTAATGGTCAAAGATTAGATCACATCCACTACATTTGTTAAATCACCTTTAAAGTACTAGTTAATTTATTTGATAATTTAAGAAAACTTGGCCTTATATTTGTAATATTAATATTACTTATATGCTATACTAATTAATAATTATTATATTACTACATTAGTATATAGTTGGCCTCAATGTATCAAATGAATTTATGCTTACATTCAAAATCTTTAGGATTTTGTGTTGAAATTAAGTGTAGATTGTAGACTAATACAAGGGTCATTATTATATTATTAATTTTCAAGTAACATATTAAATATTTACTGTATTGAAAACCAAAATTTTTGTTTCCAGTGTAAAAAATGATGTGCCAAAAGCATTTTATGACCAACCAGATGATGGTACGTCAAGCAGTATGTTTAAATCTGTTTTACAAATTGATCCTTCACTACTAGATAACAATGATGAAACAGTAACAAAAGAAGAGACATATCAAATATCTTTTCCAAAGAGAGATAAATTTGTTAGCCTATTGTGTGGAGTTCCATTTGGTGTACACAAGAAAAAAATTATTACAAAAGTTACTACATTTAAAAGTAATTTGGAGCTTACTGATTTGGAAATTAAGTCACCCAAAGAAAAACTCAGGAAAAGTAGTTCAGGAAAAGGAAAGAGAAAAAACAATAAAGAAAAATCACCTGATAAGAAAGAAAAGATTCCTGCTACTATGTTAAGTTTAATGGGACAGTTGTTTTTTAAAGGTAACCATACATTATTAATTTTTTCTGTTTGTTATATATCAATATCTATTACATCTGATTTCAGTAATCTAAACTCAGTTTAATTTGTATCAACATTTGAAAAATGAGTATTAATGTTCCTTATCAAAGAAGTAATAATACAAAAGTAAATTCATGACAGCTCACTTTCATAGCAAACAACTGGTCATTAAACCCTTTAATTCCAGCTGCAGTCATGATATTTATTTCTTCTTACAGGTGCCAGTATAAAGAAATTTATTACTGGTATAAGGAATTTAAGAGCTAATTAATATTCCAGGATGTAACAAGTTCAACCATACTAAGTAGGGGTAAGCTAATTGGCCCAAGATCCTGTCCCTAGATAGCTGTAAGTGGAAATAATCAAACAGAAAAAGTGAATGCCTAAATAATACTTGAAGTAAACTGAATGATATCAGAAGCTTACACAGTGGAAATCTCAAAAGAAAGCAACAAAATAAAAAATATGAAACCAAAAGAAAAGGACAAGTTTCACAAAAAAGGAAACACGAACGCCTAGATGGATTAATAAAGGTGGTTTGAATTGTGATAATTTGGAAAGTGAGAGAATAAAAGTAGATAATGTTTATAGAAATTTTTTAACATTTCAATATATATATTTCAATATATATATATATATATATATATATATATATTGAAATATATATATTGAAATGTTAAAAAATTTCTATATATATATATATTGATCTATCAATATATATATTGATAATATAAACAGATGCATATATATGTTCTATCTTGAGAAAAAAATGGCAGCACATCTTGAACATGTTCTTCCTCCTCAAAAGAATGATCTAACAATGAGAATGATCTAACTGTTTGTAATGCTGAAGTTATACCAGGTAAAGACGTAGAAGAACAACAACTACAGAAAATTTCTTATAATACAGTGTTAATTATCAGAGCATTAATAATTGTTTGCTCTCAGTAAATGTTTCAGAAGATAATATGATATTCAGATTAAGTTTTATTTATTTTAAAATTAAATATTTTGTTACAGTAAAATACTTAATAATTTTATTTATATTAATAATTACAATAATTACTCACATATTTTCTTTGATATATTTTTTTATTATGATTTAAAGTAAGTATTGTAAAAGTCTAGTTACTTAATTTACTGATTAATGTTTTTGAGTTCTAAAGAAGGGAAGGTTTTATCTCAAGAGACTATCATAGAGGCACAGTCTCTAGTGTATACAGGAGTATTTGTTACGGTCAACAATCTGCTTACTTTCAAACAGAAAAAGTCTTTGAACCCATTCATTCTGGACATTCGTCAGCTACATAACTTGCCACATGACATCATCAAACAATACAGGTAAGACACATTCAGAGTTTCTGAAAATTACCAAATATTGTGTTAGAAAGATATTGTAGCACTTGTTGAGTGCGTCAAATTCAGTTGTAGAACTTATGAAAAGAAATGTTTAACAATATAAATGTTGTTTTTTTAAGTGAAGCTCGAACTATACACCTATAAAAATTGCATTAATAGCTAAACATTAAACTGCTAAACTAGTAAATTAGTTGTTTTTTTGTACTGTTTTTAATAAAGAAAGCTCATTGGTTATGTTGGGATCTTATAGACAAGTTATAAAAAAATAAAATTACAATTATTTACTAATAAATAGTCAAAATGAGTTTAAAAAAGTGATATTGAAATTTAACTAGTTGACTTTGGAAAAACAAAAGAAAAAGTATTTAGAAATGATATGAGGATGTCAGTAATTCAGATTTGTTACTGAAAAGACAAGATATAATACTAAAAGAAACAATTCCTGTAGAAATATTTGTCAACAGATAATCTGATATATAAATTTGTAACAAAATTTGTCTTTTTGTCAGTTTGTCTTATTTCTAGATATGTACCAGAAGTTTGTGATGCCTTATGAAAAAAATTAAATGACTGCACTAAAATAAAACATCAAAGTAAAATATGGATTTCTTCAACTTGATTAACTCAACAACTTAATTAAACAGAAACTGCTTATACCTACCTTGCTTAGTGCTTAATTGGAGAGTGTACCAACTCGAGGAAATTGAATTTTGTTCTATTCTCTTGTGCTAAATATTCAAATTGCATCAGTATTTACAAAATTTTGTGTGTAACTCTGTAAGTTACTAAAATTTAATATGTTTGCTACTAATGCCTCTAAAAAGGTATACAGCTTCTTAAGATTAGTTCATGAATATCTTTTTGTTTGTTTATGGCAAAATATGTATATGTGGTATGTGGGAGGGATATTTTTGTACACATCCTGACAACAGTTATTATCACATCTTAGGCCTGTACATAGTGTTTAAGGTTACATTATAATTAGTGCAATTAGCTCTGCAGATCTGCATATTTAATTTGTGTTATACAAAAATGATTCCTAGTGAAACTTAGTTCTGTTTACAAATTAAAAAAAAAAATGTTTTCTTAAAAAGACATTTTTCGATTAAAAAAAAGCCATATATAGATACTTATCTGTCTTACTTGACTTTAGTTTAAGGAAGTGCAAAGTAATGAATTGTCTGTAACTAGAAATGCTTAATGTTTCCCAACATAACCTTTGAAACACTTAAAACTTGTGCAAGTAATATATCTCCTTGCATATTAATTGGTAAGACAAATTAAGACAGTTTTATTTTTGTTGCCATTGGTACATTTCCCCCCTAGAATACAGTAGCCATTGTTTTACTGCACACCCAAATTCAGTAAACATACAGTATTCAAGTGCATAATGTTTTCCTTATTGGTGACAACTCCTTTCCACATCACACATAAGGTACATACTACTGAACACTTAAGTTAACAGTTCAGTGAATCTTTAACTAAACAAAAGTATTGGCAAGAATAAAAGGGATTTTATTTAATAAATTTATTTATTTAATAATTTCCAAAGATGTATCATTTAAAACGTTTATCATTATCTACCTTCAAATTTTGATGAGAAGCTTTTAGAATATCAGCAGCACATTATTGAACTATGAAAAAATAAATACGTTATTTGCAAATTGGTAATTCAGATAAAATAGTATACAGTATTGTTTTTTTTCTTATCTGCCTTGAATTATGTTTTATTTAACCTTTTATTATTTTTCTGAAAATTGTTTTACTAATTGAGTATGCACCTCAATTCAAACAAATATGATATTTTTATAATATTACTATTTTATTACAAAAGTTAAAACTACTACTGGATTGCCATAATATCTGACAGAAATATTTTTTTTTTACAGTTCAATTGTAAATTCTATTGACACACAACTATGCGCTTCTTTATTCCTAAACATAGAAATAATGTAATAAATTTTTTACTATGTCATACTGTAGATTTTAAAATTATTTATTGAGTAATATTTAAAGTGTTAAAGATAATTAATTTGCTTATGTCACAGTATTACTGAAGTTTATTGTGAATTTGTATTAAACAACTTAATAGAAGAACACCAGACACCAAGGCTAGTTCTGACAAACACCAAACACATTGACTTTAACTACAGCTATGTTTTCTTTCTGCGTCCAATAAATACACGCAATTCTTTCAACAAATTGAGCGATAATTTCCTCAAGATGGAAGCTATGCAGTCTGGTAGACTTATTATTAAAGTAAGTTCTAATTAAATTTTATTTTCGTGAAATTCAAAAGATTTTGTTTTCTCAAATTTAATTAACTCTTAATTATTATAACTCACTAAGTGTTGGAAGGGTTTAGTTGGTGGTTATAGGAAACTGTTTAAGTGCTACCTATCATATGAGGTGTGATTGGAAAGTTGGGCATGTACTTTGTTGTGTTTATAAGTTATTTTAATGAATCTCCTTCATAATATTGCCCTTTTCACTGGACACACTGATTGGATTAATCATTTCTTGGGTGATTTGAAATCAATGTTTCTGCTGGTTTGTTGATAACAATTTTGGAATAAATCAACAAATTTTGAAATATTCAGATAAAATTGACCGAACCATGTAGAAACTTAAATTCAGTTCATCTGGCATCTTTCAAATTGTAAATCTACAGTTAGAGTTCACTAAATCATGAACTGTTACATTGTTTCCATTAGTTTTTATAATGGAAGAATTGTTTGATGGCTTTCATTGTAGTCAAAGTTTAATTCATTGAGTCAGATAAAAACGTTTGCCCAGCTCGACCATTTATGTTTGAATTGTGAAATGCCATGCTATTGTGAAATGCTAAAAACTGTTTTTAAACTTCCTAATTACACCTCATTATTCATTTTATAAATGTTGATATTATATATTGTGTTTTTATTTATTTTATACAACATGTTTAAACAAATACTGTTTATAGTAAAAAAAAATTAAAAAATGTTTAAATATGCGCCCTCATCTGTTATTTAAACAATACACACTCTAAGTAACTCTCCCCTGCCCAATAGTTGCAAAGGCAGAGAGTCAAGTGAATTTCTAGTAGTCCTTCCCTGAATTGCTGAATTACTTTCACTACCTCTATATTATTTTGTTATTAATCTCATTTTCACCCAGTATTCACATAAGGAGCTGGTTGATAATCCAGTTGGTAGAGAGGGGGAGAAGTACACATATCATCCTGCCGCCTAATTGTATTTGCTCAAACTGAACTTGAGAATATCTGTCAAAAATTCTCTTATCTCACAGTAATTCTGAGTATATTCATGTGTTTGAGTGAAGGTCACTAGACGGCAATAGGGAGAATAACCCTCTCTGTCTCTACAACTGGATTACCAGACAGCTTGATGTTTTCGTAAACACTTTTGTAATCAGTATTTTTTGTACACAACCCACAGTGCAAGGATACTATTTACACCACTGCCCTAATAATAATCTAACTTCACAAGTAAGAAGTGCATTACTGACAGACGACAGGTATGTGTGTGAATTTATAAGGGTACTTCGTTTTACCTACAAAACCCTAAACTATAATAAATTAATTATTTTGTCTTATTGGTAATATTTGCAACTTAGAAAACATTAGACTCAAATAGATTCGACACTAGTAAATTGAATATAACCAGTACTGATACTTTACAGTTGAATATGCCTTGTGTTGACAGTACACAAAATGGGGAATCCCTTCATTTGAAAGTTGCCTGATAGCTCTCAGCACAATCCAGGCAAAATAAAACAGCAACTTTAGTTTAAAAGTGTAATATTTTGTTGGGCCATCTAAATGTTCAATTGATTTTAACTTTGCCAATTCTGTTAGTCAACTAATATGAAAAGAACGTAACCAGCCAAAATTTTCTAACCTGACAAAGGTTGACTGCGGCCAGTACTACTGTCCATCTGATCCCAGAAAACATATTTTGTGAACTACACTTGATATGCACGAGTATGAAAGTGTGAACACAGCTATTTGTTTGTCAGGTTTTACAATGATCATTTGACCATTCAAAAAGGGTTCCTAACCATTGAGGATTCTTCTGAGTCTTGCAATGGCAATCCTCACAGTGCTGCTATAACCCAACACTTTCTTCAGCAATTTTGAAGGAAGGTTTTTGAAATGTTATGTATGTGTAGTACTGACTTAACGATGGACTTCCATATGTGTTTCCTGGACACATATGGATGGCTTGTTTCCTGAGCGAGTGTCTACATTCTCTGATCACATATGTTTCCTGAGTGGTTTCTAAAAGCGTGTTGGACAGCAACAGTTCTGAATTAATGAGAAGGTTCAAAACAATGTTACAGCTCATCTGAAATTACTGCCAGTTACACATAACGGGACTGGAAAACTCATTGACAGAAATTACAAATGTCAAAATTACAAATGAAGAAAACATGTTCCTGATTTTTATTTAAAGTTTTTTTTTTTTAAATATTTGAATGTTTCTACAGTCTGTGTTTACTTCACTATGGTGTTTCATTCCTTTTATTAATTTTACTTGTAATAAACATTATTTATAACAAGATTTTGTGATGAATTCACACAAAGCATCTGTAGTTAGTTATTTGTAAGCTACTTATTTACAATTGAATGTGCCAGGTGTATGGAGTAACATCCACTCATGATGTAAACAAAGTAGTGCCCTGTGTATTTGGCCAAAGACTGACAGATCCTTACATATCTTCTCGTCATCACGAGCTATTCAACAAAGAGTATATAGACAAGTGCTTGCAGAAAGATGGAGCAGTGTTATTGGGCACGGCTGTTCTAAACTTGTTCCCTCTTTCTAATGGTGACAAACACTACGAAGAGAGTGTTATACTCACGTCTGTGCCAGAACCTATAGTAAGTGTAATATGCCTTGAAATCAGGTGGAATAATATCATCCTGTTGATTACAACTCAGACCTGTAGAGTTAAGTTCACCGTTTCTTGTTAACTAAATACTGGTTGGTTTTTTGTGTTATATAAATCCTCACCCCTTTTCTCTTCCTGAGTCTAAAACCTCTAACACTTAAGAAAACTTGATCTCAAAGTCAATAATGAAAGGTGGCTTAGTAGAATGTATAGGCATTTCAAAGCAAGTACCACAAAGGATTGTTATAATCATTTATCTGTATTGGAAACATAGGGCTAGGTTAACTTCTTTATTTTCAGGAAATTTTAATTGTTAATTTATACAGAGTTTACTTTGATTATGATAGTAAAATTAGACTTTCAAAAAAAAAAAAAGATTAAAAGCTATGTTTGACATGACATGACATTAATGACTTTGACATTACATTCTGTCATAAATGCTCCAAATTTCTAAAAAATGTCGCTCTGTTATTCACATCTGTGGAAACTGTGCAGGAGAACATTCTACTGATGAGTGCAAAAACAGAACTGATGTTAACTGCAATAACTGTATGGCTCACAACAAAAAATTTAAAAAGCATAGAAGTATTGATCACAAAACAAACGATAAAGTTAAATGTAAGACTTATCTTGCTTTATTAAAAAATTGCTTAAGCAGGACAGACTATCTTTTTTGCCTTTTAAATGGCTCATCATGAATTATCTATTTTGGATGGCTATATTCAAGAAGATGAAGAAGGTTTTGTACAGGTGCAGGAAGCTATTATTGAAGAAATGAGTCAGTTTATTAATGGTAGTGACTCATTGGTGCTGTGTGTTAATATTCGGAGCATAAGAAAAAATGTAAACAAACTTGAGGCCTTGTTATACTCTGCACCTTGTAAACCTCTTATTATTGTTTGTACTGAAGCATGGATGAGTGAAAATACACTATTTTCATAAATATAGATGGTTACGATTATTATTATACTGAGTTTCAAAACAAGGCTGATGGTGTTGTAGTGTATGTCTCATGTCATATTGCTCACAGTACTGATATTGTCAGTATGGGCAAGACCGATGTTTTAAATATTATCTTGAAATTTGAAGAATAATAAGAATATTGTAGTAAGTCTATTTATAAAAGTCATGACTATGAAAAAAATATGTTCTTATCAGATTTGATTAAGGTACTAAATTATTTTAAAGCTTTTAGCAATCATATATTTATAGGTGATTTTAATATTGACATTTTGGATGAAACTTGTGAATTCTTCACGAAGTAAAAGTTTTATTCGTATGGCTATGAACCATATTTCCAAGAGTGCATCTGTAGAGTAATTGGGCAGAAAGGGTCATGCATTCATAATGCCTTCATAAAAACTAAGTTAACTATTGAATCGTACCCATTGAATTATCAAGTAAATGACCATTATTAATTGCTGTTGAAAGTGAATATTGATCAATCTTGTTTTATACCAGAAAAACCTAATGAAAAAATTAATTATAATAAGTTATTGGAATTAAGCTACTTTGTACAATGGCATGAGATATGTTTTGTGGATAACATTGATAAAGCTACTAATATGCTTGTAGAAAAATTTAAAGATCTTTTTAAAGCTTCTCCTACATACAAAGTACAAAAAAATAAGCCAAAGATGCCCTGGGTTACTTCTGAGATAATTAAATTTATTAATAAAAAAGAAAAAACATAAAAAATGGAAAAAAAGAAAACAATCTTATCTTGAGAAATTAATATTTTAAAATTAATAAACAAGTGAGAGGAAAACTTGAAAAAAAAAAAAAAACTATGAAAAAAATTTAATAGATAATTTTAGAAATAATCGGAAATAAATGAGGAATTTTGTTAATAAAAAAATTAATGATAAAAAGATTGAAATGCAAAAAATAAAAAGTGAAATAAATGGAGCAATTTTAACAGATAAAAAAGACATATGTTATTGTATAAATTTATACTTTTCGGAAGTAGGTAAAAACTGGCTATAAAATGACAAGAAATAAAAAAAAAAACAGACACGACATTAAAGAGACTGAGACATACAATGTTTTTGATTCCAATCACTTATGATTGGATTTTATTATTATGATTTATTATTTTATTTTATTAATTATGAAATTAATAAAAAAATATCTGAATAAAAAAAAAAAATAAAAAAGGTGGTATTGATGGCATACATGCTAGTATTATAAATAAACTAAGTCAAAATGCTGACTTTGTCTTACAATATCTTTTTAATAGTTGTTTTTACCATGGTAAATGTCCAAGTCACTTAAGGTTACCCGAGGTTATACCCATATATAAAACGAAAGATAAGACATTGCCAGGGAACTACAGACCAATTTCATTAATTTAAAATTTAGCCAAAATTTTTGAGAAGTTGAGAATATTCTAGAATTGCAAGTTCCTTAAAAAAATTAAAATATTATCAAAATGTCAATATGGTTTTAGGAAAACGTTGGTACAAAAGAAAGTTTAGCTGAACTTATGTAATTGTTGTATAACTTTTTAGATTCAAATGAACAAATTGCAGCTGTATATCTAGATTTGGCTAAGGCGTTTGACAAGGTAAATTATAGCATATTATTTCAAAAACTAGATGCTATTGGTATACGGGGGCTTACAACCTTATGCTTGCTTGAGGACTACCTAAGCAATAGAAAGCAAATTATAAAAATAAAAGAGGATAAAAGTGAATAGCTCCCTGTAACTTTGGGTGTACCTAAGGGGCGTATACTAGGTCCTCTATTGTTTCTAATATACATAAATGACATTTTTGAGATACAGGTGGAGGGTGGCAAGATACTTTCTTTTGTTGATGGTACAGTAGTCATATGGCATGATAAAACGTGGACTGAAGTGAAAAAAAAATTACAAATGTTGCTAGATAAAATACAAGATTGGCTAACTCTTTGGTACTAAGTATTTGGGTACAAAGATAGATCAGAACTTACAGTGGGACTATGAAATAAATATCAAAACTAAAAAATTAGAGTACACTATTTTTGTATTATTCAAACTAAGTAAAATATTATCAAGTAGTAATCTTCTCACAGTTATGTATGGCATATATTATATTATTGTGATGTATGGTATTATTGGATACCATATGCATTAAACGCATATAAATACATTAAAAATAATTCATAATAAAATTTTAAAAATATTAGGATCAAACAATCAAACAAAATTACCTTTAAATATAAGAGAAAAGTATGTCCTATAATGTATAAGCCTACTGTCCTAGAATTTATAGACCTGAAAAATAAGTTTACTGAAATAGATAAAAATACTAGCTAGATTCAGTGCTTTGTTGTTACCAAAGTACAAATGGAAATTTGGCGCAGATTACATAATTACACTGCAACTTGTTTTTATAACAAGTTGAACAGAACTCACAAACAGATACAGACTACAAATTTAAAAAAAAATACTGAAAATTGAAGTCATTAACTTTAAAATAAAAGATAAACTATTTGTGTAAAAAATGAAAATTATTATTGAGGATAATGCTAAAACTGATAAAAATAAATAAATAAATTTATTTTAAATATACTTTTACTTAAGTTTCTTAGTTATAAGTTAGTTTTAAGCTATAATATTCAAATTTTTTTTATATTCGGTCAAATGAAATTGAATTTTTCATTTGGGCTTGCTTGTAAAAAAATTTAAGCATTAATTCCCTGATTTTTTTTTGAATTAATGGTCTTGGCAATTTATAAAACAACATAAATGTTGGTATTGATTCATTGGAACAATCTTTGCAAAAAGAGATAAAATGTGATACAAGGGCAGAAGGAAAATTACAAGCTTAATTAATTTTGTGTGAATTACTTCAATATTCATCTAAAATTAGCTATTCAAGCATTATGTATCATTTTACCATTTTCTGTCACATTTCTTTGCAAATCCGGATTTTACTATTAACGTTAATAAAATAAAACATGTTGTTTACTTGATGTAAAATGTTATTAACAAATCTGAAACCTTTTTTTGTCCATTATATATAACTTAATATTTCAGAAATAATTAAAATAAAAGTCATCTTATTAATGTTCCATATTTTTGTATTCTATATTATATTTCATTTAAAAATGTTTAAAAATAAATCTGTATTATTTTATTTTTACTAAGATTAGACGAATACAAATTTTTATTCATAATTTAAATTTGTGTGTAGCATCAAAATTGTTATAAAATGTCAAGATCAAATGGTAAATAAAAATAATAATAATAAAACAATAGTATCAGTAAATAAAAGCATGAGAGGTATTATTTTTATATTGATAAGTATTATTATATAAATGCATTTAAAATACAAAAGTTGCATTTCTAAATTGCCTTACTAAAAAATATATTTTAATTAAAAAATATATTTATTTACAATTATTAGTAAATTATATAAAACAGGTCTAAATAAATCAGTGAAATTGTGTAATAAATGTATATGTTATATTCCTAATTCCAAGAATGTTCTAATTTACAATTAAAATATAGTCAGAAAACATGTCTGAATTTAATAGTGTTCTAAAAGGTTAACAGTAAGCTGAAAAAGGTTAAGGACCACTCACTAGTTTGTTAGAATTTAGAAGATGCTCATGTATTTAAAAAAAGGTTGCAAAATTATTTTCATTATTTTTGCAACATTATTTTTGGGGAATACAAGGAAACATTAGGACCTTTGGGAAAATGTTTGCTAAAGGATATAAAGCTATTATCTGTGAATATTCCAGCTCTTTTGGGAATTTGTTGTGATAATATGTCATTTTCCCCATTAGTAACTAGGTTAATACAACTAATATAGTATTTTATTATGAAAGGTCTGCTTTGTGTCTTAAGGTTTTGTTATCAGTGCACAAGAAAACAGGTTTATTTTTTATGTTAACAGTTCATAACATAAAACTATTCCATTACTTTGTAATGAACTACTGAAATAATGAATAATATTTCAGTGATAAAAAGGCTCCTGAACTTTGGATGAGTTATTGAGTAAAATTCAATAATTATAATCTTAAATGAATTAGATTATAATAGAATAATCTTACTGCACTTTGCTATAATAATTGCATTTAAAAATTCACACTGTGAAATAATTATATGATTATATACTGTAGGCTACTTATTTATCTATAGCGCAGATTATAAAAAAAATGTGTTTGTACACAATTAAAATCATTACTTACGAATTGTCACTACAACACATTCACCATACATACAGTACACAAGTACAACTATCAACATCAACTGAATAAAGGAATGCTAAGACCAACAAGCAGGAAATTGTGGGTGGTGAAAACCGAGGGTAACCATATTTTGCATCTGAATTTTGTTAAAGTAACAGTTGAACATACACTTAGTAATAGTATCATTAAAATTTACATGTTTGTAAGCAATTATGTTTCTTGTAAAAGTCATTTGGTTTTTAATATTTCTAGCTGTAAAATTATTCAATGTTTTTTTTATATTCTGCATTTTCATCACCCATTTCTAATCTTACTGCCTGGTCTCTGCATAACTGGTACACCACCCATACTTGAATTACTGAGAATCTTCATTATTTTTGTTTGTTCATGTTAGGGAGATTCTGTGACAGACACTGCTGCACATATTGTGGTTCCAATTAATTGCATGTCTCTGCACACGGAAAGCAAGTCGCATGACCAAATTCATGCAGGAGTCATCCCTGAAGATGTGTTGTTAAGGCAGTGTACCACATTGCAGGTAGAATAACTTATCTCTCCAGTTTAATCAGCAGCCATGTGTTGTAACAATATTGCTTTAAATAGCTGCTACTATTACAACTTTATCTGATTGTTATGTTAACACAAGTAATGCAACCTCTTGTTGTTTACTGACTCTTTATTTTCTGATGGAAGGAATTATGTATAAAACTGATTATCTATAAAATGTAGTTTTTGCTCCACTTTCAACTTTCCATATTTTTTGCAGTAGTAATAATGTACCTGATTTTTTACTAATTCCTTATTGATGATAATTTTAGTCTTTGTGAGGAAATAGTACAAAACCAACAGTTCTACCTTTTTTTTGGATGATTTTACTTTCACCATAATTATTTTACTGCTAGCTGATTCCTTTTTTAATAATATAAGGTCTGATTATATTATATTACTTACTACTTATTGACAGTATTGAGTTTTAAAAAGCCAACCATAGCACAGCCTTCAACTAGTAGAGGCCAGCCATATAGTATGCAGTCTGCATGGGAATTTCTCGTGCATGTAGCAGAATCCTTCCAACAATCCAAGTAACACAAATGTCTGCCAGTCTGTTAGCTATTTATTGTTTATTTTATCACTGCGCTGGCATCTTTGTTTTATCATTGTGTAAGCATTAAATAATTCAATGAAGTCATGGCTTTAAACACCTCTTTTATGTGTACCAGGTATTGCTCTGTTCACATATATATTCTGTCGTACAAACTGAGGAATGATATTTTTTTCACATCATTGGACTTTATGAAAGTAATTAGACAACAGTAGGGCTAAATAATAGGTAAATTAAAAACACTGAATAATGACAATAATTTAAATTTGTACAGGGTCTTCCACGAAACTTTCCCAAAAATCTCACAGTTCATTCTCCTTGATAAAACAAAGAAAAATGTTCATTAAACATAGTCCAGAAATACTCTGGTTTCCAACCGCTTGCCATTTTGTTTTGTTTTTTAAACATTGTAAGTATGAATATATATATATATATATATATATATATATATATATATATATATATATATATATATATATGTGTGTGTGTGTGTGTGTGTGTGTGTGTATATAGTATGTATGTGTATATATAGGCTATAGTCTAGATTTTGTGTAGACTTTAGTAAAATAATGTTCTGCTATAAGTGTACCAAAACTAGAAATTGTTTCAAATAGGTTATTTTTAAAATCTCGACTAATTTGATTTTTTAATATTAAATATCTCGAAAAGTATTAGGCTTACTGTTTGGTAACATTAGAAAACCATAAGTTAATTTTGGTTTAGTAAAAGCAGCTACAAGGACATAATGTACTAAAAACAAATTGGCTAGACTGCTTTATCAGGATGAAACATGTGTAACAAGATAGTTTCATATTAATTAGTGTTAATCTGTGTTATATTCAGCAAAGTCAAATTATTGCTGGACAACCATAAATATTACTACTTATTCACAACAGCCATGCAACCAGTTTTGATGACCCAGTAATAACTACTGCCTACAACAGATAGTTAAAACTGAAGAAATGTATAAACTTTTGCAGAAATATTCATGTTATAATTGGAAAGCTCATGAAAACTTGAAATTTTATTTGAATAATTGATCAAGCAAAACGAGGTCTCTGTTTCAACTTGACCAAACCGCATTTGGTTTATGTTTGTTATTCATATAAGCCAAACGTATTGACCAATTATTTTGAAATTCAGCACAAATATCTTATATATTTTATATCTTATATAAAACCCAAACAATATATGTGTAAGGTTTTTTCCCATTCACTTCCATTTGAAGATGACAATCTCTGATGGCAGTAGATGATTTTGACTGCTTCATGGAGAAAGTGCATAAAATTTCCAGTGACAGTGGTGTAATATTTTTTCTAAATATTACAATTATCAGTTAAATTGTCAGTAAAGGTTAGAAGTACATCAGAGTGCTGTTGTAGAGCAGTGGAAAAGCAATTGATTAAGACCTACTGCGATATCTACTGTTTTTTTTTTATTACTAGTTAAAACAGTGCTGAATTTTTAAGTGTTGTTCATATATTCAGTATCTACTTAGCAAAATTTAGTTATTAATGTTTGTTAGTATTATCTTATATAAATGTAATATTAATTCATTAAAAGTTTGTTTTCTCAACTATAGTTTGATTCATTTACTTTAATAAATTCAATATTCACTGAAATTAGAAGAAATACAATCAATAATATAAAAACTTGACCTGACATTTTATCAACTGTCAGTTGATAATTGCTACTCAGCAATACAGAAGGACAGAAGGAGGTGTTGTAGTGAGAGAATGGAGGCTCAACCTCTCATTTGCACATTTTTTTCTCTCTGGTCCTTATTCTTGGGACGTCTGCTGACGTTCTTAACAGACTGTTTTCTACATGTATGACCTATACAATATGTTATAGCATCAGCTTATCTTATCTCTTGCAGGCAATATTTATTTTTGGCTCATCAAAATTGGCTGCATGGCCTGTTGTGAATAAGTAGTAATATTTATAGTTGTCAGACCATAGTTTGACTTTGCTGAATATAACACAAACTAACAATTAATATGAAACTGTCTTGTTACACACGATTCATTCCTTATTATTTGTGTGAACAGGTTGTAGTAACTCTAGCCAGGCCTATGCATCATTTGTCTCTGTTCCATTTGTTAATGTTGCCAAATGTGTACAGTCGTGCTATTGTTATCTTCAAGGATATAAAAGCTGCCATCAATGTTGTACAGGTACGCTGCACTGTTCAGTAGTCTTAATAAAATGTGTAACATTGGTTTGGTTAAATTTATGTTACATATTACATGTTTTTGTTTAGAAAATTCAAGTTTTAAATTCAGATGCGTTGAACTCTTCAAGCCCGCTCTATCCTTTTGTGATATCTGATACAGAGAAGAAAAAGCAGTATGAGACATGTAAAAGTCAGATTGAGGACAATGTTTCTCTGATAGACTTTGAAAAACGGAAGATGTCTTTAACCTCTAGCATGGGTTTGTCCTCCCTCAACAGTGCCAACTGGAGGTTGTCTGTTGCCAGTACCAAAAAGAAGACTAACCTAATCACTGGCAAGCATGCATTATACACTATTTAAAAAGATTGCGAATATTAAATATTAGTATTAGTATTCATGATTATTAGTATTATGATTCATAATACTAGGAACAATATTTTTAAATATATAGGCTAAAATTATTATTGATTTTACAATAACATATTGTAGCATTAATACTTTGTTGTACTTATTATCAATTAATGACTGATGAAGCCTCTGAGACTGAACTTCCATTTAGTAAAGTATCAGCTTTTATAATTTAGATTAAACAAAATATTCCATCATCTCTTACATTTCGTACTTCTAGTTAAGGAGTATATTATGTAGAGGAAGAAGAAAGGAATTTCTGGTAGGGTTTGTATAGATGCTTCTCTTTTTATTGTGGGATATTAGAGATTTTATGTAGAAGTGCCTGAGAAGGGAATAATAATTTCTAAATTTCTTACATAATGTGAAGAATAATGTGCTATAAAGTAATGAGACTGATTTGAAAAAAAATTATCTTACGTTTTTAGTTAACTTTAGTGTACTCTTAAAAATAGGTCCCTTGTGTTTGCACACAATTACTCCAGAGTTTCTGTCACTGTAGGTAACATTTCTGGAACTCTTCTTCCAGCTTTACAGCTTTTTGGACATTTTCAGTTGTTTGAAGAAGGTGTCCATTGACTGCCATTTTGAGTTTTGGAAATAGAAAGTACTTGCAGAGAGAGATGTCTGATGAATAAGGTGGCTGTGGTAGTACTGCAATGCAGTTTGAGGTTAACATTGTTGTACAGAAAGTGTACTATGAGAGGTGCATTATCGTGACGAAGAATACCATTGTCAGCAATGTTTGCGTCGATACGGATGATAGATTTTCAAAGTGTTTGTAGAATTTCCTTGTAGAAATATTAATTAAATGTTTGGCCAGCAGACACCCACTCTTTATGAACAATTCTTCTTTCCTTGGAACTCAAGAAGGATAGGAGCATTTATTCCATTTAATTTTGACATGTGAGCTTTTTTTTTTGGATGATCTCTTTGAAACCATTATTTGGATCGTTCTGAAAGAACCAACTTTCATCATTTCATCACCAGTGATAATATTGTTCAATAATTTTGGGTTGATCTCAACATGTAACAAATCAGCTGCCAAATTTTCTCATGTTTCTCTCTGTTACTCTGTGAGATTTTTTGAAATTATTTTTGTAAAAAATTTTCTCATGCCAAATCTTTTGACTATTATTTCCCAAACAGCTTCTCGATTGATGTTGACTTTTTCTGCAATCATTTACACAGGTAATCTTTGATCAGATTGTACAATTTCAAGCACCCAGGACCTTTCCATGATGTAGATGGTTGTTCAGTGAAGTCTTCATCTTCAACATTCGTTCTACCTTCCTAAAACACTTTATACCAATGAAAAACTTCAGCCTTTGACATAACCTCATTTTCAAAAGATTTCTGAAGCATACTGTAAGATGTGGCATTTCATCCAGTTTAAAAAAAAAGACCCTTGTGATACCATTTTCATAATGAGAAACAAAAACACATATTCACCTATTACAGCACAACTCTAAATTGATTTACTGCCATTTTGAAATATGTAAAATAAAACATTTTATAAGATGGTTTTATGTAGACAATTTATTTTAATAATGACATGTGTTTTAACGATAACAGTATTTTAATAATGACCATTCTAAACTGCTGATTTACTGCCATTTTGAAATATTTAAAATAAAACATTTGTTTTAGGGTTTTATATAGACAATTTTCTGGAGGGCATATTAGTTGTAGAAGGTTTGACTAACATTACATTTCCTCGCTTCTTTGCTCATATATATAACTTGCCTGTAGCTTGTGGTCGTGTGGTCTATAACAGTGACTTCCTTTTTTCAAAGGTACGTTGTTATTATGATATTATTATGCTGTAAGACTTATTTAAATTGAATGTAATTGTATGAACTTATTTTAGAGATTGTATAATGAACTGTCAAGCTTGGGAGGACTGTATGTAGTCACATTAGGTAAATCTTTGGACAGTCTGCTTAAAGAATCAAGTGCATTTTTGGAAGGGAATGTACCTACACCTGCCCAAAAGGTAAATAATTTAAAAATTATATATATTTTTTTGGTATACTACAATTTTTATTACTGTGTACAAATTTGACTGTTCCTAGTTTTTCAAATACTAAACTATTGAAGTTATGAAGAAACTTGCATAACTATTATTTCTAGCCTTGTCTCTAATTGTTAATAAAGACAATTGTCTGTCTTATTGATGTGATGTAAAACAAAATCCCGAACATTAACAACACTGAATTACATTTTGAAAATTTGGTTCTACATCGTTTGTGTTAAACTATGCTCATAATGTATTTAAAAGTTTAAGTTAGTGTTTTAAATTTTCAAACTATACACAGATTTTAACAACCTCTCAAAATGTATTTAGAATTTCGGGTTATTGTTCATTTCGTAACCTTTTGTCTTTAATGAGGCTGTGTTATTTCATTTTCCCAATGGAAATTCACCTATAATAAAATGAAAAATGAAAAATGAAAAACTTATTAAAATTTAATTTTCTTCCTATGGTAATGCTTCAGTTATGTGGTCTGGACCCAATTTAATTATTTAGAATAACTTGTTTTAAATATTTTTGTAATGTTGTGTCTCTAACTTTGTCACATGGATAAATTCTCTCACTTTATTTGTGAAATAAAAAAGAAAAAAATACTCCTCACTGGAAAATGATGAAGCTTTTACTTTGGCGAGACATGGTACAATGAAGTAAACACCACACTTACCAACTAAAAAACTTGTAATTGTAATTTGTACATCAGGGTGGTACCCTCTCTCCATGAGTGAAAAATCCTCATACTGGTCAAAAATTGTCCAGCCAAACTATAGTAAGTTATCTGTTTTGCTTTTTACTCTTATTTCTACGTGTGAGTGGATATACTGTGATGATAATCATTTACTGGTTTACTAAGAGGGTTTACTGTATTTTTTGTTTATTTTACCAGTGTATTTTGTAGGCTGTTTGGTGTAATAGATTAGACCATCAATTTTAAATAGCATTTTTGAAATCTTTAATTGATCGATTGTACTTTGTAGAGAAAATGCATAACATTTCCAATAAAGTTGTTTCTGTAGCATTTTTTGTAAATACTATGGTAATTGGAGGAAAAGTTACAAGCGCTGTCATAGAGTGCTTTATAGAGTCATTAAGAATATACTGTGAGGTCTACTTGTCTTTGAACTGCTTACTAGTAGTTTTTTTTAGTCTAAGTTTTTGTAATGTCATAAAAATTACCTTTTATTATTATTTCACCAAAGATCTAGGTTTGTTTCTTCCCACTGTAATGTGGAGAGGACAATTAGCACTATAACCAGTTTGCCTGCACTGGTTCTGTATTTTAATTTTCTCTCAAGAGTAATCCTCAGAATACCCAGTTTTGGCTAGATTTTGATACAATCTTGGTAGATAATTTATTTTGGCAGTAGCTTGGTCAACTGATAACCAAAAAGATCTGGTTGATGCAAAATTTCATAATTATTGATGTAACATGATTTTACCACAGTAAGCAGCGTTAAAATCTATATAAATACTAGTTTATATGAATACAAAAGTTAAAAAGTTAATATACACGACATAATTAAATTGTTAGTTATGTAAATTTTCTTTTGTCATGCCAGTGAGGCAGCTGTGTGTCATGGTTATGTTTCCATATCCATGGTGATGATGTTTTCTTATGTATTTCCTTTTACATCTGTTGACAGGCTCTACTAAAGTTGGGCATGTTGAGAAGGACTTGCACACTGCAATCAGCTTGTAAGGAGCAACTGTTCCCAACACCACAACAGCTACTTAGCTTTGATGTTGAGTTTGGTGTGCCTTTGCACATGTGCCAACAACCTCAGTCTAGGTTTTTTTCCAAAATTTGCTCACTACAGGCAAGTGTAAGCTTTTAAAATATGTCTTTAGACACCCAAACAAAACTTGTAGTGACAAACACTTACTAAATTGTATTTCAAGAGCTATGTAAGTAAAATAACCAAAGAATTGGTTCAGGAGAAAACATGAAAGGCCTAATTACTCTAAAAATTTTATTTTTTGTTACATACGAGGTGTTGCAATTAAAAAACCAGAAGGGTGCTGCTACCAGCATGTGCTGTAGGTTTGAATATATTTGTGCTATTGATGCTTCCACCACTCTGATATTGATGTTATGGCATGGCTGTATGTCCTTGAACTAGCATATTGTTGAAAAAATGCAAGTGTTGAGATGGAGGAATGAGTTAATCTCAAGTTTCTTGTAAAACTGAAACCAACTACTACAGAATTTCATGCTATGTTAAAGGAAGTGTATTGAAGTGAATTTTTATTGCACATACAAGTTTTTGAGTAGATTTAAGGAAGGATGTGAAATCATTGAAAATGATTTGCACCTTGGATGACTCTCAACATCAAGAATGGATGACAATATCCAAGAAAATTGGTAAACTGATCCATAACAATTATTTTCTGAGTATCCAAATTCTTGTTGAAATCTTAGGAATTAACAATGAAAGAGTTCATCAGATTTTGCATGAATCATTCAATATGCAGAAAGTTTGTGCAAAAATGGTGCCAAAACTTCTCACTCCAGAGCAAAAGGAATCAAGAATGAACATGTATGCTGAGTTTCTAAACAACACCGATAATGATCCAGAATTAGTTGTTAGGCAGAGTGATTACTTAAGAAGGATCAATCTGGTTTTTGTACGTATAATAATGAAACAAAACACCAATCGATGATTGTAAAAGCCCCACACACCACAGAAAAAGAGCAAAAAAGATCAAATAAAAATTAAGGCCATGATAATTTTTTTTTTTTTTTTTGACAACCATGGAATTGTCTACATTTACTTGGTCTCTCAAGGTTAGATGGTCAGTCAACATTATTGCATTGAGGTTCTGACAGCCCTTCATAAACGAGTCAGAAGACCAAAACCTGATTTGTGGAAGAGAAATTCCTAAATGCTTCACAAAGACAATGCACCTGCCCATTACATCTTGCCTGTGAAGGCGTTTTTTGCGAAATATGACATCACTACGTTGGATCACTGACCTGGCCTCCTGTGACTGTTTTTCCTAAGACAGAGCTTAAAGGGACAAAATTTTACAGTGTGGAAGCAGTGAAGTGAAAGTGTTAGAGGTTCTCAACAAGCTGACAGAAGTGGACTGTCATAAATACTTTGAACAACAGAAAATTTGTATGGAGTGTTGTAGTGAGAGTACAATGAAGGGGATAACTTTATAATGTAATTGGTGATCAATGAGGAGTTTTGTAACATCAGTCTAGTTATTTAATTGCCACAACTTGTATAGATTGAATACTAATATTTAACTTTGGTATAATTATAAAAACGTTTTGAGATATGAACAAAAACTACACCTGTATATCAAATTTAATTGAAAATATATCCATTATTAATTAATGTAGGCTTCAATTTAAAAAATACACAGATAAACTTTCATGTAAAAACTAATGTTTTTGACTCTAGGTTTATGAAAAGACAGTCATTTTTTTGCAGAATTACCACATTTTGTATATTGAAAAGATAAATTTTTAGTATTGTAAGAAAACTCAAGATTTGTGAACTTTTCTAACTTAGTGTTACCTTCAAGACACTAAATTCCATGTCATCAGTGGAATTTAACATGTGTTTCCTTTTGTTAACATGATAATATATAATACCTTAGCAATTTATTAGAGTATTGCTAGAAGTAAACACAACATTTACAAAACAATTAAAATAAATTTTATTGTCTAAATAATACTAAGTTATAAGATCGTGTCTGCTTTTAGTTTATCTTCTTTGTTTTCATCATCATAAATTTCCAAATCTTTAACATGATACCAAACTCCACAGTCTAGAAGCGTGGCAATCAAAATGAATCCTGAAAGTAATAAGATTATATTTAGAGTAGTTTGATGTGTATAGGCAAAGTAGAATGCTGTGTTAATTATGAATAGGTTTTTTTTAAAGATTTACTACCTTTGACTTCTACAAGTACAATACTTTTGTACTTTTGGAATAATATTTATCTTAACACCTATTCACTCAAATAGATGTTGTCAGTTAATATTAAAACATACTGTAAACAAATAAAATACATGACCACCAATAAAATTAAATGTGTTTAAAATGGTAAATACATTTCCATGTGAAATAATATTCTAAAAATAATTATTCTTGAAATGAATTAGTATTGTACTAACACAAAATGTTTTAGGTTTTAAACTATATCAATAACAATAATTATTGTGACTTGTATATGATGAAAAATGAATTTTTAAGTAGATTAGTTTAGTTAAAACAAACACAACACATTTTAAACAACAGCATAGGCATTCTAATATGGCAACACAAATTAAGGGTGTTTCACAGAATGATTTCATAAACATTCTGGGACTGAAGTGTGCAGTACATAGATTTGGTTAGGTTTCTTTAAGCAGTGTTTGGTTAAGTTAATCCACTTAAGTCTGTGCTTGGTTAAATAAACGCTTAATTTCATTATTGTAACATAGCCAATGGACCACATATTCAAATGATTAGGACTATATACCTATTCTTCCCGTCAGTGGTACGAGTCGCGTGTGTAGCTTGGCCAATCCAAATTTCATGACGAATATTTTAAATGTGTAATTGTGCTTAGTGTTTGTGACGTATGTTTTTAATGTTTTCTTTGACTTTGTGACGACCTCAACAGAGGGATTTAACATTTTGTATGGCCTGAAGATGAAACTATAAAGTTTTGAAACCGCTGTAGCCTTTATCAGGTGAGTTAATAGACCACTGACGGGAACAATAGGTATATAGTCCTAATCATTTAAACGCTTAAGCCTTTGAGATTGGAAGGCGAGTAAGTGCTGCTATTAATGATCTTCTAATCAGATTGTATAAATATTTATTTCAGCATAGCCAGAAGTCACAGGTGGGCTTTCACTGTTTTGCTGAAAAGCTTGTCTTTTGTCAAACATTGGTCATGTCTAGCACTTGGAATTAAATCACATGTGTTCAAATTTATTCATTCAAATCAATAACTTTTATCATCAATATAATAGATTAGGTTAGGTTAGATACTACAGGAAGGGATAGTACAACCGCAGGCACTGTGAACATCATCAATATAATCGTTTCCGGATAAAATTTTGTAATTAATGTTTTCATTACTGAATCATGTAATGCTTCTTGATATAGAAATTAATAGGTTCTACTATAAATTTTTTTTTTTAATAAATAATTTTCTTTATTCTAAAAACAATTATGTATACTTGTGTAAATATACGAGAAAATGTTTTTAATTAACACTTTTATTTACAAAATTAGTAGAATTTTATGAAAGCATTATTATTAATTATATTTAAGAAAACAATCTTTGAGTTATTTTGATGTTATTATAAATTATTATTGAAGAGTAAGAAAACTAAATGCCAACCTAATATGACAATCTAATTAAATTTTAAACAGTATAAATTCAAATTTCAAACATAGAAAATTATACTAATAATATTTTTTTAGTAATAAAATTATTAGTACATTTTAAATCAAATTAATATGAAGTCACAAAAAACATAAGGACTTGCTGTAGCAATGTAGCTCTACCAATTATATACAAATCAATATGTAATTGTCAAAAACTGCGAAATGTCAAAATAGACTAACTCAATAAACTATTTAACTGAAATTTTTATAAAATTAACAAAAATGGTATATAATAGTAATATCTGAATCTTTCAAGTGTAGGTGTATGGCATGGCACAAATGACTGACTAGATGTAAATTAATAATATGTCTTGTTATTTTAAGGCGAAAAGCACAATGAGGCTATTATTGCCTCCCTAAATGTAAGTGTGAGTGTAAAAAGTTAAAGTCGTAAGTGTAGTGTTGTGAGTTGAATAATAATAACAGTTATATATATATATATAATCTCAAAACCTGAATCAATGACTTTTTCAGTTAGGTCAGTTATTCTCAAAGTATTACAGCACTTACCAAGTATATTGTATCTGGAATTTATAAGAAAAAATAAATAGGTATAAGATCAAAAACTAATTTTTGAGTAGGTAAGTTTAAGGTAAAACATACACAAAAAATTGTAAACTGATAGACATTCTTTAATGTACGAGGGCTATCCAGAAAGTCAGTTACGTTTTGCTCTGTAGACTCTGGGGCTTGGCTATAATGGCCATATTGGTTTCGAAGCATTCGTCTATTCAGTGGCTCTTCAGCCATGCTAATGAGAAGTTACCGTTGCTGCTTGTTCCCATACAATACTAGTTTAAAATGTGCGCCGCTATTGAAAATCCTGCAACTGTGAAGTGCGGTTGGTGATACGGTTTTTGTTGGCTAAGAACAATAAACCAATTGAGATTTATTGCCAACTCTGTGAAGTTTATGGGAACGATGTGATTACTGAAGGCGGAGTGCGTCAATGGTGCATTAGGTTTAAAAATGACCAAACTAATGTGAGCGACGAAGAACGAAGTGGACGGCCAAGCATTGTGACCAATAAAATTGTCTCTAAAGTCTTTGAGAAAATTAAAGAAGACCTTTGGTTCACAATAACAGAGCTATCGCTTAGTTTTTCACAAATTTCAAGAAGCTAGTTGCATGAAATTGTTACACAAAAGTTAGGTTACCACAAATTTGTGAAAGATGGGTACCGAAAATCTTGACTGAAACCCATAAAAATCAGCGTATGGCTGCTTCACTGACATTTTTGGACAGTTACGAAAAGGATGGTGACTCACTACTCGATCAAATCGTTACAGAAGACGAGATGGGTCAAACATATCGACTGTGAAACCAAATTGCAGTCTATGGAATGGGGGCACACAAATTCCCCCAATGTTGCGTCAACATTGCATGCAAACATTGTCTGCAAGGAAGATCATGGTGACAGAAAAGGAGTCCTTCTTGTTGATTTCTTAGAACATATCACGACAATAAATTCTGCAAGGTATTGTGAAACCTTGGAAAATTTAAGAAGAACAATTCAAAACAAGCGCAGAGTAAAGTTGAGTTAAAAAATTCTGTTTTTACACAACAACGCCCGACCACACAGGCAATCAAACTCGAGAAGTACTGAATATTTTCAAGAGAGAGGTGTTTCCAAATCTACGTTACAGTCTGGATCTTGCTCTCAGTGATTATCACATGTTTCCTGCAATGAAGACCTGGCTTGTGACACAGCGTTTTGATGATGATGTGGAACTGTAGGAGGGCGTGACAACCTGGGTGAAGTCTCAGGCAGCAGAATTCTACGACACTGGAATTTCAAAACTGGTTCACCGCTATGATAAGTGTCTAAATTTATATGACTATGTAGAAAAATAGTATTTTAGTGCTACTTTCAAATGTATATAATGAAAAAAATTGTTTGTACTTTCTTTTTTTTTATACCAAAACATAACCGACTTTCTGGATAGCCCTCGTATTATAGTAAAATGTTTGAAAAGACTTCAGATACATCGTAAAATGAATTACCTACAGAATATGGGGGCCACTAAGGGTAGGCCAGTCAAGCTGTAGTGGAAAGTATGAGCTGAAATGACGAAACGCTACTTAATATCAACAACCTCATCAACAAAAATAGAATAGTGACTTATACGGCCAATAGAAAAAGTGCATGTGGCCTTCTAAGTTGAGAGGAAGATCTGAATTATATTAAACTGACTATAAAGAGTTAATATAATTCTTTTATATTATATTAAGAATTCTTTTATATTATTCATTTATAATATTTATAATATTTATATTATATTAATTTATAATATTTATAAGAATTTATAATATTTAATTCTTTTATATTATAATTCTTTTATATTATATTATATTAAAGAGGCCTGTCTACCAACCTCTTTTCTACTCCTAATCAATACAACTGTCACATTAATTTTCTTCTCTTCTCATGTAGTTCAGAACTTATATGAAAAATAAAGTAACTATATGGTCTCATAATTTTCATTACTTGATAATAGAGGAAAATTGTGTTTTACTGTGTAATATAACTATATGATCTGGTGGATCATACAATGAGCTACAGGGTGCGGCAGTCAATCCTACATTTTTGAAAAGGCTATGGAAGGCAAGAAAATGGACTGGACTAGTTGTCAAGGTTACTTTTGTATTCCCCACCTCAAAACATTTTGGTCGTCATTGAAGAATGGTCAAAGCTACAATGGTTGTTTGACATACAAAGTGGTAGCTATACCCAAACTCACACCAAACAATTTTTTCTTGTGGGGTACCTAAACAATAAAGTGTATTAAGAAATACTCAAGAAAGAAAGAACAAAGAATTGAAGAAGTCAAGGCAAGAATCCGCCTGGAAATTCAGAAAATTCCTCAGCTTATGTTCCGTGATGTGATGAACAACTTCAGAAATCGTCTGCAAGAATGCATTAATCGGGAAGGATACAATCTTACCGATGTTAATTTTAAATAATGAATAATTATGTTTGATTCTTAAATGCTTTTTAATGTAAATAAGATGGTAGTAATAAAATTTTGGAAAATGCATCTGTTTATTTTTCAAGACCTTTTCAAAAATGCAGGATTGACTGCTGCACTCTATATATAATAAGTACCTGATGATGTAAGGTTGAGGTAATACCTGAGGTTTTGGCCATCATAAAGCCAACAGTTACCTGTACTGCCACAGCTCTGGCCCCACACTAAGCAAGCTGAATCTGTAACATACTTATACTTTTATAAGATCGTTTCCAAAAATATAATATGTAATTTATAATTGTTGTTCATAACTGTAATGTATGGTTTATATCAGTAGTTAAAGGGGAAAATTCCAGCTGTATAAATGTAACATAAAAAGATAAATATAAAAAAGTAAAGTTTTTCTTAGCATTGTTAACCTAATAACATAATCAACAATAAGAACCAATAATGAAACAAAATAAAAACATGTGATAAGTGTTAAACTATAAATTTATTTACTTTTTAGAAACAAGATTAGACAAGCAGCAGAAGTGCTAAATCTTGATTGTGGGGTATCGTGAAGTGATCATTTGTTATAATAAAAAATATGGTAAGATTAAGATTAAGAATAATACTAAAAGGAAGGGATAATATAACACCAGGCACTGTGATCAAATGATCTACTGCACTATTAAGCCTCTTAGGATTCAGTTCAGCAGACTGGTGCCATTAATAAGTTTTAGCAGCCTACTGACTAGCTCTTACTAGCAAGTAGTTTCTTCATGGCAGATTCCTTTGTGTTCATGCACACCCTCAGACCAATGTGCTCTGTAATGAGTAATGGTTTTCCTAAAATGTGACCTTCCCAATATGTCTTCTAAAGTTCTCCTTGAGGGACCTTTTTCAAAAACATTTACTATGGGAACACCCAACCTGGTTGTCTTGCCTGCTCTTGCTTATTTATCTGACCCAGCCAGAGACAGGGAGGTCAGCTCAGGTCTAATAAACTCAGATGTAGATCCCAGTCTGCCAACTGGTCTGCCTCCTCATTGCTCTTAATCCCCTTGTGCCCTGGAACTCAGTGAAGATAATTCACTTTTTTAGGGATAGAGTGTTAACATTCTCTCAACACTCCCACTTCAGCTTAGATTGAATTATAGGTCCTGCAAGTGCTTTAATAACTGCCTGACTATCGGTATAAATTTGAATTCAAGTTTTCTTAAAGGTCTGTCTCAAATTATTCTGAACACAGTCACTGATGGTCATTACTCTTGCCTGGTATACTGTGGCGTATTACTCCAGGGTAATGACTCTCTTCATCCTTAGTCTCAAGCTATACATTCCAGCACAAGTGCCGATCTTGGTTTTGGAGCAATCTGTATACCAGACAAGATCTCTAAAGCTTGCCACCACAGGATTTTCCTCTTTAAATGTCATATTGACATCAAAGGTTCTAGATACCAAGTGCTAAAATATAAAAAAAAATGTTACCTAAAATTTTACAGGAACTTTTATATTTATGAGATTTTCATTGAAAAATATATCTTGCAGGACAGAGACTGCTACAGTACTTGGCACATAGGAGCTGTAACAATAAAATTTAAGTGAAAAGAAAATTTATAAATGAATAAATAATTTGTAAGAGGCTAATATATAAGTGTATGTAATATGTAAAGTTCAAACATTTTCTCCTGAACTTATAAAAACTACAGACATTAATAGTATCTCAATTTTTATTATTTAGATATTAGACATCTCAGGTTTCTTCCAATTTAAATAGTCTCATATCAGTTT
Source organism: Callitettix versicolor (assembly GCA_022606455.1). Taxonomy (NCBI): domain Eukaryota; kingdom Metazoa; phylum Arthropoda; class Insecta; order Hemiptera; family Cercopidae; genus Callitettix; species Callitettix versicolor. The sequence continues at coordinate 31,832,691 of CM040190.1, read as the reverse complement.
GCAAAAACATGGTAGATTGCAAGTAGGTGATGGCAACTTAAGGTAGACCTTGATTCTTGAAAGTTTAGCCACCTCTGCAATATAGAGCCCTTTACTACTTCTCAAGAGAGAGAGAGACAATTCCGTAAAAATATGGTTTGAAAGTTTGTTGTGTAATCAAATACTATACTAATTTAGTATATCTGTTGAATTTAGAATCTTGATTAGTAGGCACAAAGTATGGGTGCTTGGTGACAGAAATGTTGTTTCCCTTTAACTGTACACAGCCTGGTTGTTAGCTTAGACAAGGCTAATGGAATGCTCACAAATTTAACCTCATTCTTCAAGTTAGACATGTGGTCTTACTGAAGATTGTGGCATCATCAGTTAAGACATCGGCCAGTCTGCTGTGTCTCTGAACTGCGCATCTCAAGTTACAGTTTTGAGAATTGCAGTTATTGCTGTAAGTTTTACACTTTCCATTAATGCTGATCCCTTGTTCTCAACATCAAAGATAAGAAAAGAAAAAAAAATACCCTTATCACATTCTAGCAAAGTCAGGTGAGTTCTGAGCAGCTGATGGGCTTGGCAATCCCACCATGCTTCTAGGTTATATTATTTTTACTTGTCTATTCAAAACACATGTACGTTCACTACTCTACAAAGCTTGGCTTATACTAAAGTGTAAGGCGACATATGCTGATTGAGGAAATGACACCAGCCCAATGGTGTATCAAGCAGAGACTAGGGCTAGAGAAGGCATTGTAACTGAGCATGTCAGGAATACAGAAAGAGACACAATAGATCTACAACAAATATATGAAAGAGAGCAATATGACATTTATTTTGTTTTTGGTCTTTAGAAATTTGTAAAATTCATTTTTTTCTTAGTATAAAAATTATACAATTTATTCTGTCATATAAAAGCAATTTTAGAATTAACCGAATTTTTTCCTGGACATATTATTGAACAACATAAAAGTATAAAAGTATTGTGTTGTAAGTGTTAACATAATAAATTACCCATGAGCATTCCATAGAGTATAGGACCTGGAATGAATGCTAACGCACTGAGTAACAGTTCTGTGAAACCTATGGAGATGGATTTATCCTCTGCTGAAACAGCTCTGAAACATTAGAGTCAGTGGAATTAATGTTAAAACCAAAACTCAAAATTTTGTTTTAAGGTATTTGTTTTTGTGATTACAGGGAAAACCCATATTACAGTGAATTTTTATCACCTGATTTGTATAATGGTGTTGCCTGCTCGTCCAGATGATGAGAAGAACCTGAGTATGCACAGGATGACAATAAAAATAGCAAAGTTTGTTTGGCAATTGACAGGACAAAAAGATTCAGTAGCCATTCCTGATTCTGGTATACAACTACAGTTGGTAAACACCTAAAACAAAACATATTAAAAACAAAACATAGTAACTGAAACTTGTTATTCAAAATGTCTAAATTGTTTGTTACTGATTGTTCAAATATTATAAATGTATGTAAAAATAATTATTTGGTTTTATTTCTTGATATGTATAGCGTACTTCATGTATCTAATATTAATGAAACAGAAATGATCATTTACAAGCAAAAATGGAATACTGTTAAAAGGAATGCAAGTTAAAGAAAGAATATAACACAAAATACTGTATACAATTTATACAAATGCAAATATATATATTTAAAAGTCATAAATATAAAATAATGAGGCTCACAGTTATAAAAATTGAGTTTATGCTTGATTTTATAAAAGGCTGCAAATTGTTTTCAGGCCAGAGTTGTGTGCCTTCAGCTTCTTTCAGTGAACTACCTATAAATCCTTAAGAGAGGAGGGGCCAAACAGGCTAAATGATATATTTTAATAAAAATGGGAGTATTGGATATGTTAATGTGGTAAAGTGTGCATTGTTGCTTTAATTAACTGGTTGAAAAAATGGAGAACTATAAATCTATCTGTTAATGCTTACCTTTGTTCCATTTATATAACTGATATCTGTACATCCAGCATGGCAAGGTGAATAGAAAGTTGTAGTTTTATCCCAGGAACAGATGGGTTCATACTTAACTGTTGGTCCACATAGACAGTCTGTGTTGCAAGACATGTTCAGGTTCCAGCTGGAAATTATCAATCAATATTTTTAAGTTTCAATTATTATCAGCTACATTGCAAGTGATAATTAATATGGAATGTAATGCAATCTATTACTCTGGTTTCCATATGGTTACAATACGTGCAGTTGGTTCCATATAACACCTTGCAAATGGTTTAAGGGAATGTAAAGAGTGGGGTTAGGACCAAGTGTCACACTTCCTACACCTGCCTGAAGAAATAGACAGTTCCATAGAAATTAGGAAAACTGATCCTGAACACAATTTAACCAACACTGACTGACTTAGTACTCCTCACAAACTGTTTCTTCTGTTACAGCAAGGACATGCAAAGGTCACATTTTACCTAACACAAGAATACTTTCACCAGTACTTCCTACCTTAGTAACATTCCCAGTCAGTAGAGTTTGTGGAAAAGAGAAGGAAGCCTTAAATGTATTTTTTCAAAATGCTTTTTTTCATCAGGAAAGTGCATATGGACGCAAAATATAGGACACAAATTGGGTCTGAGGGCTGGTTTGACACCATGAATAGCAAAGACCTATGGGCAACAGGAGTTATGAAATATATAGGTTATTGGTATTATCTAATGCTGAAAATTTGAAGCAAGAAATAAATCATTTTAAAAAAAATAACATCCAGCCATTTATCGTATTTACAAAAAGAACTCATATATTCACTTTGTTTGTAAAAGACAAATAATACCTTCCATCTGATTTCCTACTGCCATGAAGGTCATCTGCAGGACATCCAATAAAAGCAAAGGACAGGTAGCCTAATACGTCCAGTATTTCAACAAAAATATTCCAGGCTGCGAGAACTCTTGGGCTAGGCTTTAGTTTGGAGATCACTGCTCCTGAGCTAATCACTCCTAAGCCAGTGAATAATAGGCCAATAGCTCCTACAATCAACATGTCATAGTATAAACTTGTTAATTTATTTTTTTTTATTTTTAAAATAAACTTTATTTTCAATGACAGTTAACATTTTTGGATATTTTAAAATTTCTAAAATTTAATGATACATAAAACTACATTCTTAATTTAAAAAAGTATTTTCAGACTTATTCATTTAAATGTCCAGTCTTTTAATATTTTACTAAATGCAATTAAGCAAAACACTTTACAAACCTTTCTAAAACACAATCTTGGAATAAACTGAAACTTCCTTTACAATTAACCACCCTGATACTCTCATGGTGAGCTGTTAAAATACATCATAAAACAAAAACATCATACATCAACATTTCTTGCATCATACTTGCATCATACTTTCAACAACTGTAGTCATTTGTTTTCAATGGGAGCACTGCTTACAGATTTAGTTTGTGATACTGAAGTTAAAATTAGTTGTAAAGTTCTTTTTAAAGTCTTACATTCTATTTTAAGAGCTAGAGTTTACAGGTATGATTTTTGGTCATAAAAAAGTACATAAACTGTGCAATACATTCTAAATTAAGGATACACAAAGTTGTTTTTATTGACTAACAGAAATGAGTTATTTTCTACTTCCAAAATATTTACTTCGAGTTTGGTAAGAGTACCTTTTTTACTTACAAAAAAAATTTCTAATTTTAGCAAAAATTGCTAGGGTTATTAATTTCAAAAAGCTTGTGAATGTATTCAAAAATATTGTAACACATTACTGTATTGTTCATAAATTCTTTAAAAATCATTCTGGCTTTTTTTATACATATCTATCCAGCACATACAAGGTTTGGTTTATCTGACACAGACCTAGTCCTCTTACATTTTGAGAAACAAGTTTTTAGTGTAAATAACAAGTATTACTGTAAACTAAAATACTCCTATACATAAGTGTAAATTCTAATTCAGTACATATATTGTTGTTATACAAAGATTTACTTTAGTCTTGCAACTTCCTCATGTAATACCTGTATATAAACTAGCTTCAGCAGCCGTAGTTCTGAACTGAGTCTCGATATACTTAGGCATGAATGTCCAGTAGCCAATCATACCCAAAATGTAACATACTGAACTCAGTGAGTTATAGAGAAGCACTGGATTGCTTGCCAGTCTCAATACTGACCTCACAAAGTCTGCAACAACACACCAAGTTTAATTTAATTTGTATGACTAAAAGCTAAAAGAGTTCATGATGGGTGACATTAGAAAGAATTTTCAAATAAAAATTCGTTTTTACATATCAACGCTATTAAATTGTAATGTTTCAAAAATTTAACTTTTCAAAACACTAAGGTATTAATAAAATTGCTTAAATCATTTCTCAGTTGTTTGTTAATTACATGTACTGTATACATTCATTTTCTTTTCAGAATTGTTTACCAATTATTCAATTAGTTTTTAAAAATCTCTGTGCTGTGTTCATACAATATTTTTTTGACAACATAATAATATGTATATAATCAGAAAAGTATTTCAAAAAACCTAATTAAATAACTAAAGATACTTTGTAAAAAGTGTATTTTTAAAGTGCTCCAATTTTGCTCCTCTTTTTAAAAGTGTCATTTCTCTCTAGGTTGGATGCAAACACTTAATGAAACTATAAAGTTAGCATATTTTTTTTCAAATTAACATAATGGGTACAGTTTGTTATTGATTGATTTAAAATTTTTTTTTTTATTTTAAGGCGAAAAGCACATTGAGGCCATTACCGCCTCCCTAAATGTAAGTGCAAGTATAAAGTGTTAAAGTCATAAGTGTAGTGTTGTTAGTGTAAGTGGTTGTTAGACTCGGGTACTGTAAGGGATGTCTAAATTCTCTCAATAAGTGCAGCTAGTCTGCACCTTCCTGCTGGGGTTATTGATGGAAAGAACTAGTAGAGAAACAAAGTGATACTTGTTTATTCAATTGTTTCAATAGTTGATACTTCAATAATACTTCAAAGTGAAAGAAACTGATTTGAAGTGTAATAAAAACTACAACCAAAACATAAATAAAACCATGTGATCAACAATTTCTATTTATTTGGTATGGAACAGATTAATAGAATAATAAAATTCATGCAAATTTTCATTGGAAAATGGCCATTATGGCAGGACTCAAACTCAGAATCTTGAAATAAGCATGATCCTGTCCTCTAAATAACTTTTTTATGGATGTTAAATATATATATATATATATATATATATATATATATATATATATATATATATATTATACATATAACTTATATATAAAATCAATAATTTCTTATATATAATTACTTCAGAATAGTCTTTCTGTGATATTTACAACAACACAATAGACTGTTATAGACACTTTAGATTACAATAAAGTGTATTAAAAGTGTGTAATACACTTCAGTTTATTTTTAATTTAGCCCTACTTGCTATGACCACTCTTAAATTTTGGGTTATTGGTTGAAGCCCTGACACATCCAATATTCACAGTTGTAATTATTCATAAATAATAAATTTATAAATGAAGAAATTATATTCCAATTATATATATATATATATATATATATATATATATATATATATATATATATATATATATATGAATGTGTTAACAGTTCACAAATTTTGATCAGATTTGTTTCAAACTTAGTACAGCAATCAATTTTGGTAATAGGTTGGACAAATTTTGTTATATAGCAAAAGTATTTTTTATCAGTGGCAGTCCCTGGAAAGTAGTAACAAGGGTTCACAAAGAAGCTCATGTTGTATAAGCTTATATAATAATATAAGTTTTAATATCACATTGCTCATAATTAAAGGTTAGAAACTGTAACACTACAACTATTATAACTTTGTGTTAAATTGCTTCAAGTAATTTAATTGTCTGGAACTCTATTAATTTCATTTCTTGGTTACCATTTCTTGGTTCTGAGCTTTTAGAATGTTAATTACTGCCTTTAATGGTAACAGTAAGTAATATAAAATTCACACAAAGTAAAACTTCTTATAAAAAGTAGGTCAATACATTTGTTTTTACCATTTCATTTCTGTTCCACGCCTATTGCTTTTCAATACCAAGCCTGGTAGCATACCAGTCCCGTTATTTAAGTTCCACACTTCATATTTAATAAAAGAATTAAGTTTAGTTGAATTTTGATTTTTTTTAACATTTCTGTATGTTGAAAAAGTCATGATTTTTCAGTAATCATGAAATCATTAATCATTAATCAGTGAATTATCTACATTTAAATTAGATAAGTGTAAATTCCTTTTACTTTGAGGTAAATGGAAATAATACATTTTATTTTATAATACTTGCACAAAATCTGTTGCATCAAAAATATTTTACTGTTAAATTATTTCAATTAAATTATTACCTTGAATCGATTTCTGAGGTTTGTCATGTTGATGCTCTTGTACTTGTTGTTTGCGTTGAGCAGCTCTAGGCAAAGTGTGAGGAAATAAACTAATAGTGACACCCAACACCAGGCATATTGTTCCTATTGGTATCCAACCTTGAAACAAAAACTTGTTTACATTATTGACTACTCTATAACACAAGAAATGAATAATTGAGACGAGCAATTTGGATGTAGTTTTTACGAAGAATCACAGAACACAAAGAATTGACACAGTAAGAAGTAAAGACAATATTTTTATATTACAGAAAAACATCAAAAACTCAATTCTGGATAAAATGACACAGAAGTGTTGAAACACGAAGTCACCAGTGAATATGTTGAAATGTTTTTAAAATCTAAAGAGATTCAAGAGACCCTGATGTTGAACAGCTTGAAGATGGAGAAATAAAAATAAAATTTCTTCCTCCAAATGTTACTTGTTTTTCCAGCCATTTGTCAAGCATATTTTGGAATCTTTAAAGAAAAAAATATCAATGGAAAATGTGATTTATTCTAATTTTAGTGATTGATGATAGTAAGGACATGATTTAAAAGCTAAAAAACTAGTTATTGATTGTTATAGGCTGAATTTCAGAATCAAATGCTAGATTACTGCCTATAATTCTTATTCGTTCTTCAGGAAAGCTTCTCAACCATTCTGTAAATGACTTCTCAGAGATGGAGGATGATGCAAAGGACTTCAATCAGTTGCCATTAATAACAAAAATTCCAGGCTGTGAAGACGCCTATGATGCTGGATTGAAGAGTGGATACATCAAGATGAATATTATGAACCTCTTTAAGATGGTGAGATTATTGCAATGATGAGCACCACCTTTTTCACCAGAGAGGTCTGTTTGCATTAGAGTACCACAGTGTATATGTTTTTAGAACCATATATATATATATATATATATATATATATATATATATATATATATATATATATATATATATATATTAATTAACCATTATATTAATTATGAATATAATATAATTAATTTATATATTTAACCATAAATAGTTTTAATTTTTATTGTATTGTTTATCAAATGTATTATTTTATGATTTGAAATTTCAAATACATCCCTGGGGAGCTCAGTGCTAGAAGTGGCTAAAGCATCAAGCAGTCCACTGCATTACTCAACTGTGCACCTAAAGATTCTTAGTTCAAGTCGCAGTTGTTCTTATTTCTTTTCCCCTTACCGTTAACACACTGATCCCTACACTGATAAAAAAAAAAACAAATACACGAAATATAATCTAAACCACATAGTTTTTGTTGTGAATTACTATCTTAATTCTGTGAAACTCAACATTTAAGTAACTCGAAACTCTCTTGGTCGACATTAGGTTGAGTTTCTGAGGGTGTACTATATATAGGAGGAACTAAGTATAAATGTTGGAGGAAAGAATTTTATGTAGAGTTTAGACAAGGATGAAAAAAATACATTGAAAGAATGAGCAAGAATAGATTGCCAAAAATAATACAAAGGAATAACTCTAGTGAAGTTAGAACAGACATCTTACATACATCTTGTACAGATAATGACGATGATTTACAATCATTGTACATTTAATACATCACTCACACTACATTATATATTTACTGTGTACATAAAAAATATGTGTACAGAATGTGCTACCTGACTGTTAGTGTGTTAAGCTAGATTTTAATAAAAATTCTCATTTAATTAACTTTAGTTATGAGTGTGTGACTGTACTAATGCTTACCAAACCACCAGGCTCCGATCCACCGAGGATCCTCAGCACTCATGTCTGGCTTTATTGAAGGTTCAACATAAATCTTCAAAGCATACGAAGCTAAGAGGAAGCCCATTGTAGGACCTAACATGCGTAGGCATGAAGCAATTGCTGAAACCAAAGCAGTGTTTTATTGGAAAAACCGATTAAAAATTTGTACTTCATGAAACACTTACAATTGTATAAATTAGTAGATATTATTTAAATTACTTCTAATTAATCGTTTTATTCTTTCGTAGACCATCTCAGCACAATTTAACGTGAACTTATCTTGAATACACCTTGGTGCTCATATCTATAAACTTCCTTTTAAAGATTTTTCCTTTTGCTTGCAGCAACAATAAACTATCTAACAGCCTTTCGAAAACTATGTATAAGTGAATTAAATAACATTCAGCTATAAAATGTATACATTCTCATACTCATTTATATTATATTTTAAATACAGCCTAAGGCACCTACCCAAAATAAAGAAGTCCCCGCCAAAATTCTTGTTTAAGAAATATTAACAAAAAGTGCAAAATTAGGTATATACCACAATTTTATAAATTTTGGTCACATATAAAAATTTAGATCTCAAGTTTATGTAACAAATTGGAAGTAAAAGAATTTTACAGTTCTCCAATGTCGGTCAGGTTTATTTTGTTTTTTATAGTTAAATCTAGTAGTCCTTTAGTAATTTGTGAGTTGCAAATCTTCAAACATTATTAAAATTTGTTTAACTGAATTAAAGAATTAGCTTTTTCCTTTGCAATTACGTAATTATCTTAGTTTTCATTGATAATTCCTGAACTGATTTTCATTAATTAAATTAAATTTCAAAAAAAAAAAATTTTTATTAATTTTGACGTTTTTAAGGTAAAAGAATTCAATTAAAAAATTAATTAAAAATAATCCTGATATAGTGGACAAAATTAGTGGACAAAGCAATAGTGGACAAAATTTAAATGAAATTTGTCAATTTGTTTAGTCCGAGTTCTATTCAAAAACAGATTGTTGTTACAACTAGTGTTTTCCAGGGTAAAAATAGTGGTGAAGCACTTACCTAACAGAAAAGGCATTTTGTTCTTTCTGACGTTATCATCTAAGTAAGCAACACCTAGTGTCCAGTAAGGAGAAGTGCCAATACCTAGAAGTATTTGTACTCCAATGAGAATGTAAGCTGGCATTAGAGAGATACCTCCCTCAGAGCAATCTTCTTCAAATAACAATCCTGTACCACACATTGGTGGACTTGATCCTAAAACTAAAACAATCAACACTTTTTTAATTTGTAAGTTTTTTGTTTCTATATTTCATTTAAAAAATTGTAGAACTTACTGTACTTGATATTGTAATACTTTTTGTACACAAATTCTATATTAGTTGCATACAGGTTTAGTAAATTCGTGTATTTAGGTACTGCCAATGTGCATAAATGAGAGACACACCACAATCAGACAAAATCAGCTTAAAATATTGTCATTTTTATGAGTGACCTATGAACAAAAAAAAAAAAGAATATATATGTTCAGTCCCTTGTTTTCACAGAATAACTAAGAACCTACATAGTAAATTTTGTATTGTGTCAACTTTAATGCCATAAGCCAGTTATTCAATTTAAGCATGAAAGACTATATGATGAAGAAAGTTAAATTAATTAGCATACATTTTCTAAGTAATTCTCTGAAACTCTTTGTTAGTATTGAATTATGTTTCTGAACAGATTTCTACCTTGATACTATACACCTACCTGTGACATTGCTGTGGATGGTAGTCAGAGAGACAATGTCTTGCCCAGGGCTGAACCAAAAGTGAGGTATCAATTTGGAAAAACAAGATATAGTACAAATAATACTGCCTAGAGCAACCCATCTAGTTTTGTGACTAGAGCTGCCGATATAAGCCAATGTCACTGCGGAGAACAAAGTGCCTACATCCCAAGCACCTGCAATGTAGCCTGTGGCAAAACACAAGTTTGTAATTAAAAACAAGTTTACATTATTTTTTTTAAGTTTATAAAGTGAAACTACAAATTTAATAATCATTTTAAGTATGATTTTTTTACCTGACACCCTACTTGGTATCTTGAATCTCCTTTCCATAGTGGTGAGTGTGGCAACATTGTATGCATGCATTGCAAATTGATTCATACCAATAAGTCCATAGATTACAATATAAGTCTTCTTGCTGGCAAGGCACTGCAGGAAAGCAGGATAACACCCCCACAAGCCACAACGGCTGTCATCAGTATCAATTCTCTCTGAAACTTATTTGAGCAATTACTAAGCTTAATTAGCAAACTCTTTCATTAAAAATAAGGAGAAGAGTATGAATGTTCACCGATTCTGTTTTAAAAATATGTTAGTGATTGATTGTATAATATGTATGTGTTGAAACTTGCACACTTTTATATTGTTTGATTTGACTAGATTTTGTTGTCAGCAATCTTCGTTGGTAAAAATGGCTGACAAAATAAACACAAATTTTGATTTTTAAACTTATTAAATTATTGGATAGCAAGAAGCAATTCAGTGGTTTTAAAATGGGATATAATTTAAAGATACCTCGTTTAAAAGTTTATAGAAACGAATATATTTGGTAAAAACACAATTTAAAATTTCATTTGATTTGTAACCAATATATTTATTTATAATATTAAAAATATAGTATATTCAAGTATGAAAAAGGTTTCAGTGATAACTCGTTTGTGTGATAAACACATTTGCAAAAGAAAATGTCATATAAAACATAATTTTAAAGTTTTTCCAAAGTTGTAGGCAAAAACGTTTTGAAACATTATTAAATATAACTTTTGATACAAGTAATAAATGTTATGCATATTAGTTAACATTTTAAGACAGATTGATATTATGAAAATCATCCTGGTTGGTTTGTATTTTTCAAAATATATTCAACATTAGTTTATCATATATTATTTCTGTCTGTGGTATTTAATCACTGTGAATTTTTTTTTTAAATTTGATTCCATAACATTAATAAAAGAGCTCATTAACCCAAATATAAAAACTTTCTCTATATATATATATATATATATATATATATATATATATATATATATATATATATAATGAAATAAAATATATAAAAAGTTTTATAAAATGTATAAAAAGTTCCTCTAAAAACTTCAACACCATTTTGGTCAAAATTTGTTATTTACAAAATTAACTTTTCTATTACAAGTTGTAAGTTTTCTCATCAAAATATTAACATATTAAATTATTTTTCTATAATTTTTTTTCAACACTGTACAAAACAGTATCATAGTGAAAAAGATTATTTTGTATTTAGGTCAAGTGCTATAACTTTCTAAGATAATTTTTCCAAAGTTTTAAAGTTGTTATTATATTGAACTTAGACCTCTGAACTTATTAGTTTGATGAACTCAATAACTTTGTGTAGTAGAAGAACATGTTTTTTAAAGTCAATTGGTAACTACAATTATTGAGTAAATTAGTCCAAGTGAAACTGTCAGGATAATTACAGTTAATTAAAATGTTATCTTAGAACTATATTAAATCATTCATTGATCTTACAATAGTGATGCAACAAACCTTGTAATAAAAACAATAACTTGGAGTAGTAATTACTTAATTTTGTGTATTTATCAAACTATCCAAATCTTGTTCAAGACATCATAACAAAGCAACTAGTTGGATATGAGTTCAGGATGGCAAATGACAAACAAATTACAGAATGGGTATTACAAGGTTGTAGACAGGGGGGACCAAGAAGGATTTAAAGAAATGGAATTAAAAAATAAATAGAAGCAAAATGAATCTCAGGAAATCTATGGTGAAATATATTTGCAAGGCAATTAGGTCTAGAAATATGCCTAATTGTGTATTATATGTTATTTTTACTTTAAAATCTAATTAAACATTATTATAACATTGTGTATTAACATTATATATTATCCTGATGTCCATTATAGTTGTCTTTTACTTCTTATATTTCATCATTAACTTCTCACAATAAAAAATAATTAGTTTTGTAATTATTTTTCATTACACAAATGAAAATAGTTCATAATATAAGTGTAATAAGTGGTTTTTCTATACTCTTAATCCCCTATTCACTTATGTTTGAGAATCAATCCTGAAAAATTCAAAGCAAAGAGACCAGCAAAAAAATTAAATATGAATACAGTATGTAATAATTCAATAATTTTGAGTTAAAGAAACCAATATATGTTATAATGAATGATGTTATAATGATGGCTTGATTAATTACATCATTGCTAGGCCTACACCTAAATTTGGAATGACATTAACCTGATTGAATAAATGATGGGAATATATATGATGTGGTGCAGATGGACATATTTATTACCACCAAAACTATATTCTATGTATAACTCAGATTATTGGAAATATGTTTGAATATTTCACATTTTAAAATAATTATCGATGGTCAGTTATATTTAATTTAATTCAGTGCAAGCAAATATGATGTAGACAAAGATAGACTACCATCAAATGTTATAGCAGAGGAACAGTGCTGATTGGTTTCTAAGAAAAACAACCTAGATAGGCGATGAATCTAAATGAATTTTGTAAATGTACATTTAATTTAAAATAATATATGTTTTAAAATAGATAAAGAAATTATTCTAGATTTCAAAAAATTAAAAATTAACTAACAATATTTGATTTGGTCATGAAATATCTTTTGTAATTTTAATAAATAAATTAACTAGATAGAAATGTTATATAGTACAAAAAAAGAATAAAATGCCCAATTATCACGGATATGTACACTGACAAGTTGGATTTTATTTAGAGAACCAACATGCCATTGATGGGCAGACATCACAGCATCAATACCTATATTTGAGTGCTTGGACAAATTTGTTTTTTTTATTGTTTTTTTGAAATTTTGTTCAGCAAGTAGTAATAGATGACTCATAAAAAGGAAGTAGCATAAAGAAGAAGTGTAATCAAAGTGTTTTTACTTAATTTCCATTGATTTAATTAAAGAAACTGAACTAAAATTTGGGTGAGAAAACAAACAATCTTATAATATCCAGTAAACTTTATTTTCAAAATTTCTAAATCAAAAGATTTGAATAATCTATTTCATTTATTAAATTAACAAATTTTAACAAATTAAATATTTTATTACATTTAAGACTCTTCAAAATCTAGCAAAATATTGTTAAAATTCGAAGTTTTAGTAGCCTATAATTTAAGATATAAATTTCATATTAGTACAATAGAATTTTTAATATGTATGTTATGACTAAGACTTGAATAGCTTATGGCTGGTACTTACTAGCTCAATACTCCTCTCTGAGACATAATTTCATTTCAAAGATTATATAATACAGTGTCTATACCAAAAGTAGTAGGACTGATTTTTTGTAGCGCGAGCGGAGTTGTAGAGAGGGGTTTGGCTAGCTGGGCAAGATGAAGGGGACACTTAGCAACAAAGAAACACCAGCCACAGTGCTTTGCCTATGGGCTTTGGTTGAGTGTAGACATCGTTTATTGAGAATCGTGTTTTTTGTCGTCGATGCACGAAATGAGTCAAAATCTTGAGCAATGATATTCGATAAATTTCCGTGTCAAACTTGGGAAATCGGCAACCTAGACCCAAGAAATGGTTGTCGGCTTACAAGGATACTGCAATGAGCTGCTTCAGTATTTTTTGAATGGCACAAACTGTTTAAAGAAATAAAGAGCACTTTGAAGACAACCCTCGCATTAGATGGCCGTTGACGGCACGAACCAATGACAATGTGGCCAGAGTGAGAGAACTGCTGGGTACAAGTGCTAACCCACCTGCGAGAACAAGTGAATTGCATCCGACCAGCCATCTCCAACAACTGGAGACAATGTGCTGACAATCATGAGACACAATCATGACAATGTGCTGTGCCATGGTCCCACTCATCGTGAGGCAACTGTTGGTTTGATTTAGCGTTGCCACATCCCGCCTACAGTCCTGATCTGGCTCCATCTGATTTTTTTGTATTCCCACGATGAAAAGACAGATGAATTTACATTGTTTTAATCAATTCAGAATGTTTAAGCAGCTTCGACAAGAGCTCTAACCAGCATCCTCGAAGCTGACTTCCAGAAGGCGTACGTTGAATAACAGCAGCATTATTTTGAGTGTGTAGCTGTCCAAGGGTGTTCTATCCAAGGGTGCTATTTCAAATAATATTAAGGAATTGTAAACATATCTTCAATAAAAAAAAAATTTTAATCAGTCCTACTACTTTTGGTATAGATCCTGTAAATTACCAGTGATAAATTTATTGAACTGCCCTATTAATCCCCTGCACTAAAGCCATTGTGAATAATAAAGACAATTATTGTAATTATATGTCCTAAAAACATTTATAGATATTTTAACAATAATTTCATAAAATTTAGTAGCTGTGGAATGGACAATTTTTCAGTAATCACATAAATGGTATAGACAGTGATAATTGATATGACCTGAATAAAAAGAAGTTGAACTATGTACTTTATAATGAAGTGATAAAAGACTCTGAATAATAAATTGTACAATTTGTTTCATATGTTTTATCTAATTTGTAATCATATTTAAATTTGATTAATTGTGTGTTATTTTGTACGTAAACCGTAATTTCAATTTTATTTACCATCAATTTGCATTTTAAAACTTTGTTAATAAAATAAAGCAATCTTTCTTTTTCTATTTATGTACATCAGTTGTTTTCATTTATTTGTTGTAGGTAAAAATAAATGTTATTACATTTTGAAGTTGTGTATGCTTTTCTTATTAATGTACTTATCCAACATTTCTTTTTAAACTAAAAAAAAAATATAGCATATGCAGTAAACAAACAAAACATGAACGAAGGAATAAAGTACACAGCGTTGTAATAACAGATTTTTGTATTTCCTGAACATTTAATAATGTATCTATTCAGATATAATGGGCATTTTTTAAAAAATGGTTGTGAATATCAAGGTTATGATGGTCAGGCAGCAAATTAAAACTCTCAAATATCTGGCAAGCTAGATTATTTACAACCCCAAAATTACAACTAACTATATTACAAACCCCTTCTAAAGGTGTGGTATTTGTTGCAATACATGCTTAGTAAATTTGACAAGTAACATAACTTAATGTGCATGTACACTGGTGCTGATATAGATGCAAAACATGTGACAATGGCTAATCATGTTAAGCAATTGAAACGGAAAAAATACAGACAGGATACACAATGAGATGAACTGGACACTGTTCATTAAATGAAAATACAGAAAAAACCCTCTTATCTGAACTTGGGTTATCCAAAAACTGGGTTAATGAAAACTATATCAAACATCAGAAAAAAAATTAATATAGTAACTGGTTCACGCAGAGACCAAATGTTGTCATGCTGGTTTCAATGACCCAATCGTTAACTTGTTTGCTTACAACAAATGACCAAGGTAATCATAAGCAGAATGGTTTATCCGCTTCACTCTTTTGTTTTGTCAGTGAGTACAGAACTATAGTTATAGCATAAAAAAGTTCATTTATTTAGTCGAGAGACTAATGTAAACAGCTGTGGAGCATATAAGTGAATGAAGACTGATTTCCAAATGTCTACTGCATTTTTAGTATGTAGATGACAATGCTATTATCTAAAATAAATACAGTAATATTTAGCAGTCTATAAAATATACAGTAAATATTTACAGTATAGTACACTCTACGATCACATAACCAACTTCTACTGTAATCTGTAAGTACAAAACCTATCCAGTACAATTACTCAATTAACACTGGTACAACTGGATGATCTGGGTGATCCCTGAGGACTACTTGTTAACTGTGTATGTTTAAGTGTCTCCAGCTGCTGCTGATAACGAATAAACACAAAGCAGTTTTGTTTTGGTTCAGTGTTTGAACTTTATAAGCAGAGTAAAGCATCAGAATGTGACAAAGGGCATAAGAAGATCTACTGATCAGTTCATTATATAAGGAGGCATCTGATAAGTGCTGCAACCATAAATACCAAAACTACACTTAAAAAGTGCTTACTACAGTACAGTATGTACAGTTATCATCAAACTATTCTTTAATTTGAAATACTGTAAATCAATTCATGTACAGTATTGTACTGTAGATTCTTTCAATTAAATACATTTTTTCCTGGATATTTGTTCTTTTTACACCTTTTAATTATGAATTGTAGCTGAAACGTCTCAGCTCCCTTTACTTTGGTTAAAAAGGATTTTACTGAAATAATATTTTTAAGTTTAAAATGCAAATGTTAACTAGCTTTTTACATAAAAAAATATCAATAAAATCTACTCGACGTTTGAAACAAATTGTTTCAATATTTATTGAAATCATGTTCAAAAAATACTCAGTACTGTATTTTATATAGAATAAAAAAAATTTAAAGAAAAATTCTTTATTAGTTTATAATTTTAAAAGTATCACATATATATATATATATATATATATATATATATATATATATATATATATATATAAATATAGATTCAATGACAGAAATAATAGGGATTACTATTAATTAAAATTTATCTTTTTAAAAGAAAAGGTTACATTTATATTTAAGATTAATTTCTGAATGTTTGTCTGATTATGCCACAGTAGTCTTTTAAAGTATTCCAACTTATGTGGATATTACCTTTAAGTCTTTAAGTTTTGTACACATTGGCTCTACATAATAATAAAATGTTTTCTTTCCTTCTTAGTATGTTATCATAGCATAAAGTCCACTTGCACTTATGGATTCAGAAAAAAATTACAGATGTTCATCTATGGAATGTATTTTGAGTAAAACTGTTTAAATTCATTTAGTTTAAATTTAAGTCTGCATAAAGTAATCAATGAACAAATTTTACCATACAATGTGGCTATACCTTTTACCACATTTATCTTTTGCTTATAAAATATTTATCTGTTATTTAGACTGATAATTATTATGTTATGTTGTTTCATAAAAATAAATTTAGATGAAAGCTGGCAGACAAGTTCAAAGTTTAGTTCAAATAACTAGTAATTCATTCAACTCTTAATTTTTATGCCTTTATATATATATATATATATATATATATATATATATATATATATATATATATATATATATATATATATATATATATATATATATATATATATATATATATATATATATATATTAGAATAAGTTAACAAAGTTTAAGAATTTATAATTGCTGCACACTATTATAATACTGCAATGAATGAATATAAGTTGATTAGTTTGAATTATAAAATTAAAACCATGGCATGCAGCTGTCATGAAGAAGGTGAATTTCACACAATATATATTTTTTTTTAACTTAAACTTCTTTGAAAATTTGATTTGATTATCATAATAAGCATTAAAACCTATATATTAAAATTTTAATTTTCAAATTACATTACAAAAATGAACCATGATTATCTTCAGGTACATTTTCATATTTCCAATGGAATTTATAAATTTGAAATACTGATTTTTGCCAGGTAATGAATTTGTCCAACTCTCACAAAAAAATTTGTTGTTCCACATTTAAATCAAGTCAGCATAAATTAGCATTTAATACTGTCATACCACACTCAAAATATGAAAATGAACCCAGACCACTGTCAGATTTGTTTTCATATTTTCAGAGTGATTTACAAATTTTAAATGCTACTATAGGCAGACTTTAACATTAATCTTGACAGTGAAATCTGATTTTCAAAAAAGTTTATGATTAAAAAAAAAATTAATTTCTTATATTTTGAATGGCTGCAATTTTGAAATTGTTAAATGAATTTTACTGCAAAACAAACATATCCAAGGTACTGTATTACCAAAATAAATTTTTGTGCCAACTTTGAATCTAATTAAACTAAAACCACAAAGACTATAGTGCTCTCTCTCTCTCTCTCTCTCTCTCTCTCTCTCTCTCTCTCTCTCTCACACACACACACACACACACACACACACACACACACAAATATAATTTAATTCACTAAGTATATATTGATTAAAAAAATACATAAAAGTTATAATTGGAGTCTAGTGATGGATTATTACATCTGTTGTTCTATAAATCATATTTTTAAGGTAATAACATGGCTTATTTATTGATGTTATTATAATTAAATAATAATTATAGCATTTTGCAATTTTTCTACTGTGAAGGAATCAAATTAAAAAAAAATATAGAATTCACATCCCATAAACAAATTTTTGCCTTACACATTTAAAAAACTTTGATTTCATCATCATCATAATCACTATTAAATTCAGTGTTACTTATTATTTTAAGCTGTAAAGTTCATTTTTATATTTTCAGTGAACTCAAATACTTTTAATGTGTATGTTGATAGCATTAGCGCTCTAGCCTTTGAATTTTGTTCCTACATGATTCAAACTTGGCAGACAAATTATTTTTATAACAGCTTGAGCAATATTTTCAAAATTGTTATCAATCATACACTTTAAATAACATAACTCATTTATTTTATTTCATTTTTGTTACTTTTCCTAACATTTTTAAACATCATTAACATCACATTAACTTTTAAGTTTGATAAAGACTAAATAAATTTATTTGTAATGTAGACAGAGGAACTTAAAATTATATTGTTTTATAATATATTTATTTATTGTTTTAATTATTGGTATTATGGTAATAAAATATGATAGAAATAGCATCTTACAGAAAATAATTTATTGTCCTTTTATGGTTTCAACTATTTTCTGTCATAATTGAGCAAGAAATATTAAATTAATTTTTAACCTTATTACTTATTAAAGTATATATTCAATTTATTATTATTAGTTTTTAATTTTGAGTTTATAATTTCTTTATACCTTTTGATATAATAAAAATCTCAGACATAATGAAAATCTCAAAACATTCAACATGATTTATAAAAATTTATTTTCTCAATTCAATATTGAATTTGATAATAACATTTTAATTTTGTAAAATAAGAATCTTAAAACCACTTAATAATCAAATCACATAATATTCAAATTATAACTAACCAATTTCATATAAAAAATTAAAATATAGAAAAATGTTCTACTTGTTTTAATTAGAAAGATGAAGTTAACTTCCCCTTCTCTCTCTCTCTCTCTCTCTCTCTCTCTCTCTCTCTCTCTCTCTCTCTCTCTCTCTCTCTCTCTCTCTCTCTCTCTCTCTCTCTCTTTCTCTCCATTTTGTCCCCAACATTATAAAACTTTAACCCCGCACACTCTCAGTACCTCTATTGTTTCTATCCTTAGTCATCTTGCTACACTTGTCGAAATTCAACTTTAAAAACACTTCTCCTCAAGTCTGGAACCTTGCCTACTGTATCAACATGGGTCATTTCATTTCATCTTAGGCTATCTAATTTTTATCTAATTATTTTTTTTTAAAGTTGTTTAAAGGACCAGATTGGGCTTGTACTCTAATTGGTGAAGCAGTAATAATATGAATGAAATTTTAGAATCAGAATATGATAACATTATTTTTTTGCTGTTTAACATTGGTTTTATCTACTGATTGGAAAGATACAAGGTTGCTGAATGGATGGGCTAACTGTAATTTAACAGAAAAAAGTTACTATTGTTCAAACATTACCTTTCTTTATTATGTTGTGTGTGTGTGTGTGTGTGTGTGTGTGTGTGTGTGTGTGTGTGTGTGTGTGTGTGTGTGTGTGTGTGTGTGTGTGTGTGTGTGTGTGTGTGTGTGTGTGTGTGTGTGTGTGTGTGTGTGTGTGTGTGTGTGTGTGTGTGTGTGTAAAACATTTAACCAAACTTAAATAAAAATATTTGTTAAACCTTTACTTCTAAAATTTGTTTAACTTGTAATTATAATTTATCAGTGTTTACAAATTTCAGACAATAATATTTTTAAACTCAACAATTTTTGGTTTTTATTTTTGAAATAAGTTTTCACTAATGAGTAAATAAATGGTGTAATAGTACTACACAATCTTTTTCACATTCCATTATTTTTCCAAAATATCAAAATTGAAAGATACAAGAAAAATCAAATTTTATTAAAATTGGCTTTGCTCAAATGTAAGCTATAAGTACCGAAATATAAAAAATTTTAAGGTTATCTTCAAAAATGTGGTTCAGGAGCTATCGTAAAAAAATTAAAAATTGGTCTCTTATTTTAAACTATGTTTATAAAATTTTGGTCATAAATAAATTGGTAATTGTAGCAAATTTAAAATTTGAAAAATGTATGTTTCAGTGGTAAGTTGAAAAACTCCAGACTTTCGTTTACTTTTTTTTCTTATTTAGACATGAACTTTGTATATTTAATGAACAATTAACATAAATTTTTTACTTTTACTGAATGGCAAGAGCAGTTCAAATTTAAAGAGATTTCTCAAGCTGATTTGTTTGACACTACCCGTACTTTACCATTATTGGTTAAGCAAACTTAGGTACTGTAGAAGGAAGTTCATAAAAAAATGTACAGCAGGTTCCGCAGAGATGAGAGTCAATACAGTTTTTGAACAGTTAACATACATAGCTCCATGACCACATTTTTTTTTTATTTTATAAGTTGAGTATTAGAAAGGTTGCAAGTCAGATAACCAAGCAAGTTTGCTATTTTATAATTAAAGTATTATATTACATTAAATTTTTGACTCAAATGAGTTTGAGTTAAACTAATAATTGTTACTGAAGTGTTTGTTTTCATTGTATTTTTTTTATATTAATTAATTAATTATATAGAACTGAGAGTTCTTTTGAAGTGTTTACTGTTTACACCAAGAGTTCGTTGAATTAAGTGGTACTGTGGTACAAAGTTGCTTGTGTAAGTTTAAATAAAATTTTATGAATTTATTAATTGTATTCAGTAAGAACACTGAATAAGTGGAGTGCAATCACTATCAAGTGTAACAATTTATCATCGAAAATAATGATTCATCCAATTTGGCTCAAGGCTTGTGGACATCTGGACCAACATCTCTCTACGATTCAGCCAACTCTTCATCATCAAAGACTCTCTATAACAATTTTGGTAATTTACATGGTAATCTTTTTTCTTTAAGAAGTTTAATTGAAAACTAATAATTATAACATGCTTAGTTCCCATTTGAAGTATCAAAGGACTACCCTAGGAATAATTATCAATTAACTATGTTTGCATTGTAATGACAGTCTGTTTAAATTGAACCAATTTGTAATTAAAGGAATTGTTTTTATTGTACTGAATACTTTTATTGAATACTTTATTAATTATATCATAAAATAATCCATACTAGTTATTAGAGTTCAACAATTTCTGCAAAGATTAACTTAATATTTTATATTATGATGCTCAACATGGTCTATAAAAGATTTTTTATATTTTGTGTTCATTATTTTATATAATGTCGTCTCCCAACTTAGTACAACTTATTTTATATTTTATGCTCATAAAATTTGTGTGTGTGTTAAATAATAGTAATAATAATAATAATAATAATAATAATAATTATATATATATATATATATAAAGAAAAAAAAAGATAATATATATATATATATATATATATATATATATATAATATTTATTTATGAATGTATGTGTATTTTAGCATTCTAGTGTTAACAATTTTAGTCTGATTTAGTTCAAACTTGACACAAACATTTATTTTTATAACAGCTTAAATAAGTTTATTACATAGTAAAGACCACACAACCATTAATCTTATAATCCATGGATCTTATAATCCATGTTAAAATCCATTTGGACCACATTTTAATGTGTTTTTACATAAATGTTGCTTTAAATTTAATTTTAATTTGATATTCACAATATAAAATATTTTGATTTATTTTTGAAAATTTTTCTTCATTTGAACATTAAAAAAAAATGTATTATTACGTAACTTGAATATTATTTAATGTACAATTTTACTTGATATTAATATTAATTTAAATGCTGTTTGAACATGTTTCTAATGGGGTTTTTACATAAAATTTTATTATTATTATTATTATTATTATTATTGTTGTTGTTGTTGTTGTTGTTGTTGTTGTTGTTGTTGTTATTATTATTATTATTATTATTATTATTATTATTATTATTATTATTATTATTATTCAAAATAAATAAGATCCTATAACATGTAGTATTAAACTGTTTAAAAATTAGCTCATTTAATTTATATTTTATCCGTTAGATGCCATTACTAAGCATAGATCTATTTATATCCGCAACATGGTTCTATGTCTAATATCAAGGCCAGTATGCAAAATTCAAACCAAGATTATAATAACGACCTACACAAACATTTAGGAGCCTGTATAGTGCTGCTACCTTGGAAAAAAGTGTTAAAATTAAATATTTGTAGCCCTAAAGAGTAACTGAGTACGAAGTTTATTAGGCTTATATATGGTACGGAAGTATCGAAAAAAAAATTTTGATAGTAAATGAGGCTGATAGTTAAGTAATATTTTTTCAATGTGAAGAATTTCAAAAGCTTATTGGTTTTCAAATTTAGATTTTTGTCTTGACTGACCGGGAAGTAAGTGATAACAATATCCTGTGGTATTTCCGGCGAGAGAACGATTATTTCCTGCATAAAACCACAGCTGATCAGTCAGATCAGATGTCTTGTATGAAACATTGAATACAAGAAGAATTTTGTTATTGTTCCTAGTGTTTGTTAGTTTTTTTTAGTGAAAATATTGCTTGTTTAATATGGCAGGAGTCAGTGAAAAACCAAATGTTATTATATTTGGAGGTAATATTAACATACCTTATTTTAAATTGTAATAATTATTTAAGCCCCATGAAAAAAATCATCACTTAATTAGGGCTGGACCTAGGATCTACAAACATAATAATTAAATAATTATTATTATTTGCCGATTAGTATTTTTAAGAATAATAGTCCCTTATTAACAATAAAGAAAATTTGAATTGGTATTTGTGAAATTTTAGCACGTTTACTAAAGTTATGATTTTTACATTTTTTGTGTGTATTTTATTATTGAATTAAGAGATATTAACCCGCGGAGATTAAATTTATTACGATAAGTTACGATTTGAAACCATTTGTAGACCACTAAACCATGCTTAGTATGCTAAAAACCTAACAGTCATTATAAGGTTGGTAACTTTTATACAATATACAAAACCATGCTAGTTAGGTTTTTCGTGCACAACCATGTTAGTTTGGTTCTTAAGTTTGTTTTTTTTTTAAGTAACTTTCTCATTATTAATAAGTGTTTCATTAACCTGTTCATTCACAACCATGTCAGCTAGGTTTTTCACCCAATAACCATTTTAGGTTTTAAAAAAAGTCTTTTTTTTAAAAAAAGTTATTTTTTTCATTAATAACATGCATTTAATTTATCGTTTTTGGGATGAAAAAAACCAAAAAGGTTATGTTTGTCACTTTTCATTGTTTCTGCGCTTTTATATTTTGGGTATTAATATTGGGCATATAATAGTGTTTTTTGAAAAAAATACTGACATTGACAAAAGTGTGTTTTTACCTTTGAATTGAACCACTAACAAACCTCCAAAGAAATTTAAGAATTAACATATGCAGTTTAAAATGGGTAGCCTATTATTAATAAAGTTATATATTTTACTATATAAGTCAGGTTAGGTAAATATTACTTGGATATTTGGATATTACTCTAGAGTTGCATGGACCAACTGTAAGAAATTTTCTTTAATATTTCATGAAAGTGCTTTTTTCAACCCTTTGGTGAGTAAAGACTTAATATGATCTCTTTAAATCTGAGATCAGAGTGAGTAATAAATTAACATCAGAACAATCACAAAGGGGTAAAATAATGCATTATTTAATTAATCCAAACTCATTTATTTCATTGTAAAAATATATAAAAATGAAAAATAATTTGTTTTAGTATATTTTCTTTGTGTGAAAATCTCATAACATAGATATAGGCTATACACACAGTGCAAAATTACACTGTGCTCATTCAAAGGAAGTGCCTTTTCTTTTTTGTTTCATTGTTTTCATGTTGTAACAAACATAACATTTCCTTCTTTTTCTTTCACTACGTGTTGGTAGAGGTTGGATGAAATGATGTCCTGTGAGCTGCAATTGATGTGTATCGGTACTGTAGGTGAAAATAGTCTCAATATGATTTTCGCCATAAAATCAAAAAAAAAAAAAAAAAAAAATTTGTACTCACCTGTGAACTGTGTGTGAAGAAACCTGATCTTCTTTACGCGTGTAATGTACTTCTACAATTTGCCTAATCAGGTTAAGGCAATCCATTAATCAGGTTAAAAAATCCATTAACGATTTTTTTTTAACAGTACATAAATTGAAAATGTGATATGCATTTAACACAATATCAAGTAAATGTAAATTGTAACAAAAAGCAATAATAATAAAATTACAACAAAAAACAACCAGATAAATAATAAGTAATACAAATTTTTAAAAAATAACCAACACAATATTGAAATAAACTTTCTTACTAACACACACCTTTGAATAATACTAAAAAAAAAAACTACCACCAAACTGCCAATATTTCACACATATTATATACTGATATTGCAAGACCATCCTATTTTCTGGGAACACCCAACTATCATCCACCAATGAGTGTATTACTTTTATTATATTTAGTGGGAAAATGTATACCAGGTTTATATGAAACGGGTTTATAAAATAACTTCATATGATCTTTTTTTATTCTGTTTACACAATAATTGCAGCATGTAAATACAAAAAAAAAAAAATAAATAAATAATGAAGACGTCATATGACGTCCTTACTCATTCATGTTATATGTGTGAATGACATCTTATATCCTTACTCATTGTTGTACTTTTAGTGTACTCTTTAAAGGGTTAAGAATATGATATAATAATTTTGGTGCTCATAATCTGACATAGGATTTTTTTAAAATCAATTAGACCTACAAGCTATCTTTAGGCACATGCAGCTACAGACATTTTATAATTCATGTATTTTAAACAAGATTATGTGGCATAGGGTATAGGTTGTTATAATTATAAAGAGTGTCCTTTAGTTGGGTAAATCTGGGAAAAGACTAGGCATTTCTTGTGGTTGAGAAGATTTGATGAATTTATTAAATATCTGGGGTGGAATTTTTATTGTAATGAAATAATTCTTTTGTTTGCACTGCATAGCATAATTATAACCTTTGTTTTCTAAACTTATAGTTTAGGGTTAGTTTATAAGTTTTAGCTCCTGATCACAGAGAATTATGCCCCTCTCTTTCAGGATACATTGTATCTCCTAGGAGTGATGTATTTATAGCTAAATAAATTGAATGAATTGCCATAGCAGAAGGTTAGTTTTATCAGACAATTAAAATAAAAGAGCGTCTTAGAACATAAAAAGGTAAGA
The DNA here is from genome assembly GCA_022606455.1 of Callitettix versicolor. Taxonomy (NCBI): domain Eukaryota; kingdom Metazoa; phylum Arthropoda; class Insecta; order Hemiptera; family Cercopidae; genus Callitettix; species Callitettix versicolor. Next base: position 31,807,254 of record CM040190.1, on the reverse strand, counting down.
TGTAAGTCCTTGTGTGTAAATTCTTAGAAGAAGAATTTACCTAGGGCCCAGGGTAAACATAATTAGACTATTGGAAGGTGGGCGTGTGATTGATTTGTGAAGTAACCAGGGTTTTAACCCGTGTTGCTGTTTTGGTGATTTTGTAACTAAATCTAGGAAATACATAGGCTACAAGTGACAAAAAATAAGAAAACACGAATAGTCTTTATAAGCATAAATAGCTTACAAAAGAAGTATTAATTAGGTGTATTTTTAACAAAAAGTGTAGTTTATTATCCATATAAAGTATGATAAGTTAAAAAAAATAAAATTTCCGAAATGACAACTTTCCTTGATCTAAACTTGTTACTTTTTCTGGAGAGAGAGAAAGAACTTGTCAAAAAAATACTTACTTTTATTAACTTTAGTATTTGCAATATTGTATAACTGATGAATATACATGGATTAGGCATGTTATCAATTCGACAAATGTGTTATTGGATGTATAGAACTTACACTGTTCTCAGAAAGTAAACTTCAGTAATTTTTTTTTTTTGATTTCCTCAGATTTAACTGACTATTGGAGTTAAGCTATAATAATACTATTTATAAAAAATAAGTAATAATATTAATAGTTTTGTGTATATAGTCTTGACAGTTCAGTTATTTTATTGCTTTAAGTCAGTGAAGGTAAGAATTAACTTGATTACAGGGTGCGGCTTTATTGGGCGCAACTTAGTTGAGTATCTGCTCACAAACAATTTGGTTACTCTGGTGCGAGTAGTGGACAAAGTTCCACCTCAAGTAGCGTGGTTGAACAAAAATCACCAGAAAGTTTTTGAAGATGCTAGAATCGACTTTAAAAGCGCCAATTTAATTTTGCCAGGTAAAGTTAAATTTTTCTTTCAGTCTAATATTCTACTGCTAATTTGTCTGTCTTTCCTCTATAACAAGCACCAATTTATTTATATGAGGCTTTCCTCATTATTGCAATACTTAATTATCATAGTTTTTTTGAAGAATACAGGTGCTGAAAGGAAAAAGGGGGAATATGAAAATGTTGGTTTTGGGTAATTGCATTTAAAGTTTTTGAATTTTCTAAGGATTACAACACAACTTACTATTGTTTGGTACATAAATTTTACTATCAAAGAGTAAAATAAAATACATTTTAAGAAAATCAAAATTTTTATAACTAAATCAAATAAAATCAAAATATTAGCCAATTAAATACTAAAGTATAAAAATTAAATATGTAGTGTGTAATTTAGAGTCTTTAGTTCCTTGAATTTGAAACATTATACAAATTAAAATCAAAAACTACATTGAATTACTCATGCAAATTAACCATACTAGAATAATTAACTCATACACATATAAATTTCTTGACAGGTACATAAATGTGTCTGAACAGACAGTAAGAAGAAGGGCAAATAGAAGAGCAAACTGTGCACCAGCAGTATAGAAAATATTGCCTATTCTCTTTTGATTCTCTAACATTATAACACTAAGCTTTTGGCCAGTTTCATTTATTTGTTATTTAAATGCTGTTTGAAAAGTATTAAGAGCAAATATGTAAAAAATAATGGTTTTTTGGTGTTCATAAAATATCAGTAAATTATATACCAGAATTCTTCCAGCTCCTGAATATATGTTACTGTTACATATATTTACATATTGTATATGAATATCAAAAAAAGTTATGAAGTTAGTGATAAATGTCAAGAAATTGCAACTTATAAAGTGTCTAGCACAAAAAGTAGTGTCAGTAAACTTTGTAGAAAAAAATTAAACAAAAACTTTAAAACAGTTTCAAGTGGTAGAAATTTACTAATACTTTTTTTACTAATAAATTTTTGACATGTTATAGGTTCTTGTGCAAGTGCATTTTCAGGAGAAAATTTTGACTTTGCTTTTAATTGTGCTTGTGAAACCAAGCTTGGGCAGACAGAACCTGTGTACAGGGAAGGAGTATATAAAGTGGCTGTCAACTGTGCAACGGCTGCGGCAAATCATGGTGTAAAAAGGTACATTGAGATTTCATCTGGGCAGATGGCTTCTAGTGAAAAGGTAGGCTGACTTAAGAATGTAGTTTTAACATTTATGAGAGAATCATTTAAGTATGTAAATCTACCAAAAGTGAGTATGGAGGTGCCTTTACTAGGAATTTGAGAGAGAGAGAGGGAATGGCAAGTGTTAATAGTTATCACAAGTAGTGTCAATAACCCATTATTGGCATGAGTGGACATCATTTGTCTACTGTTGTCTTGAATTCACTCTTGTTTTGTAGTGGTATTTGTCAGCTATTGTGTATTATTTTTGTTTGGTTTTTGTGGTTTCCTGGTCTCATCTAAATCTTAGTTTTATTTCTGGTTTGACCATTCAGAAATCTGATTGGTTCTTAGTTTTTTAAAATTTTAACATAGGCCTTGGCATGTAGGCTTATATGCATGTTTAGGTTTTAAGTTAAACTCTTAGGAACGAGACTTGATCCATACTCTCGAAATGTCATAATTGTTTTTACTGGCCTATAACCAAATAATGGCAAAGGTACCAATAAACAGTAACAATAACATTAAAATTTGGGTTGTCTTTCATTCTTAAACAATAGGCTACTTTGTTTTTGAACATGGATACCTGCACTTTTTGGATTTTGTAGGCCTTAAAAACGTCACAACTTTCTTGTTAGTAACACGTGACCAAAAATAAAGAATGCAACATCTTGTGCCATGTCAGCAGAATTGCTTGAGCGGGTATTAATTCATATTTTTATATTGCTAGTTTGTGCTGCTAATCAGATCATATGTTACTTTACTTTGATAGCATTGTTTCTCTTATGTAGAGCGATCATTTCAAGTATGTGTTCTTAAATGTGGCACTTTGATAATTTCTTTTTACCAATTAAACAATATTTGGTTCACTGTTTTCACAATGTTGAACTGTGAAATTTCAAAACATCTTTTATTTAATTTATTACTTACTATCTTTAAAAATTTCAAGAGTGGTTATTTTCTGTACAGTTGTGGTTTTCAGATCAAAGCTATTCCAAGGATATATACATGTATATATTTTTAAAAAATGCACAGTTAATTAAAATTGCCAGTAATGATTAAGTTTTGCTTGGATTTATGGACATTTTGTAAAATTTTTGATATTACTGAAATTCTTTGAGAACAGCAAATTTTGATTTCAGTTTGTAGAAGTTTGTTATCTTCTTGATGAGGTAAATCTATTATTTGCATTAGTAGATAATTCAAGTTAAGTGATAAGTTGCATAGATAAAGATAAAGAATATCTCATGTGCTTTCAGAAATAGTCAATGAAGGTAATATGTTACAGGTTTAGTTATGTAGTTATTGTTCTAATAAAAATAATGATATAATTTTGTATTTGCAATTTAATTCTGTAACCTTTTTAAATGAATTCTCATTTTAATGAAAAAAGTCATGTATTTAGAGTCTTGAATATCTGATTCCTAATTAACTGAATTTCTTGATTAAATGCATGAAAAACGCTTAAAATTTTTTATAAATATTATAACAGACCCTAAATACTGTATTAGTGACTGCCAAAGAGTCATTTAAATTACCCTTGGTAAGAATTTACAATAATATATTCTTAAAGAGGGATGAAGAATATATATATATATATATATATATATATATATATATATATATATATATATATATATATATATATATATATATATATATATATATATGTGTGTGTGTATTATTTATTAAAAAAAAATCAAAATTTATACCTACTTTTTGCATGTTGTAAAACATTGCATCTATGACTACAAAACAAGCAAATCAGGCCTGACTATATATATATATATATATATATATATATATATATATATATATATATATATATATATATTATAGTCAGGCCTGATTTGCTTGTTTTACAGTCATAGATGCAATGTTTTACAACATGCAAAAAGTCGGTATAAATTTTGATTTTTTTTTTTAATAAAAATAATACAGTAAACTCTCAGTTTAAAGGACATCAAAATCCAATGATTATTTTGTTTGAAATTTTGAAACTGATAATATTTTGGTAACAGAATTGTTAATATATTTAAAAAAAAACATTCTGGGACAAATATGGTTCATGCAGTACATATAGTTCATATTATGAGTTGATTGTTTCAGTTTATCGACACATGAATGTGATGTAGGTGAACCATTCTTAAATGCACAGTACTGAATTGTAAAACACTCATCCATTCAGCAAAACATTATGTTTTTCCATACAATTTGAACAAAAGCATAAAAAACAATACAGACAGAGTAGGTAAAACAATTAATATTGTTAAATCATGGCATTTACAAATTTTGCTTACATTCAGTGGGCTATCTTCTGCCTCATATTCTCCATTAAAGCAAGGTTTACCATACTTCACTTTATTTTTTACCTTGTGGTACTTTTTACATACAGTACTACAGACAAATAAGGAATGAATGTGTTAAAGTCTTAAAAGACAATATAGGGTGTTGATGATTATTTAATGAGACATTTAATTTCCTTAAACATTTTATATATATATATATATATATATATATATATATATATATATATATATATATAAAGGGTTTAAGAGTTTAATGAATATGTTGTAAGTTTAATATTTCATTATTATTAAATCTGGAAGACAATAAGTAAGACTTTATAGTAAAAAGCAAATTTACATTTAATATAAACTTTGATCCTGTGACCATAGAAAGGTGAAATCTGGCTAACTGAGATTGTTGTAGTAATACTTAAAGGCACTGCCAGTAAATCACATAAATTCATACACACAAAGTTTATAGTCATGGATGTTCACTTAACTAAACTTCGATTGTTTCACGGGATAGTGTACTACTACACTGTTAAACGGCAGTATGTCTAAAGTTTATGATTTAGCTTCAGTTTTGGAAATGACCCAATGAATACTTCAGCGGTTAGAATACTGTAGCAAAGAAGTTGAATTTGCGATTAATATTGGTCTAGAGTCAGACCATTATGATGAACCTATGATTGTCTCACTAGCGAAAAAGTAATATAGAAATTGGTGACATTCTAACGTCTTGCAAGAGTATGAAGTTCAGAATTTAGAAGTGGTATTTGGCTTAATTAACAGAAGATAAACACGGTTCACTGGGAAGAAGTGTGAATCAAGACTTGTGTGCACTATGCTAAGGTGCAAAAGACTCATTGAGTTTCCTAACATCTGACTGCTGGTAAGCAGATAGGTTAGAAAATGATCCGTTATTCTTGATATCTGATATGCGGCATTTAATGGTGCATGGACTGTTCATAGGAGCAATACTGCAAAAGGTTGTTGCTTTGAACACGTCTGGAAAGCAAGTGAGTTGAAATTCCGTTTTGTAGAGTTTCAGGACACGTTGCTCTGGCGGGTTGCCACTGAACTAACCCTGAACATTTCTATTAGTTTATCTTGTTGGCAGTGAAAACCTTTATGTATTTGAACGTTGTTTTTGAATTATTTGTGATTTGGTAGTTTAACTATATATATATATGTAATATTAATATTTTGAATATAATAAACATAAATCATATTAAGCAGCAGATTGGGAAACAATGCATGCTGGGTTCCTTGGTGTGGGCTAGCATCTTGTTCCGTGACCTTGATCTGCTAAAGAAAATTATACTTATAGTTGCATTTTTAAAACTTCTTTATGCAATAGATAATTTTTTTTTACTTACTGTATTACTGTAGTTATAACTAGAAACATTAAAATAGTGTTTGTATATTTTACATAAAAATATAAACCTATACACTAGTTATGTGTATACTAGTCCTCCATAACCTATTCACAGTTTCTCTATGGTACTTTCTTATCCTGTTCATTTTCACCCTCAATCAGACCAACATACCCTTTAATGAGCCCCATGTTTTACCTAAATTGTGCTCTGCACAAGATATCTGCTATCCCTTTAAGTCTTCCTAGGGTTGGGGGTCCTTTTTTGAGAGAAATTTTCTGTGAGAAGCCCACCAAGGTTGTCCAATCTTAACCTGGTGTTGCTTATTTATCCACCTATTGATAGCAGGCTCTGCCGGAGACAGAGACCCCTACTGCTGGTTCAGGTCTAATAAACTCAAATGCAGGTCTGAGTCAAGCCAATTCCTTGTTATCTTCAACCTCCTCGTGTCCAGGATCTCAGTGAAGAGTTGAAGAGTAATTTGGTTTTCCAGGGACAGAGCGTTGATGATCTTCTAACACGTGCAGACCATCTTAGACTTAATTAAAAGCTGCATTTGCTTTATTCGCTTTTATACTGAATTATAGGACCTGCAAATGCTTTATTTACTGCCTGACTATTCATATAGATATGAATTCAAGCCTTCTTAAAGGCCCATTTTAAGTTCTCCCGAACACAGTCATTCGTGGTCATTACCTCTGCCTGGAATACTGTGGATGACTTTCTTTATCTCTAGTCTCAAGCAATACACTTCAGCACTAGTGCTCATCTTTATTTTGGAGCCATCTGTATACCATACGAAGTTTCCCACCACATGATCTTCCTCCTCAAATATCATCTTAACATCAATGGGTCTGGATACCAAGTGTTGTTTAACCATCTTATTAGTCCCTATCATCAGAATCGCCTTTCTGATCTTTTCTGTGATTCTTGCTTGCACCAGAGTTGAGGTTAACCATTTTCTTGTAGTCTATATACTGCTTTACATGCCTCACCAATGAGCTAGTTCAGTTACTTATTCACCATAAAGTGACATTGTAGAAACTCTTAATGCCAAACCTCGACTAAGAATTTAATTAACTGCAAAACGTAAGATTTAATAATAGGAGTGGTGGTGCGGTCAAGGTACTTTTTATGGGTATAAATACTTTTTATTGTACTACAATGAGAACACACGCAATACAACAGAAAGTATTTATACCCATCACCTTTTTTATTGCCTGTATTTTTATATTTATCTTTAATTTTCAAAAAAGTAATTAACCTGTCAATAGGTGGAACACAAAGAATCTGACCCAACTGATCCTTGGACTGTTATTGCAAAGTTTAAACTCCTGGCGGAGAACCAGCTAAAGGAAATTCCTGGACTGAAGTACACTATAATACGACCAGCGATAATATATGGAATTGGTGATCGCAATGGTTTAGGTAAATAAACTCTGTATTGTCTAAAAAAATCTGATTTAAAGTTAACACTCTTATTTAGTAAATTTCTTAGTTCTTGTTATAATTTAGAAAATAATGTAACAAATTATTGTGTAAAATTTGAATTGGACCTTAGAACTTTGATTTAATATGCACAAAGTATTTTCAATGTTTTTATTATTATTTTTAAAGCAACAGTTACGTTTATAAAGACGTTTTGGATGTTTCAGCTCCAAGACTGGTGTTGGGTGCCATCTACCAACATTTAGGAGAGTGTATGAAGCTGCTGTGGTCGAAGGATCTAGTTATGAACACTGTACATGTGCGAGATGTGGTACGAGCTGTCTGGTACTTGGCGCAGTTGCCTGAAGCTGAGCAACAAATATACAATGTTGCAGACACCAGTAACTCGACTCAAGGCAGTGTCACTGACATCATTTCTGAAATATTTGATATCAACCATGACTACTATGGCAACATATTGTCCATTATGCGCAAGGTATTATCTTAGAGTGTATCTTGATATTTGCTTCCTGGATTACTGCAACATGTCAATCATATTGCATTGATTTTTTTGACTCCTTGTTCAAATTTTGAATAAAGAGGAAGAATACAGAGGTTTCAGTCTCGTTTAAAAATTCTAAAGTCTGCACATTAAACTCACACTTGGCACACATTAATTCTAAACTTGGCACATTTTTTTGGCTCATTAAACTCTACAACCAAAAACTATTTCAGTGCAACTTGTATCACTGTAATAACAAAACATTATGCAAAAAAATTTATCTTAAAACATTATGCAGCCCAGGAAGCAATATTAATGTTAACAACTGTAAAAACATTAAGTAATGATTACAGTTACAGTTAACCTCATCATACATCTAATGCAATCACTTGTCTGGCTCAACCAGTACAAAGCATAACACTGTAGCTTGAAACCTTCGTTAGAAACGAATAACACTACTGTGTCACTGTACTCAGTGAGTTTATTATTTTTTTTAGGGAAAATTAGCATGATGTGATGACTACAAACTAACATTTTGCAACCAGCTCAGGAAATATCTCAAACTCAGTTGCCATTTTTTTCATTTTTGCATTTCACACAAAAGCCAGTTAGTAATGTTGGTCAAAACAATGAAATTCTCTTCCAGAAAATAACTTGCTCTTCCCTTCCGGTGTTATCAGTTCATTTAATTCATATAAATACAATACCATTATAATATCCTATAACATGCTTGTGACCAATATTAATACACACCTTGCTTGTCGAAATTGGTTCAATGGTTAGAGACTATAAGGTATTTTCTATTTCTTCCTGTTGATAATAATTTGTGTATCTGAATCAATCTAAGGAAAAAGAAAACATTTTTTTGAATAAATTCATCTGTTTATGATTAAAAAAGGACCACCAGCCTTCAGTGTCAGGAATTATTTACAAATTTTAATTTATGTGGGAAAAAATTAAACTTTTTTAGGATTTTAAAATATTTTATCGAAAATATAACTCAGAAAAATTATTAATATATTGCACAATTTTGGAAAAATATATCACTGCTAACAGTATTTCACTATTGAAATATTTTCTTTGTTTATAAAGTGGCACATTTATGCCAAACCATTGGTGATTGATTCTCGTGTATTACCAAAAGAATAGACCATACATCATATGACCTCGGGATTATCATACCTAATATTAGGTAGTTAAGGTTAGGTTAGTAATGAAAAAACATATAATTAAATAATATCACTATAACTGGTGAACAGCACTTTTAAACACTCACAGATACTTTGTTAATTTCACCACTTTCAAAGTTAGAAGATGCATCACTACTTGAACAGACATTAAAAGGATTTCCCCATAAAATTCGTATTCCAAAGCTGCCATTGCATTAGTTATCAACATTTCTGGAATGCTCATTGCATGATATCCATTGATATTTTATTCTATGCAGTTGAAACCCATTCTGCAACTGTAGGTGAAGGTGTTTTCTAAATCTTGCCAGACGGTGTGGCAGTTAAGTTTCCACAGTAAATAACAATGCTTAATACTCTCATTGCACATAATCTTTGAAGGGTTTATTTACTTAAATGTCAGATGATTAAAGCTGGCTGGTCATTTCACTTGGAATCAATACCAAATCATATTTTTTAAGTTTTCAGATTTTTTTATTTTTACACATATGTACTTGTATAACTAACTAGCTTGTTATTGGAATTCCGAAAGGCTCATGGCCACAAATAATAATGATCAATCGTTTTTTTTTGTGCACAAGGGATGACATTTTTGAAGAAGATTTAATATTTTGGAATAATTTTCCTGTTAAGGGTTATTTAAGGTAGCAGTTTATGTCCATCACCTGTTATGCATAGCATGACCATAATACAGTGTTTTTCATATCCCATATTTTTTATTTTTTATTTTTCCAACACCCTTCAAATTCACTGTATAATTTTGTGGTATATGAAAACAAATAGGCATTTCATCCACATTGCATATTTGGCTAATGCATAGTTAGCATCTTACGAAGTTCAATTACTTGATGTTGGAAGTACAAAAAATTTTACTTTAAATCAGCTGGACGATTCTGACAGACTAAAGACAGACACCATAGAGATAGACCTTGATGATGCATAAACCTATCACATCAATCTCTTGTAGCCTTTAACAAATTTATCCCATTATTGTTAAAGCTGCTTCCATTGCTTTCACATACATCATTTTATGCATTACTGATCGACACTTATTTTTAGTATCAATCATGAATTGTAGGACAGTTTCATTAGTTGCAGTAAAGCGTTCTTTTTTAGGTCTGATAAAACATTTTAACTTAGCTTTACATCAGAAATTGTATTTCTGTCCTCACGCCACCTGCGAATATGTGCTTCCGTTATTGTAAATTACCATTCTGCAGCTCTTTTACCATTTTGTTCAGTAAATAAAGTAAGTTTTTGTTTCTGTATTATATTATACTCTCTTTGATTTAGAGACATATTATATACCATTTTTTAATTGTTATTTATTTTTGTAATTATCTAAAGTGATATAAAGTCTATCTCACCTTGTTACTTACAACATAAAATTCAGTGAAAACACTTGTACTCACTGGAAGCAACAAATACAATGACAGAAAGATAGCCAATGACCTTGCTTCTAGTAATGAAACTGCATGCTCTATTTTTTATTGTTCAATTAAAAAGGGCTCTTTTTTCGAAAATATAAGAATAACTGTATTTTTAGATTATCTAGTAAACTTTTGACATCAAATGTAAAACAACAACAAATCTAAGATGGTGTATCTTTTTTTTTATATTTTTTTCTATTATCAAAATAAGAAAAATGTGCTGCTTATGAAAAAAGTTAATATGAATTTAGTAAGTGTAATCACTTTTTTTTAATTTTATGCTATTGTATTTTGGGACATATTTACAGACAGTTTTAAAGAAACATTACAAAGTGAGAAGAAAAAAATATTTCTTTAAATCAGATTTAATAAATATTTATTACTGTACTAATAATAATTTATTACTAGTGCAAATAATAACAAAAATAAAGCTAATGCACAATCTGTATAATGTAATAATGAACAGTAACAGAGTTGATGTGTATAAACTTCTTTGTTGAATATATGCAACAACTAATAGTATGCCTTAATTATAGAATGACTTGGCCAGCGTCGTGGAAGAAGTAAACGACAAACATCTTGCACCTTGGGCAGAAGCATGTCGCCTCAGCGATGTAGAGAACACACCATTATCTCCATATATACACCAGGAGGTGCTGGATAAGAAACATCTTCATCTGAGTACAGAAAAGCTGAAACAGACAGGATTCATGCTTGTTGCTCCAGAACTGAATAAGCAGTTACTGCAAGAAGTGAGTACCGCTAGAATATACAATCAGCACGTGCCCATTCAGGGTAGTGTTAAATTTTAAAAAAATGTATTTTTCATAATGTTCTAACTGGAAACACAATATTACATACAGTAATACAGTAGACCCTCGATTATTAGACCTGTATGGAGGAAGATCCCTTTTCAGTTATGGGGAATTTCCAATAATGGAGGTTTTACAGAACCACAGAAAACGAAAGGTAGAATACAGAAAAAATGAAAAAGAAGCTTTGCTTAACACACCGGCACAACAGAATTAGTAAACAATGAAATGGGTCTAATTTTGAAGTGTAAACTGTGACAATCATTTTTTTTATAGTTAGTTGTCTATATAAATGTTTGTACTCCAAAGTCTACTTCAGGTAAAAAATATCATAGCTATTTAGAGGTATTGTGATTTTTATCAAAATACATTTAATATTACAGTGTTTTCTCGCCAACCGCAGTTCTATTTAATGGCTAGCGTTGGCGAAGGATACATGATTTCCTGTTTTTATACTTGTATTTATTTACTATACTATATAGTTGACCTCCTATTTGGCAGAGTAAGAAGTGGTTAACAAGTTCCGGTACTGTAAATAATTTCTTTGGTAAATCTGCTAATCTGTTAAGTACATAAACGTACTAAATAACTTTGAGATTTTGAAGATCACAGTTTTTAAATATGCCAAAATACTGTGCGTAAAAGGACTGTTGTACTGTATGTATTACTTTTAACATTACACTTATGTCTTTTGTAAACCTTTTATGTTACTTATCAATTAAAATAAAAAAACATTAACATTTATTTGTCCAGCTTTTCATACACCTACAATTAATCAAGGGTATTTTTTACATGCAGATGTGGACCTACAATGATTAATTTAAAATGACGCACTGCCAAGTTCAATAAGGACGAAGCAGCGGCAGTAATTTATTTATCACTGTATTATTTAGGTAATAAAATTATTAAACTTTATTACAGTTTGGTATACAGTTGTAAAGCTTAAAAACAAAACATGCAGCATATGAGAATACCTACATAAAACTGAAAGGTAGGTGCATTTCCCGGAACTTGTTAACTCATATGGAGTGTTACGTTTACAATTAGTATTACGCCTACTTTACAAGTCATGTAATAAAATATAATTGCCTATATAATTGTTGATTAGGGCGAATATGTATTAAATGTCATACATATTCGCTAACCTGGAAATTCTAAGCGTGTGAAATTTTAACTATTAAAACATGACACACCTAAACAAAATTACTCTCAGTGTATATTTCTAAGTAAAAACCTCTCTGTCTCTCTTATAAATAAATGAATTAAAAGCATAGACTGAATTCAGTGTTTTCCTTACAAATACTTTTGATATCAGGTTACAGACTTTTTGACTTCTGAACAGCCGCTATGAATACGGATTTTATTTCTAATAATCAGGTATTATACCTGATTATACTCCATTATACCGAGAGTCTACTGTATATTCATAACTTACACAATTATGTAACTTATAAACAGTTGAAACTGTTTCAAGAATTCAGGAGCTTATTTCTCACATCAAAACCAATAAAAAGTTTATATAAACATGCTTCCTAAAATGATTAGTTAACCTAGGTTTTGTGGCACAAAAATTAGCCACAATTTTGTGTTTTTAACAACAACAAAAATAATATCTTTTCAGATGAGTAGAAATATTATATTTTACTTAGGCATTAAACATTTTCACTATATTTGAGTTAAAATTTAGCACAAATTAAATTTTTGTAGAGGCTTGGACAAGTTATTTATCCATTATGGACATGGTAGCTATTTAAACTTAAACATTGAATATCTCAAAATCTGTTGATTTTACAAAATATTTACAAGAAACAAAATATATTTTTTTTAAGACAAACAAATTTAAAATTTTTTTTCTCTAGCTTAAAGAATAACTGAATCAACAAAAAATTCCGTTATCATTGCTTTATTTATTATGCATCAAATCTGCTGTCAATATTAAAACATTGCAGCTGTTGTAGATAATTACAGAAAATTAAAGTTTTTTGTTAGTAATTCAGCTAGATAAAAAATATAAAATTATTTTTTGTCATTAAAAATAGATCTTGTAGGGTTAAGGTAATGCCAGTTTAAATTTATACTTATTGGTATCAGTACCAGTTCACTGATTCTACATTTATAAAATACTGGTACAAATACCACTATAATACAATACTGTGCCAGTTTTTCTGAAATTTGTTCTAAAATTTTGTATTATAAATTGCAGTTAACAGATATGAATTAAGAATATCATTTTTTTAAGACAAATGTGGATTATACACTACTGTAAATAAAACATTGAAAATGCTTTGTTACCATATTTTAAATAAATAAATGGTTTTATTATTTATGAAGATTTAAAAAGGTTAACTTATAGATATCACTGATTAAATAAAAAAAAATAGTTTACAAAATCACAAGTTAACTTTTTTTTAAATTCTTTTCACAGTAAAAGAAATATTTAATAAAATACAGATCTAAGTTTAGCACTTAATTCCTCAGATAGCTATATCTATTGCATTTTTATTCTTACTTTCAAATAAATTAATATATTTCATTGGCGTGGAAAAAATCTTAACAAAGTGAATCTAAAGATAAAATATAATGTAGAATTTTAACACCAGCTAACTTTCAAACCAGTAATGTTTTATTTTTTAATTAAAATACTATTAATGTAATGAGAAACTCTTTTCACTTATAACGGACTTAAAAATTCCATAGTATTTTTTTTATTTTAAATGAATGTAAGTTTAGGTGGTTAGATAAAAAGAAGTGTATACTGAATTTTAAAATGTTGGTATAAAACAGTAATTGTTACTAGGGCTTAATATAAAAAAATATATTTAAATATTATGTGTACCAAAAACACCAGATATTTTATTAAAATTGACAATATAATTATTATAGTAATCACAGTTAATACAGCCCACATTAACTAACTTATTTTTAATGCAGTTAATAACAAGATGAAAGTTTTGTTCTAAAAATCAATTAGTGCTTACTATATCAGCCAAGTGAATATTTTTTTACCACATTATTACTTTGTAATAGTTAGCTCTTAAGTAATTATTATTATACAGTGTCGCTGCTCTATAATGCAGTGCAGTAGGGGTCTATGTATAATAATATCTGTATAGCTATACCACACCCAGATATACTGCTGTATGGGATGTAACACGGGTCTGGCATGTCCCTCCTTCTTGATGGTTGGTGTGGATATGAATAACTCGTGTCAAGTTTTTAGAGACAAAGTGATGACCAATACTTCAGAAAAAATTACTTCCAAAGCAATATTACGGCTGATAACAGGGGATGTCTATCTCTTCCTTCTCCCTCTCTCTCTCTCTGTCCTATTCTTATTATATAAAAAACAGTATCTTATTATCGAACAAGACATGCAAACGTGCCAGATTTCGTCAATTGCTTGTGTTGTTTCATTCCATATTACTGTTTAAAGAGAACAGATAAAAATGTATATACTGCAGTAAGCATGCATCTAACATATTTTGGCTTTTACACAACACTTCAAGCTTATCTGTAGAATTTTTTCTTCATCTGATATATCACAGTTAGCACTATAAAACGGGTCTGATTTGTCTTCAAAAATGTGTGTTATAACCAGCAACCATTGCAGTATTAAACAATGGTTTTAAAATAATCAAAAGATATAAATGTCACCTAATCTATTAGTAAAAGTATATTTATTTATCTAATTGAAAAATTTGAGTTTAAAAACACTATCTGTCAAAGATTGACTGTGTTTATGGAAATGCTTTTTTTTCTTTTAATAAGTTATAATCAGTTGCACTAAATAGCCTTTCAGAGGCAACTGATCCAGCAACTGCAGAGTTATTTTTGGACAGTTCTTTGTAGTCTAAACTACAATGATCTGTCTGAAAATAACTCTGCAATTGCTGGATCAGTTGCCTCTGAACGGCTATTTAGTGCAACTGGAAATGGTGTATTTTTCCAATCATCTGTTGGGTCAGAATTTCTTGCTCAGCAGGGCCTTTTGATAGTGTGTCTGCACTTCATTTTCTGGGCTTCAAATTTCTTTTATTGTGTTTGAGGACTTTTATATGATACTGTTTGATCATTTTTTGATCAACAGGATACTGTTGGTGAAGGTTTTTGATTTTGAGCAAAATAAGAAACTATTTCTGTTTTCTGTTGGATCTTGTTGACTTTTAATCCTGGACTAGGTGTGTGGTAACATGTTACACAAGTGGTTGCACGGCGTCAAAATAACCGCATTTTGTATTCTTATGTCCTTAAGTGATGTTGAAGTAATAAACCAAAATTTAAAAACTTTAAAATTTTTATTAATTAAAAATACATTATATTTACTAGAGAAATCATTTTAATCATCGGCTGTGTTGCATAATATATATTGCTATTGCACTTCTCCACAAAGAACGATAAAAATACCAACACAAAATAAAACAAAAATAATATTTAAATATTATTCACTGGATAGGGAAGGTGCACACCGATTCTCTCTCTTCATATGATGTGATGACTAATTCTTCCACGTAAATTTTTTCCCATGTATGCAGACCACTATGTAACTTTGTCCTTGCCTAAAATAAAATTTTCACTTTCAAAGTCCTTTTTTTTACTTCCTCCTCTAAGTCCTCCAGTGCAGCCACTGAATCCATATCATGTTCACTAATGAACACTCTTCTTTGGATATATCTGTCCCTGCACATTCAATAATTTCATCGGTGTCTTCAGTGTCTCTGATGATTTCTGGGCCAAACAACTGTCTTCTTAAATTTTCTTGTTGCAAGCACGTCTCGTTCTTTATCTTTGTCTTCTTTTCTTACGTTTTCAAGTAGCTTAAGATTCTTTCATGTTTCTGTTAATCCAATTGATTCCATTGATGGAATTCAAGTGAAATTACTTACAAAAAAATGTAATAGAAACAATAATAGACCTATTTACAACTAAAATATATGTATGGTCGCGTAACATCAAGAAAACTGCACAAAAAGTACACAACTATATTCAGTAATAACAAATGAAATTAATAATGAAAACCTTAATAAATATATAATGTTAGAACTAAAATATTTACAACACAAATAGTCGCATGGCAGCAAAAAGACTGCACTAAAAAGTACACAAATGGTCGTGTGGCGTCAAAATGACCGCACCTCAAAAAGACACGTCAACTGTCTCGAAAATACCAACTCAAACTAAACACAAGTCTAGCAATGGAATGTAGAGAGGGTGGTGAGAGATAAGCAAGATGGAAAGCTATATCTATTAAAAAATAATAGATAGATGGTGTCCTTTTTTTGACACCATTCGACCGTTCCAGGGTTAATCAGTATGTAGGCCTGTACCAGTTTTCAGCTGCAATATTGCACTCATTTCAAATGGATACAGTCAGTTTTTCACTTCAGTTTTGGCATTGGTATCCACTTCATAGAGGCTTTTCTGTTTTTTTCCAGTGTGAATTTGTATATTATATGCATAAAAGCTCCAGAGTCTGATGGTACAAATTTAAAATGGCTTAAATTTTTGTTTGAAATATATTGCTGAAACTGGTGGTCTACCTTCAGAAAGTTCTGATTCCATTGATGGTAAGGTCTTCACTAGGTGTAACTTCATTACATCTTGCTACAAAACCATTAACAATGTTTCTGATAGCATCTACTTGTTTGAGCTCAAGCTTTCTTGCCAGTTCAAGATACCATAAAATCTTAGTGCTCCTGTTCCAGCATTGGTCTTTTTGGTTGGAATCGTTACAATTTAAAGTTCCAGTTAAATAATGAAGACTGGTTAGAGTTTTTCAGGCGCATCCATGTCTTTGGCATCTCTTTCATAGGAAAAGTTGGCTCTATTACTTTCAATCCATATTTTTGTAAAATTGACAGTCCTTAAGAAAAACAAATTCTATGATTCTATAGGAGTGGCTATGTACCAAGCTTCACAATTGAGTCATGATAAACAATTTTATTCTGTATTACCTTCATCAACATCATGTCCTGTTTCAACATAACTGTCATTACTAAACAGCAGTCTTTCTTCATAACCGTTTATTAATATCTGCTTCTTTTCAACACTATCCAACATATTTAAAATCTTCTATTAATATATTTCTTTCATAAAAAAATACCCATAATCAATAAGAAAACAGTGATACAATAACAGGTACAGGGTGGAAAAGACCACACAAACTTGCATCTTCAAAACTTGCACTGAGCGGACACTGCACTCAAACAATACATTGGACTTTGTTATAAAGGCAGTATAATACTGTACATAGGAAATGTGGGTGGGTAGAGATTTAAAAAAATGAAAGTCATGGCTGACCTTGAAGTTGTGACACATTTACTGACAAAAGTGCCAACTTAAAATTAAATCTAAATATGGTCTTTCTCCAATTATGTGAGTCTTCCTAGGTTAACAAAATTGCATGACATACTGAATACTACTGATAATTTGACAATCATTAATGGTATTTTAGTGTCTTGAAACATCTACTTTCAGTAATAAAATCCATTTCAAATTGTTTCCCCTTATATTTTTATAAATACGAGGGTTGATCAAATATAAACGAGACTGACTTTCTAAAAATTTTTCCGTTTGACATTGAACTCTAAAGGGTGGGGTTTCAGATAGCCTGGGAGGTTTGGGACGGGCGTAGACGGGCAACATTTCCGTTTGGACCCTTCAGTATAAAACTATACAATGAGTGAGAGTGAAGTGCACGTTTCCGTGGAGCAGAGAATTATTATTAAGTTTTTGGCCAAGGAGGGGGTCAATCCGACTGAAATCTTTCGTAGATTGACGGCTCAATACGGGGACTCATTACACTCATTACACTCCCGAGTCAAAACAGGCAAGTATGGAGTGGCGGAAGAGGGGAGAGAGGGCGCCTCTGAAGGCCAAATCACGATCGTCGGCCGGGAAGGTAATGGCCACTGTATTTTTTGACAATCAAGGCGCCTTTCACGTCGATTTCCTCCATCAACGACGACAATAAATGCGCAATATTATTGCGATGTTTTAGAGGTCATAAAACAGTCTTTTCAGTAGGAAAAGGAAATCTAAACCGGCGAGAAATGTCATTCTTCTTCACGATAATGCCCGACCACATTTGGCGAACGCTACGAGGCTTAAACTCGATCAAATTGGCTGGGAACCAATGGAACATCCTCCATACAGTCCAGACTTATCACCCTGCGACTATCACCTGTTTGGGCCACTCAAAGAGGCGCTTGGAGGCCAGCGTTTCGAAGACGATTCTGCGGTGGAGACCTTCGTGCTCCAATGGCTCAATGAACGCCCGAGAACTTTTTACGAAGATGGAATTAAAAAACTTCCAATCCGGTGGGAAAAATGTGTTACTCGTGCGGGAGACTATGTAGAAAAATAAGTTGTATCAAGAATAATTTGTAAGTAAGCAATAAATTTTTTAAAAAATCAGTCTCGTTTATATTTGATCAACCCTCGTATTTTTAATATACAGAAATACATAGACCTAAATTGGCAACTTGTATTTAGAAAAAAAGCATTATAAAGAAATATTTATATCATTGTATGACTTTAAAACTTAGTGTTTGTCATGTGAATGTTCCAGGTAGTCAATGATTACATAGAGATGAAGATCTTCCCAAGACTGTTGCTTACCTGAAGCAGCTTCCCTCAGGTGTTTTGTTGACTTACATTCCAGTCAGGTGATAACCCGTTACCTTTTTCTCAGTCATGACTTGTGATTTAGTATTTAATGTAATGACTGATAACAAATTGTACCTTGTAGTTAGTCTCTTATCCTTCAACTCTCGCTGACAACTATTTATATACAAAAATAAAGATGTCTCACTTCAGTGTATCTAAAATAAAAAGTCAAACAATTTAATTTTTTTCAGCCATTCTGTGTTAAAACTTAACTTTGATAAATAGTCAATATCTTTCAAAGTTTATTTATATTTGAAATATATCAAGATAAATTATTTGTTAGAAAGGAATATACTATTATAAATGCTAGTGTATTAATGTATTGCTTATTTTATATATAATTTCATAATTTAACAGACTATATTAAGTAACAAAAGACTTAAAAGGTATTATTAAAAAATATTTGTTTACAGTTTAGTTAGAAAATATGGGGCAAGAAAATAATTTTTTGTAGTTTTGAATAAGAGACATACTAGTATACAAAAAAAATTATTGATTGATTTTTAAAATTAATATTTTGTTTTGTAAAATTTTTTATTAATATGTGAGATTATTTCACTTAAAAAGTAATTATTTATTTGTAAATAAAAATATTTATTGTGTTGGCATTAACTAGTATTTAAAAATAATTTTGTCGAAAAATAGTAAACAAACTTGATCCTGATTGAAAAACCAGATAAAAAAATCTATTATTTCTTCGTTTTTAAAATACAGTACTCTGACTCATTAAAAAAAAAGTATTACAGTTAAGTGCCTTTAAATAAAATTGCAGCCATCTTTATCCAAAAGTTGTTCAGACAATGAGAGATATTTTGGAATTATATTTAGTTTGAAAAATAAAACTAGACTTCATAGATGACTGAAATCATATATTGTATAAATAAATAAGTGGGGTTTTGACATTTTTGTAAAATGTACTGACAATACGTAGTCAAGTTTTGATATTATTAACCAAGGCTTAGCGTTTACATTATTTTGTTTTATCAAATTTAAATTTAATGTTTGAATAGTTTTTATTTAACAGTTTAAAGTTCTGAAAATACCAGCCAAGAACAAAATCATTTCTTGGATTAGAAAATATAAATAATATTTAGAATGCCAAGAATAATCGTAAAATGAAGATCATTGTTTATATTCTACAAATTCTAAATTTCAGTTGTTAATAAATTCTTTATCTTCATCTTTAGTTTAGAAAAGTAATTATGTTTTGGAAATACATAACATTAAGTTACATTTATAAGTGATTTCTAGTTTTCTGAAAAATAAATTTAATGTTAATGCCTTAAAATTTTATAAATATTATGAGCTGTATATACTTAAGAGAACTAAAAAAAAAAAAAAATTGAGCAGCTCAAAGAAAAACAAAGTTAATCTCAAACATTCCTTTTATAAATATTAAATTAATTTAAGACAATTATGTTGTGAAAAAATTATGAATTTTCTATTAATTATTTCTATAATACTCAAAGCAACAATAATGCTTTTACTGAATTTGTTAGTGTAACACCTACAAGGTATCTGAAGAATTTTTCAATTTGATAATTTAATGGATGAGTGCATAGTCATTTACCTTTTGCATTATTAATTTTACATTATTTTATTATTTAATGTTATATTAGTGTTTGTATTATTAGGGTATGATATTTACAGTATTTCCTTTTGTAAGAATACCAGGATTCATTGTTAGTACTAAGCTAGTACAGTAGTGTCTTAAATAAATTCCTTTAGTATTGTCATTATTTCCAGGGATACAAGATAAGTTGATAAAGCTAGGAATGGCTGAATGTATTTATTTATTCAATAATTGGCATGTACCAAGACAATAATAACAAATAATATACTGTACCTACACTGTGAACAGCCATTCGTCTATTTCTTTAATATTTTGTAAGTTCTGGGTATAGACATATGACCATAGGCCAATTATTTTGAAGATTTATTTATTTTATTTTATTTTATAAATAAGAGTTTTGCGACCATATTTTACTTTACCTTAAAGGACTTTCCTGGTCTGATTTTTTTTTAATCAAAAGAATGTTTTGATTAATTTTGACAGGAAATATTGTCAGAAATATGTTTTAAATAATTTTAGATTCAAATTCAACATTAAAGATTCTTGGCACATTTTGAAATAAGATTAATGAAGATGAAATCAGAAAGAGGTAACCCCATGTTTTGCATTAATATGTTTGGAGTATAGTGTGTCCTACCAATTTCTTAACTGCAAAAAAAGCTCACAGAGATGAAAAGTCAAGGGCAAAACAGTTATTACAAATTTATTTAAAAGAATAATGTATGCCTCCTGTGGATTTCGTGGACTTTGCCTTGAATTGAAACATGTTTGTTTGATTTAAAATGTGATTTTATCAGAACATGTTTACCTCATGAATAAGTATATTTAAAAAAATAACCACTAAACCTGTTCAAGGAGCGGTGCTCATTTGTAATTGGGGCTTTCACTATTTAACATGGTGTTGCCAATTTATTATTTAACAACATGAAATAAATGTATTAAAATTTTAAAGTTTAGATTTTTTTTACGATAGTTGACAGTCGAAATTTAATAAGCCAAAATTGTTTAGGTTTCTTCCCATGAAATTTTTTCTGCATGAATTTTAAGTGATTTGTTTTCAAAATTTTTGGGTGTTTAATATTAAAAAGGTGTTTCTTCACCTTTTTCAAATCGCAATAGTCAAGAGAGTAATAATGTAGCTGAACTAAGCAATAAGTTTTTTGCAGCTCTCCTCTTACCACTCACGAATCATCAGTGTTGACTTGACTTTCACTATCTATCCCGCCAAGAAAACTTCTTTTCATTTTTCTAAAATTTTTCTTTCTGAAATTCATACATGACACCGATTTAGTACATTCATGTTTTAGTGACATTGATAGATTTTAATGATGTTTTTCTATCATATCAACAACAATGATGTTTTATATCAACAACAATTTGGTCCGAATTTTTGATGCTATACTGTATGTGTGTGTGTGTGTGTGTGTGTGTGTGTATATATATATATATATATATATATATACATTTGGTTCGTATTACATTTCACATATAGGCCTGTTGTCGATCAGTTGTTTTTACCAATATGTATGCCTGCTTTATTTCAACTTGATAGCCAAAACATAATATATGAACTGGCTATATATTATCGTTTCAATGATAAAGTTTCAACATTATGTTTTGGGACTTATTTGTTTACATTTTATTTATGTATTGCATAAATCATTTTCTTTATACATTGTATAAAGAATTTTATACAATAATTGACTTTGTATTACAAATTATTTATATACAAGTTATTTACCTTCATGTTAGAACTAAAATGCTTTTTAATAAATATTCTTAACCATTTATTAAAAAACAGTATCTTATTATTCCACATTTTGTAAATAATCCAGGATTGTTCCACATTAAGTAAATAATCCTAGTCTAGTTTATTCTGTTTGCAGTAAAAACTCTTTAAACTTTTTTATATATAATTTTTTCAATTACAGGGATAATTTGTCTTATTGGCATTTATTTGCTTTGTTCTGCCATTTTTTAGTTTGGCCTATGGTCTGGCCAAACTTGAGGGTGTAAACATCAAATGTATGTAAAACATTTTTAGCAAACTTTGTTTCTTATATATATTAAAATGTTTCATTACAATAGCCTTAAATATTATATTTTTGTTTTTGAAACATTTCACAATTTATGTCTTGCGTAGTTTTAGTGTCCATAACTCAGTTTGTGTTGTTAATACTATACTAGCATACAGTGCATATTTTAAGAAAATTTCACTAGGCGACAGGCTGATGGTAAAGATACCCCCTGACATTACAATTTTCAAAATATGCTTTTTTGCAAAATTATCATAGCATAATGCATGCAAATGTAAAATATGCATATTTAACTGCAAAAAAATACAATTTAAAATCATGCCGAAAAAGGATATAATTTTTGCGTTCTTAAATTTTTTTATAAAAATAAAATATAAAAGAAAATTATGTACTGTTAAAATTAATTATATATTAAAATTAAATATATTTTCTGCGGAAAATCAGGCATTTTTTCATAAATTTTTAATGCTTTTATGTATACATCTTATCCCCCTCCCAGAAAAAGAAATCTTCTTGATTTTGCTTTTCCGGCAGTAAATGGTTTTAAAATTACTTGTTTTTGTTTTAAAATATTTAATATATAAATGTATTATTTTATTCTGAAAATGAGGATATTTTAAAAAGTTATTGATATTTGATTTTCTGAATGATTAAATTAATTATCTGAATTATCATAGCATAATGCATGCAAATGTAAAATATGCATATTTAACTGCAAAAAAATACAATTTAAAATCATGCTGAAAAAGGATATAATTTTTGCGTTCTTAAATTTTTTTATAAAAATAAAATATAAAAGAAAATTATGTACTGTTAAAATTAATTATATATTAAAATTAAATATATTTTCTGCGGAAAATCGGGCATTTTTTCATAAATTTTTAATGCTTTTATGTATACATCTTATCCCCCTCCCAGAAAAAGAAATCTTCTTGATTTTGCTTTTCCGGCAGTAAATGGTTTTAAAATTACTTGTTTTTGTTTTAAAATATTTAATATATAAATGTATTATTTTATTCTGAAAATGAGGATATTTTAAAAAGTTATTGATATTTGATTTTCTGAATGATTAAATTAATTATCTGAATGAATAATACATTGTTTAATGAAAAATATGGATTTAAAATAGTTATTATTTATTGATGTCATAAAAAAGTTGTTTATACTTTTTTAAAAGTATAAAAAAGTACTTGCCTACAGTAGTCAAAATATTGCTTTAGATTTTCCATTTCTATTTATCACTTAGTTTTAAAAAAATTGGTTGCCGGCATTATCTGCTTTCACTGGGCGACAAACCCTTGTCACTATGACATTTGTGCCGCCCACTTTATATGTTAAAATATGCACTGCTAGCAAATGTATTAGCAGAAATTTGTAATCAATCAATTATCCAGTAGGAGAGTAGTATTTTGAAGTGTTTTTATTGAATTGGTATTTTGTGAAGTGTAGTCAAAAAGGAGAAAATATTTAGAAGAGTTCTTTTCTGTGACTTGACTCATTTAGATTATTTTATATACACAATTTAATGACAACCCTTCAAAATGTTTTATACTTTCTGAAAGTCTTTATTGTCATGTATGCAAGCTGCAAGCTCATTAAAAATTCATTCAAGTGTAGCAAACATATCCAATCATATTTATTAAATAAATATGTAAGCTATAAAGTAAAACTTATTCCTTAGTTTTATAAACTTTCCAAAGTTACTATTGATACTTTCAAGTTGTTTCTAGAATATTGATACTTTTATTAGTTAAGGTTGCCTATACTTTTAGAAAGTAGAAATGTAGTGGATTTAGATAATTAATGTAAATAAGACTATTTTTTCAAATCTACTATTTGACATGATAATACATTGAAAAAGTATTATAATTAAAAAAAAATATATTTGATTTTTTAACATTTTATTAATATTTAAACACCAGGGGGCCCATGAGAAATTTCGCACTATGAAAGTTTTAAGTAAACGCAGCGTTTTGAATAATAGTAGTTATTAGGGGTGAGGACAGTAGTCAGAAGGAAGGGAAAACATGCTTAAAAAATAAATCGAAAGACAATCGGTTTGAAATGATAATCACAGATCATTATTGTATGATCAAATTATGAGTCATTGTAGTATATACATTTTTACCGGTCATTAAAATACTTCATTATACATATTTGATGTAAGAATGTAATCTTGTTTTACTTTTTGTATTTCATTTTCTTTAATGGATACAAACATGTTAGTTGATTTAGTTACCCTTGAAAAGGCTACATACAATTGTCCGTGAGTAAAGATGGCATTTGGTAAATACAATCCTGCTCTTTGAATTCACAAATGTATTTGTATAAAAATAGTGTCCAAAACATGTATTCGAAATGCTTGTCACATAACCTATAACTTTAATGACTTTTAAGGAAATATTGAAATTGTTCTAAGGAAGTTATGCAAAAAAGAGGCATTTGTACTGGAATTTTCTATTTGTAATTAATAAATTAGCTTCATAAAAATATATGAAATATTGTCTGATCCATGATGCCATTTTGTCTATAACAGTTAAATGGGTCTTTTATGGTAAATTTTCCACAAGCAGTAAGTTTTAGTGCAAAATCGTTTTGCAATGTCAGAAACCAGTTAAAAAATCTTTTTAAAGAGGTAGCTTATGCCTGTACGAATACTATGTGCTGAGAAAAAGGGATATTGACTCGAGAAATAATATATATGATATTTTTTTTAATCTGTTTAAAAAACTTGAAATTCCTACCCTACATATCTGTCTGTTTAGTAGTGTATTAAATAGGCATCGTTTTTAATGTATATGTGTGCATTAATGAAACATTAAATGATCATGAAAAATAATAATAATGTTTCATGTAATATGTAATTACAAAGTTATGTAATTATATATTCATTACTCAAATTAACTATATTGATTTCATTTCATTTATTGGGGTTTTTCATCTATGTGTAGATATAACTAGATGTAATTTTCATTCATAAATTTTAATAGCTAGGCCAGAAATGTAAGATACATGATCTGAAAATCTAGCTTTAGCCTGTTTTAAGCTTAAATTTTCCCTTAAATTATTTTTTTATCAACTGTTCAGGAAATTAAAAAATATATAATATTTTGTATACATTACACATATTTTTCCAACATGTCTGTTTAAGTGTTACAAAATTTTTAAGAGATAGAAAGCAATAGCCAAGCTCATTTTGGTTAGTGATATAAAATTATTGTTGTACTTAATAATATAAGAATTGCTCATATTTGTTACAAATTAATCTATAAAAATTATTTTAAGACAATTATTGGATGTTAGTTATTATAACCCATAATTTGAAGTGTTTTGCTTGTATTAAAGTGTTTAATACAATTACGCATTATTTGAACTTATTTTATTCCTTTAATTACCGCCCTGTTTTATCCTTAGCATTTCTGGAAGGGTAATAATGTTTAAAATCTATATTTAAAACCAAGAATTCTTGTAAATCACATAATATTTGTGTGTTTTCTGTGTTTAATGTTGTCAAGAAGTTATGAAACTTTTGGTTTTGTCTGATATCCAGTCCTGATTCCAGAAAAAAATACCAGGTGTACAAAAAAAATATTGAAATTTAAAAGATTTTTGATATCTTTTAATTTTGACTAAAAAAATGGTAAATCACATATATAATGAAAGAGAAACATTTACAGTTTTTCAAGTACTCAAAACACTGTGTTTTTTAAATAGGTGAGTTTTTCCATTTCTGGCATGTCTTGATTAATGAAACGGCAGCTACAGTGTTTAAATCCTGTACCTCAAATCAGGTAGATTAGTAGGGAGTGGAGGCATATTTCAATAATCCTTTTTAAAACTTCTAAGGAAAAATCACAGTCAGATCTGGTCACCTTGAAACTCTAGCAAATAGTTTGTGCTGAATTTCAATAAGTTTATTTTGAACTAGTTGGTAACATCATTCAACCAGTTCTATACAGAGTTATATCAGCGAAGAAAGTGGACCAGTTCTTGTCCATCTTATAGTTGAAAAAAGAGCAGTACAGTATTGAAGGTACAGTAAATTCTGATACATTTTCTTCAACAAAGAAGGTATGGAGAGTGGTGCTGTTTGAAGAGCAGTGTCTGTTATATTGCAGATTGTTGTATAATTCATTAGTGATGCATTGAAGCAAAAGTGACTTGCATGGAATGACGACATTTAGTGACTCCGTAGTTCCTCATCTCATTTGGAGTGATTTTTGTAATACCATATTGTAACTTTTTCTATTCTGAGATAACATTGTTACTGTTTCAGCCTGTAATTAATGTTTTAAAAGTTTTCAATTATGAAACAGCTATTTAAAAAGCAATAATGTACCAATCTATTAACTTTTTGGAACAAATTAATTTAATTGTATTTGTAACATTACAATTTTTACAAGTAAAATAAATTTAAAGCATTTGTTAGTATTACCACATTCTTTTTTGTTAGAGTTTTTTGTATGAATCCCACTTTTACTACTTATGAACAACATCTGGTTTAACAGACAATAACTTATTTGCTTCATAAAGTGAAATTAAAAATTTCATTGCTTCAAAAGTTAAATTTTTTTGCTGATAATGATCAAAAAAGCTTGCCTAAAAGTAAATTCTTTTCAAAATAACATTAAGTTATGTTTACTAAAACACATTATCTTAAAATTATAGTTCTCTTATTATCAAAGTTCATACATAATATGGCCTAATGTTTAATCAAATTTATTTGATAAAATATATGACAGAAATTTTATTTTGTTATATTAGATATAACAGTCTGAAAGTTTTTATAATTATTCATACAAACTTTCTCTTTGTTGTTATCTTAATGTTATTTATTTCTATGCAATTGGTATTTTCTTTTAATTTGTATCTCTATGTGTAACCAGCACAAAAGCTTCACTGAAATCAGGAGTTGTAGAATTATTCCAAGGTAACAATATTAATTTTCTTATTTTGTAAACTAGTGCAAAGTTTTTAAATAGAAATGTAGTGATATTCATTTTTGAATTTTAATAATCTTTAAATAGATTTTATTAAAAAAAAGAGAAAACATTAACACTATATCATAGTATGGTACCTATGTAGCCTTCTTTGTCTTAAGTACCTACCTTGTGGCTATCTTGTATTTAATTAAGTAATTTGAAT
This sequence comes from Callitettix versicolor, assembly GCA_022606455.1. Taxonomy (NCBI): domain Eukaryota; kingdom Metazoa; phylum Arthropoda; class Insecta; order Hemiptera; family Cercopidae; genus Callitettix; species Callitettix versicolor. Next base: position 31,779,782 of record CM040190.1, on the reverse strand, counting down.
GGCTTATACTTTATTGGATTTGATTACAAAATTATGATTTTATTATACATAATATTATTAATTTTATATTGTTTTCTAGCTGACTAAACAGCTCTTGCCTGAAAACAATAAAACAATATTAATAATTAATTATAAAATGATTTCTTTAAAGTTAGAGGTTATGATCAGGAAATTCAACAAGTTAAAAAAAATATATTAACATAAAATTATCAGTAGCATTAAATAATGAAAATATAAATTCAATTCTTTACATTAGTTATATCAACACCTAAACAACTTCTTTGTAGTTAAATTTTATCTTTCAGAATTATTGTGTTTAAGACCAATGCTTAAATAAATGGTTATGAACTTCCAGTTTAAAATTAATTTTTTACTTTCAAAAACAATATAGTTTTTATAAAGTAGATCATTCATTTGATTTTAGTGCAAGAAAGAGAATTTTATGAGATGTAAAAGAAATTTTTCAGAACCAAGTTAAAATTATGTCTGTTGATAAACTACTGAAAATATTGATATTTTAAAATGGCCATTAATGAGGACATTGCATCACTATCTCATAAAAAAACATTTGAATTGTCAAGTTTTGGATGATAAAAAGGTTTACAAAGAAATTTTCTATACAGTATATTTATCATCAGAAAATTTTTGCATTCATGTAGTCAGTGGTAACTCTGACTGAGGAAATTACATTGTTTTTTATATATATATATATATATATATATATATATATATATATATATATATATATATATATATATATATGGCAGTATGATAATATAATTTTAAATAAAATTGTTTTTAAGAAAATTGGTTTGAATGAGCGAACCTTGACTTAAAAAGTACAGAAAACATATTTAAGGTTTTAATTCAGTTAATGCTATTGTTGTAAATATTTGAATTGTCCTGTTTTTTCTTTTTTATTATTTTTAAGTAGAGTCAAACCAAATCTAAGTTTGCTAAATTAATTTTAATTTGCATTCAGAAGTTGTTGAATCTTTTTTTTATACAAAAATTGTTAATGTAATAATTTTTCTCATAGAAATTTGTGGTTGGGACTTACATACTTCAGTGGTAGCAGACTTATATAACTAATCTCCTCACAACACTTTAATTGCATCTTTCAATTCTATAAATCAATTGTTTGTGTGTGTGTGTTTGGGTGGGTGGTAATAATAACATTATATGTTTTCCATATTATTAACACCTAATGACTGTGGATTAAAAAAAAAGCACAGAGCTCAGGAAAATTGGTGGTATTTCTTTTACAGTGTGTAGTGTTTGTGGAGTGTATTGTGTAGTGGTTAAGATTTTAATAGGCTAATAATACATCTTTGTGGTGTGTTTGTGTAAATTACTTATTAAAAAGATTAGTTATAATTATTAGTTCATAAATTTAAATATTGTAATTTAACCTTGCTATAAAAATAATTAGCTATTAATAAAAGCAAAACATTTCACTGCAATTTTCTCAAAAAAAAAATAAATAAATAAAATAAATAATAATAATAATAATAATACATTAGAAAGAAAAAAGATTGTTAATAACCATGAACTATAAAATTTATTATGAAGTCATTTTTAATATTGGGAGTTAAATAAGGTTTTTATTTAACAAATATGGCTTTTAAAAAAGTCTTTAATTTAAAAAAATGTTTTAAAAGCATTATCAATATTATTTATATAAAAAAGCAAAATTTTGTAACTCCAGGCTTGTTACAATTATCTCTGGCTTCAACTATTAATTTAATTACAATTGGTCAGTTTTTTCCAAATAATTACATTTTCTCATTTATTTTGAAACTGCGTACTTGCCGCCACTATCGGTCCGTAGTCCATTTTCCTTATCTCTTTACTACTTTTATCTTTGGTTTAAAATCCGTATTCCTGTACTTGGATTGACATTGGTTGCTATCAGTTGCTACTGCCCGTTATTGGATTGGATTTATCAGTGTTTATAATGAAAGCAGATCAGTGTTTACACTGTATTTTATTTACTTGCAAAACCAATTTCACAATTTTTCTAAATTTATTTGCTGTTAAAGCAATTTGTTAGAAAATAATTTGTTATTGGTATCTCAAAGCATCAGTGGAAGTGGAAGTTAATGTAACATTTACAAATGGCGGTTAATTAAAATTAAATGCATAGTTATTTTGTTTATTATATTGTATGTGCTTATGTAATTAGACTAATGTGATATTAGCAAAAAGTTGATCCGTTTCAATTTTTGACTAAAGTGAAGTTGTCAGCTAAAAAATGAATTGTCGGTTTGATGTAATACAAAACAATAATTCAGAATCTGAAGGTTTATATTTTGGTCACCAACCAAAAGAAAAGAGTAGACCATAGTCCTAATTGCATAATTTTATGTAAGTAGCTTACACCTAATTATTTCATTTTTGTCTACCAACCAAATATTTTATTTATTTGAGTTTCTGTTTTAAAATAATTTCTATAGGTTTTAATTAGGCCCAAGTAACTAATTCCAAATTTCTATAGGAAGCACATATAGATATCTAGCGAAACTAAAACAGGATGAAATAAAAAAAAAAATATGGAATTGTATATTACTTGAATAGGCTTTATAGTCAGGCTAAACCTGCCTAGGCTATTTTACTTACTTTAATTTGACCATCTAGTTCAAAATTATCTAATGATAATGGGCTAACTATAATGTTTGTGTGTAGTAAGCATCTATGATTCTGTACCTCTATCTAAACACTTGAAAATGAGATTTGAGGAGACTTTTTGTAGGCCTATATTCTACTGTAAATAGGTCAATCTTAATATTAGTATATCATAACCTACCTGTATTCTACATCTTAGATTAAATTAATTAGACAATTTCTTTAACTCTCTGGATACTTGTAACCTTTTAAAGTCATATCTGCAGAGTATGTAGTATACTAATTTTATCAGTACGCTTATGAAGTTTTCACTGATCTCATGCTTACAAACTTTATTTCTTCACACAGAAATAGGTATTATAATTTTATAACCAGGTGTGAGATAGTTATTCTCATAAGACGGTAAAATTGTTAAGTCAGGTTAAGCAGTCAGTCAGTAGTGTTTTCAATGTGTATCCACGAAGTCTGGATCCCTCAGAAAATTAGAATTTGTTAAGTCAATTTCACATAGTCAGTAAACCTTTGAACTTCATTATTTTTGTCATTCTAAGACATAGAAATCGTTATTTTATACTGTACTTATAAAAGTAATAACCACAACTTTTTAACAGAGTTGAGCCTAAGTAAATACAAGGGACTGTTTAAGCTGTACAATAGACACTGTGAAGTTTCATGTAACGCAAGATATGAGAGGGGCGAACAGATATACAGTGATATAGATCCTGCACTAGGTACATTTGGCTGTAGTATTAAAAAGATTCATATCAAAAAAATAACATTTTTTGTAAACTTAATATGAATTAAACACATTTTTCATACTAACCTTATTTCACAAATATGCTTACATATATTTTTCAAAAGTGTATTTTTGTAGGTAGGGCCTAATTCATAACATTTAAAGTTAAAAATTTTATTATCTATTAAATATGTTAGAGTTTACATACAAAAATACAATTTACTAGTTCAGATGAGGTCTCACAAAGTTAGTTCTCATTCTTCTTTCATCCGGATCACCCACTTTGGGGTACGCCAAATCAATTACTTTGATGTGCGTTAGCCGCCCTCCGCTGTATCTAATACTGCTTCATTCTATCCGAGGCTGCCTTCCTTCTTTCATCCAAGACTGCCCCGCCCCTTTTAGATGTTGGATTTGGAACCTTAGGTTTTCGCAGTTTAAGTACATCGTCAATCATCTCATCTGATATCGCCAGCTCGGTTAAGTCTTCCTGGACCCGCCTGAACCAATTATTAGTTCTCATTATTTAATACAAAAAATAAAATTAATGCAAAAAATATTTAATATAAATTTGAAATCCTAATTTAAAAAATTTTCCTGAGGCTAGGAAAATTTCCTATCTTCTTGTATGTATTCCATGTAGTTCAAACCCTCCTGGTGGTAGGATTCATGTGGTATGCCTCTAAAAATATGGTATGGCCCAACCATAACAAACCATGAAAAAAAATAACCCCCATAAAAAATATATCTTTTTTATTGGGCTATGCCACTGCAAATAGCCCATCAGGTTAGGTTTATTTATTTATTTTTGAAAGAAAGGTGGGATGCTTCTGCTAGCAATACCAAAGCATGTCAGTATCATTGGGTGTTGTATTCTCCCCTATCCATAATAAATTGGACAGTGAGATCTACTTTTAGTCTTCTAAGTATGAGTCCGATAATGTCAATTGATTTACCCTCACCTGAATATGGTAAGATTCTTCCACTGTTTCTAACATACCAAGCACTAATTTGCAGTTTCTTTTACTCACTACAAAGTTAAAAAATTACATCCATATCGTGTATGAATTAACCCTAAATTCATTCTCTACAGTTGGTTGATAACCTACATTATTTATATAGTTTTGTCTATAAGACTGAAGCATAAAAAGCATGTCAGTCTTTGTTTAGACGATCTACAAAAAGCACAAATCCTTTTTCCAGTATTTCCATGAAGTTGGACATGAGCGGGAATTGAAAATCTAACAATGACTGCTAGTTTAGTCTTCGTGTCTCAGCAGTGTTGGAAATTTTAATTCTGTTTCGTGTTGGTTTTGTCATTTCTTCATGAATATTTTTTCAAGGGTATCAATAGGAGAGTGGTGTTTTTTTGTTTCACCTTATTATGTATCTAAATCACATGAGTTAATGAGAGTGCTAATTAATGAGACTAGTATTAATTATCCCATAAAAAAAAAATGCAAAAGTCTACCAGGCGACACACTAAAATGTATTGCTTGCACTTCTTATACATACTGGTCTGACAGACTACATACATTCAGTAGCATCAAAACAGAAAAATATTCAAATATGCTGATTATAGAAACAGGAAACAGGTTAGAAGAAATTTCAGTCCCTTATTCTGTGACATCACAGTGTGTGTTTCTTGGAAAGTAGCATAGTCTGAGAAACGAATATATATATATATATATATATATATATATATATATGAATCTAGCATACTGGGCTTTCACCCTGAGAACCCGGGTTTGATTCCCGGCCAGGGCTTGGCATTTTCATATGCTATAAATCATTCCATTGTCTGCCTTAGCCCAAGTGTGCACAATAGTTGGATGTTAAAATATATATATATCAGAATAGACCTACATGACGCAGAAATAGACTCAACAGACGTTGAAGACAGGAACGCATACAGGAGAAAGATGCTCGGTTGTAAGGTCCCAGAGAATGAAATCCCAAAGAGAGCAGGGGTAAAATGGATGGAGGAGCGGAAGAGGATCCATGAGGACAGGATGAGGGAGGTGTGGAGGATTAGAAGGAGCAAGACATGAGTCGGAGTGCTTTGTGTGATCCAACATGGTCTATACGCAGATAATAATAATAATAAATATATATATGTATATAACAGGTTGCACTCCCGGAAGACCACAGAGAAGATATCGAACCTGGCAGCAGATATCAGAAGAAGGAGGCTTCGGTTCTATGGACACATCAGTAGACTCGCAACAACGAGACTTGCCAACAGAATCCTTAAGTATATACAAGGTGTCAAATCAACAACGTCATGGATCGCACAAGTCAGAATAGACCTACATGACGCAGGAATAGACTCAACAGATGTTGAAGATAGACACACATACAGGAGAAAGATGCTCAGTTGGAAGGTCCCAGAGAATGGAATCCCAAAGAGAGCAGGGGTAAAATAGACGGAGGAGCGGAAGAGGATCCATGGGGACAGGATGAGGGAGGTGTGGAGGATTAGAAGGAACAAGACATGAGTCAGAGTGTTTTGCATGATCCAACAGGGTCTATGCGCAGATAATAATATAATAATAATATATATATATATATATATATATATATATATATATATATATATATATATATATATATGAATCTAAGGTTAATAGAGATCCTACAATTTCCTAAGTATTCTATGTTCTGTAATCATATATGGTATATCAAGCTACCTGTTGTAGTTGGTCTTTTTCCAGTTGTAGAAGTCTGAGTGTTAGGTTTCTATCCAGAGTGTAAACAAATTTTTAGTATGGTATTGCCCATCAGATTTATTTCACATATTTGAGTAGGTTTTTCTCATACTATTTAATGCAGAGGATTTTACTCTGTGAGATATCACAAACTGGCTCTGGACCAGTATATAGAATAGAGGTTCCCTTGTTTGCAAGAAGGTCAGTTCTTTCATTACAAGTAAAGATCTCGTATCCTGAAAACAACAGAAGGTGGATAACAGTAAGTGATGTAGTTGATTTAAATGTTATGACAATTGCAACTGTAGATGCAGTGTTTTAATCACAGCCTGACTGTTGGAATATATGTATACTATCTGGTGTTTATAATCCATTTATGGCTAATCTGAAGCCATGCCAATAAGCAGAGGCTACAACTCTGCCTGAGTAGCTGTGCTATACTTGTGTCTTGCCTAAATTGATACTGATCAGTGTCCATTCTTGATCTAGCTCCATGAACTATGGCACAGATTCCTTTTCCATACTTACACTCATGTGTGAACTGTAATAAACTTGTAACTTAAGAATTATTGGTAATTTGGGTTTGTCCAAGCTTCTTTACTTTGTATTTTGACAGTAACGTGTTAACTGAAACATAACTTACTTAACAGTCATGTTGTTTCTTCTCATATGAAGAGCTGGATTTAATCCTGGTGCTACAATGTACCTCAAGTTTCTACTTGCAAAAAACCAGCAGTCTCTAAATGATGAACAGTCTCCATTTTAAGTTGTACCTCTAGTGGTGCCTGTAAATCCACTATGGCATAGTAAGGGTTAAAGAAAAAACTTGTGTTTTTTTGTCAGGCTAACCTTTGAAACTTGGTCATCCTAACAGAAGATTTTACTTGTGATGCTTATATTAATTCCACCAAACTATTATAATCTGTTTGTAATTAGCAATATTGTTTAACCTATAACATATAACCTATCATATTCAGCTTGAGGCCCCAAGTCTTTCCAAACATAATTCTACAATGACTAGAGCTTAATGTGCTACTTAGATAGATTTTTGGTGCAAATTCCAAGTAAGGTTTGTATCCAAAAATACTCCTATGTACTTATTATTACTCACAATTAATAGCATTCTCACAAGCTTTCCTCAGCTGTTGTGCATACTGATTTCTACACACTTTCCTTGATGTTTTTGTTGTTTCTAATGGCCTCGAAATTGGTTGACACCATCTTTGATCATGCTTCCCAATATAGTCCAGAGAAGTCCTTTCTTCTTTGTTTAGATTTGTCAATTTTTTTTATAGACCAGGAGGTAGTCCTTGTTCATTTTGGTGCTGGGAAACACAGATATTTTGCTGTCTGATTCTGCGACATTGAACCTACTCAGGGGCTGTGCTAAGCAGTTGTCTCGTCATGTGGAACACTGCAATAACCTTTCTTCTTGGGAGTTATTTATTTTGTGTATAGAGTTCTGTCATGTTTTCATAGTTTTCCTTCAGCATTCATGCAGTGTTATCTCTAAAGCTCTGATCTGATGCTGTTTTAATTTGTTTAACTCTCCCATCAATTGTTATTTTATGTAATGGATTCGTATAATGAAAATACATGATTGCAAAATAGCTTTCTTTGCTAGCTAGTCAGCCTTCTCTTTGTCTACCATGTTTCTGTGTGATGGTATCCGTTGTAAAGCCACATTGCAGACATTGTTCTTCACAATTTGATAGTTTGTGTGTATTGAAACTGGGTTTGAAAGATTGTAATTTTGCTTAAAAACTTCTGATTTCGAATCTACCAAAAATGATCATATACTACTTGTCGGAATACTCTTATCTGGTTAAAGAACAATGCCAGTCTAAAGATTTAAAAATTACACACACACACACACACTCTATCCTATACTTACACTTTATGCCAGTTAGACTAATGAGGATGAAGTATCAGCATTAATGGTAAGTATCGCATTAAAGTTAATAACTGCGACTAGAACTAGGAACCTTAAGGTGCAATGACCAGCAGATTACCTTTTCTTTAGCCACATTTACCACTGAGTCCCTTATATTCTGTGTGTGTGTGTGTGTGTGTGTGCGTGCGTGCGTGTGTGTGTGTGTGTGTGTGTGTGTGTGTGTGTGTGTGTGTGTGTGTGTGTGTGTGTGTGTAATTTTATAATCAAGATTAACAAAATATTTTAAAAAACTGTTGTACGATACGTCAATTTGTGATAAATGTTTGAAATTATACTGCACATGTGTATAATTTCTTGTTTTAGTAACTTAGTCTTTTTGCAAGTCAGCTACTGGTTTTTTCTTAATGTAGAACCATAAGTCTTTGCCATAGAAAAAATTGGACTTTATAAGTGGTTTCTCACGATATTCTTGATGATGACGGATTTAATAGATGTTTTTTTTTATAGTAATAGTTATTGACTGGTTCTGGATAAAAAAACTTATTAAACATAAAAAACGTATTATTAAAAATCTATTTTAAACAACTTGTTATCTGTCTGAAACTTCGAAATAGCTAGGTGGATAGCTTGCTGTTATAATTATTTTCCTAATATACATTTTAAAAAAATGTTTTCTTAGCATTTTTAAATGAAACTAGTTTAACACACACACAAGCGCGTGCGCACACACACAAGTTTTATGTAACTTTTAGTTCCTAGTTCATATTTTCATTTACTTGGCACATACATCTTAAATTTTATCGGTTCATTACAGAAATACCTTGTAAAACATATTTATTACAAGACTAGCTTTTACCCGTTGCGGCTTTGCCTGCAATTATAATATAAGCAATAAAATTTATAGTCGATTTTCAAAATCAGAATAGGTCATTTTATTTTAATATATTTCTATTTACAGTATTATACGATTTATGGTTTTCGGCCAAGAAATATACATTTTTGCTACTCGATACTCTAAAACAGGGTCCTGTCATATTTTAATAAAATACGGTATTATTAAAAAGTCACTATTATACAATTAAACTGGAATAGTATTGTGTTTATCTCAGGTACCTAAACCGTGTTCATACCAAATTTAATCTCAATTGGTCCAGTAGTTAAAGTGTGATTGAATAACAAACAAATAAACAAAAACAAACTTTCAGAAATATAATATGACTAGCTGTTACCCGTTGCGGCTTTGCCTACAATTATAATGTAAGCAATAAAATTTATAGTCGATTTTCAAAATCAAAATACGTTCATTTCATTTTAATATATTTCTATATACAATATTATACGATTTATGGTTTTCGGCCAAGACATATAAATTTTTGCTACTCGATACTCTAAAACAGGGTCCTGTCATATTTTAATAAAATACAGTATTATTAAAAAGTCACTATAATACAATTAAACTGGAATAGTATTGTGTTTATCTCAGGTACCTAAACCGTGTTTATATCAAATTTAATCTCAATTGGTCAAGTAGTTAAAGTTTGATAGAATAAAAACAAATAAACAAAAACAAACTTTCAGAAATATAATATGATTAGCTGCTACCCGTCACGGCTTTGCTAGCAATCATAATATACATTAAAGTTCACGCATCACCGTGTTAGGACCAACAACCGTGTCAGTTAGGTTATGGTGTATTTCTTTTTTAAAATAAAGGTTTTTAACACACCACCGTGTTAGTTAAGTTATGGAGTACTCTTTAAAAAAAATAAGGTTTTTTTCCTGCATCATCGTATTAGGCCCAACAACCGTGTCAGTTAGGTTCTGGAGTACTCTTTTTAAAAAAAAATAAATAAAGGTTTTTTTAATGCATCACCGCGTTAGGCCTAACAACCATGTAGTTAACTTATGCAGTATTCTTTAAAAAAATATATAAAGATTTTTCACGCATCACCATGGCCTAACAAACGTGTCAGTTAAGGTTTGGAGTACTCTTTAAAAAAAAATAACGGTTTTTTTCACGCATCACCATGTTAGACTTAACAACCGTGTCAGTAAGGTTTGAAGTACTCTTTAAAAAAAATAACGGTTTTTTCACACATCGCCATGATAAGCCCAACAACCATGTCAGTTTGGATATGTGGTATTCTTTAAAAAAATATAAAGGTTTTTTACGCACTACCGTGTCAGTTAGGATATGTAGCCTAGTATTCTTTAAAAAAATATAAAGGTTTTTTCACGCATCACCGTGTTAGGCCTAACAACCATGTCAGTTATGATATGTAGAATTCTTTAAAAAAATATAAAGGTTTTTTCACTCATCACTGTGTTAGACGTAACAACAGTGTTAGTTAAGTTACTCTTTAAAAAAAATATAACGGTTTTTTTTCATGCATCAACTTATTAGGCCCAACAACCATGTCAGTTAGGTTATAAGTATTATTTAAAAAAAAAAAAATAAAGGTTTTTTTAATGGATCACCGTGTTAGGCATAACAACCATGTTAGTTAGCTTATGGAGTATTCTTTTAAAAAAATATAAAGTATTTTTCACGCATTGCCATGGTAGACCTAACAACCGTGTCAGTTAAGGTTCAGTACTATTTTAAAAAAATAAAGGTTTTTTTTCACACATTACCGTGATAGGCCCAACAACCATGTCAGTTAGGATATGTAGTATTCTTTTATATGTAGTATTCTTTTAAAAAAATATAAAGGTTTTTCACACTTCACCATGTTAGGCTCAACTACCATGTCAGTTAGGATATGTAGTATTCATTAAAAAAATATAAAGGTTTTTCACACATCACCATGTTAGGCCTAACAACCGTGTCAATTATGTTATGTAGTATAGTAAAAAAATAAGGGTTTTTTTCACACATCACCATGATAGACCCAACAACCATGTCATTTGGGATATGTAGTATTCTTTTATATGTAGTATTCTTTTAAAAAAATATAAAAGTTTTTCACGCTTCACCGTGTTAGGCCCAACTACCATGTCAGTTAGGATATGTAGTATAGTAAAAAAATAAAGGTTTTTTTCACACATCACCATGATAGACCCAACAACCATGTCATTTGGGATATATAGTAGTCTTTAAAAAAATATAAAGGTTTTTCACGCATCACCGTGTTAGGCCTAACAATCATATCAATTAGGTTATGTTGTATTTTTAAAAAAATAAATGTTTTTTTCACACATCACCAAAATAGGCCCAACAACCGTGTCAGTTGGGATATGTAGTAGTCTTTAAAAAAATATAAAGTTTTTTTCACGCATCACGGTGTTAGGCCTAACAACTGTGTCAGTTAGGATATGTAGTAATCTTTAAAAAAATAAAGGTTTTTTTTCACACATCACCGTGATAGGCTCAACATCCATATCAGTTATGTTATGTAGTATTCTTTAAAACAATATACAGGTTTTTTCACGCATCACCGTGTTAGGCCTAACAACCGTGTCAATTAGGATATGTAGTATTCTAAAAAAATAAAGGTTTTTTTCACACAAAACCATGATAGACCCAACAACCGTGTCAGTTGGGATATGTAGTAGCCTTTAAAAAAATATAAAGGTTTTTTCACGCATCACCGTGTTAGGCCTAACAACCATGTCAGTTAGGATATGTAGTATTCTTTAAAAAAATATAAAGGTTTTTCACGCATTACCGTGTTAGGCCTAACAGCCGTGTCAATTAGGTTATGTTGTATTTTTAAAAAAATAAAGGTTTTTTTCATACATCACCAAGATAGGCCCAACAACCGTGTCAGTTGGGATATGTAGTATTCTTTAAAAAAATATAAAGTTTTTTTTAACGCATCACGGTGTTAGGCCTAACATCCGGGTCAGTTAGGATATGTAGTATTCTTTAAAAAAATATAAAGATTTTTTCACATATCATCGTGATAGGCCCAACAACCGTTTCACGATATTTAGTAGGCTATTTTTAAAAAAAATATAAAGGTTTTTTCACGCATCACCTTGTTAGGCCTAACAACCGTGTCAGTTTGGTTATGCAGTATTCTTTTAAAAAATTGGTTTTTTATCACCCAAAACCCGTGTTAGACGTATTTTTATTGTTTTACCGATTTACAACACGTTACTGATTTTCGCCGGGTAGCAATTTTGAGGTTATGTTGGTCACTTTTATTTTCGATTTTATCGTATTTCTCGTGCTTTCATATTTTGGATTCTTGCTTTTGGGCACATAATAAAGCATTTTAGTAACAAAAATATTGAAAAATAAGGATATGCTACACTGTATATTTACCATTTTTCATATAATGTAATTACACAAATATATATACTGCCTTACAATTGGCACTCTGTGTAGGGATTTTTTTACATTTAATATTGAAAATTCAATGCAAAGTAACAAATTAAAGTCAGTTTTGAAAAAAATGTCAATTAAAATATTGAAAAAGTTACATTAAAAGCAATAATTTTGCAATAAATAAAACACAGATTAAGATTCTTAAAATAGGATTGAATCTATGTTCATCTCAGGTACCTAAATCACAGGTCCAGTAAATAACTACAACTAACACATGCCACAAAACTGAAAACTGATAATTATTTTGGGCTGGGTAAGTAGTATAATAACGTTTTGTAAAACGGGAATAGGCCTATATGTATCTCTGATACTTAAACTATATTCGTACCAAATTTCATCTCAATTGGTCCAGTGGTTAAAGCGTGATTGAATAACAAACAAACAAACACACAAACTTTCAGAAATATAATATGAATTAGATGTTCTAATGTGTTAGCACTGTAGAGTTCACAATGTTGGTGCAGTGTGACTCAAACTTGGCTAAAAAATTGATTAATAGATTGAGCAAGCTCATTCCCAGCAAAATCCGTTCATCAGTTTCAAAATGGCGGACATTCCAAATCTGATGGTGATCTTACAAGAAAACCATATCTTTTTAATCTTACACGTTTTCGAAAATTTGTTTAGAACATCGAGATCAGCGTTAAAATCTGCATATATTAGTATTTACAATTTTCAAAATTGGAAATATGAAAATAAACAATAGAGGTTAGGGTTCATTTTCGTAATTTCATTATAAATATTTATAAATTTTAATTCCGATTTTGATGGTAACATTAAATTTTGAAAAATGTTGAACCAGTTTTGTGAACTTTAGTGGTTGCTTCTTAACTGGATTTTTTGGGTGGTGAGAAAGTTTGTGTAATGTTTTGCATAATTTTTTTGAGTGACCTAACTCAGCTGTACATTCCACTCGTACAAGAGTTTATGTAATTGTTTGGTAGGCCTACGTTATAACTTTACTTAAACTGAGAAAAGAATGTTTTTTTATTTAATGAAATTTGTATGCCAAAATTTAAAGTACTTCATGCGTAGTCGATATATTGTGATTAGCAATACCCCTTCCCACTTCCTAGGGACGGAGTGGGGTTTGGGGTTACGTTTTGCCGAATAAAAGAGGCGCGAAACCATCATTTTTCGCTGTATCGGTGTCGCGTTCCCACACGTTAAAGGACGCTGCCGCATCGTAGTGTGTCTCACTACTGGCCGTAGACGCTGTAGGTGGTAAATATACATTAGTGTACTGTAGTTTATTTCATCATTATACAAAGGATAAAAGTATGGTGATTTTTTTAAAAAGAAAAAACGATCTTGAGATTTTGTTAAGTATTTCGCCTCCCTAAATGAAAGTGTGATTAATGAGTGTTAAAGTCGTAAGTGTAGTGTTGTAAGTGTAAGTGTGTGTTAGACGTGGGTACCGCGAAGAACGTCTAAATCCTCAATAGGTGCAGCTAGTCTGCACCCCCTACGAGGTTAAGTATATTTTCATGCCCCCTGAGTACAAAACAGTAGTCTCTACATGACCGTCTGTGTATCACTGAAATATGCATTAATTAACCAATTTCAATGATGTTTCACATGCAGTTCTGATTTACCCGTATCTCGAAACTACTTTTTAACTTAAAAAAAAAAAAAAATAAAGTACTTTTTGGCAAAAACAAACCTAAAACATCGGATTTGCCAAAGTCGGTTGTAATAGTTTTGATCAAATTTAGCCCATTATTGCTCGAGCATAGCGTGTAATGCAATATGTGCAGATAATATTCTCAAAAAATGTAGTTCAGGAGCTATTGAAAAAACTGAAAAATTGGCCTAATATCTCCAGTTCTTTAAACATTGGCAAAGGTTTTTTTGCTAATATGTTTTTTTGTTAATGTCTTAAGTTTCTTTGATAATGTCTTTACGTTTATGTTGTTTTAAACATAAAGTAAACATAGTAAATAAATTCTATAGGCAGGAACTAGTGTAGAACCTGCGTATACTAATATAGCATTGAGATTGTTGTCGGTTATTACCTAATTTAACTTGGGAAATAAGTTCGGTCAGTGGATTATTATTTTATTTTATTTTGTTGAATACTACCAGTATAATAAAATGGATTTAAAAGTGTAATATTTAGTATTTCTTTATTTAATAACTGTATTTTTACGGTAAATTTTATCAAAATCTGTCAATGTCTTCAAAGCAAAAATGATGTACAATAGTCTATTGTACACAAATTGCAACAATGATTTTTTTTGTTTTTAATTTAAAGGTGGTGAGAAATTTAGAATCACATTTAGATTATTCTATTCGCCTACTAAATTTTCATTTCATTTTTAAAATTCTGGCTTCAATGTGGCCGTAAAAAAAAACGTAAAAATTACATTTGTTATAGCGTCAAATTAATGTGCTATAACAAATTTATAAAACATTTTGAAATTTAAATATTTATTACTTCTAGATATTAATTAATTTCAAGGCTTCCACTTTGTATAAGTATAATATTGGAAAGTGAACTTTTGGAACGGCCGTCTTGATAGATACCCAGACCCAAAACCAAGAAACGAATGTCGAATCCTGACTTCTAGAACACGTATTGGGGTGTTGTTAAAAAAAATGTATATTCAAATAAAAAAAAATTCTTACGTTTTTTTGAAAAGAAATAATTTTACCATCGTAGTCAGCGTTAAAATCTCCAAAAATTAGCATTTTAAATTTACTGGGTTTTGGCTTTTTCCGAAAATTTTCTCCATTCTCTCTGGTCTTAAGCCAATGTTTTTTTAAGGTCAGTATGCAAAGGAAAGAACCTTTATAAATTGTCTCGCGTATCCGCCTATCTATCAGTAAAATATTAGGGGATAAAATATTTCTTTTATTTATCTAGTGTGGTGTATTATTTGAAACTGGAAGTGGCACTGATTCTAAATATACGAGGTGTGTTCAGAAAGTAACGAGCATTTTTAAATTTCGCGAGATTGGAGAGTCCGATTGTCAAATATTTTTTTATTATGTTGGTATATATGCCCTTGAAGTGTGATAAAACTTTCAGCTGTTTTCATTGTTGACTTTGTCTGTGACAACCACTAAGGTTAGACGTGTTTTTATGAGCTCGGCGATTTTCGTTTGTTGGAAGAAATGGATCAAAGAATTTGTATCAAATTTTGCGTAAAAAATGGAATAAAGTGTAACAAAGTGTATGAAATGTTAACAAAGACCTATGGTGAGTCTTCTATGAGTAAAACAAGAGTTTACGAGAGGTATAAGCGTTTCCAAGAAGGCCGTGAAGACGTTGAAGATGACGAACGCCCTGGACGCCTCAGCACATCAACAACCGATGAAAGCGTGGAAAAAGTGAAAGAAATACTTATGAACACACAAGTATGTGTTGTCTAATAATTTCGCCGAATCACAATTAGAGAGGTCGCTGATGATGTTGGCATATCGATTGGATCATGTCATGACATTGTTTCCAATGTTTTGTGTATGAAACGCGTGACAGCAAAATTCGTTCCAAAATTGTTGAATCTTGAACAAAAACAGCGGCGAATGGAAGTTGCTCAGGAGTCACTAAATGAAGTCAACGACGATGCAGAATTACTGAAACTTATTATAACAGGTAACGAAACATGGGTTTACGGATATGACGTCGAAATTAAGGTTCAATCATCCCAGTGGGGGCATTCTGGCTTGCCAAGGCCGAAAAAGGCTCGACAAGTGCGGTCGAACGTGAAGGTTATGCTCACTTTGTTCTTCATTAATAATCTTCGATATTAATGGCATAGTGCATCACGAATTCCTGCCACCAGATCAAACGGTCAATAAGGAGTACTACCTAGAAGTTCACGCCGTTTGCGTGAAGCAATCCGAAAAAAACGCCCGGATCTGTGGAAAAACAATTCATGGCTTTTGCACCACGATAATGCACCAGCTCACACACACTTCATTGCTTGGTCGTGAATTTTTGGCCAGAAACAGTACTGTAACGATGCCCCAGCCTCCATACTCGCCAGACATGGCTCCGTGGGACTTTCCTATTTCCAAAAATAAAGAGAATCTTAAAAGGCCGTCGTTTTATAGCCGTAGATGACATTAAAAGCGCATCGCTGAAAGAACTAAAAGCTATCTCAAAGATCGAGTTTGAGAAGTGTTTCGAGGATTGGAAGAAGCGCTGGCACAAGTGCATAATTTCCAATGGGGACTATTTTGAAGGCGACCACATCAATGTAGAAGAATAAATAAATATTTTGTTAAAAAAATTAAAATTCTCGTTACTTTCTGAACACACCTCGTATATACATACATAAAGAGTTAAACAGCCAGATCTACTCTAAAGTGAAATTTTTTGTGTTTCTACCACTGAAATTTCGACATGGTATGTGAAAAAATCTCAAAAAATGTGTAAATTTAATTCGGATTAAAATAGAAAATATTGGTTTAGGATATTTCTGTATTTAACATAACTTACTTATGGACCTCGACAAAAGCGTCTATTGAAAGTTTTTTTAAGCCGCTCGAACTTACGCAGTGTGGGGAAAAAGTAAGTAGAATATGACTGAAACGTCATTCTTATGTTTGGGCGTCAAATACGTTGCAAAAAGAGCGCTAAAATCGTTCTCTACGAGCGGTACAGTCCTGTTTGCGGCAGTGCAGTTTAGGCTACCAAACCTTAAATCAGCTGATCAGTTCTTGATAAAATGTAATTTATATTTGAAACAAGTCGCTTACAAGGACGCTTTAAAAGTATGTGTTTGACCATTTTATTTATTTTTTGTTTGTTTTGATAATTTATTAACGGGTGATAAAAATATGTATGACCTATTTATGTATTGCTTTATCGTATCTAATGGAAACGGACGTTTAGTAATTATTTTTAGAGTCCACGTAAGGGTTGACATCAAAAACAATAATGATAATAAAGTTAAAATTTTTTAAAATTTATAACAAAATAATCACGGCTGTTTCACTGACATGATGGAAGCGAATTTTCAAACAGTAACACCAGTATTCAAAAAATCGCATTATGACAATAATAGGCTATCTTATACTTTTTTAAAAAAATCTAATCTCACCACCTTAATCAGCGTTAACATCTGTATTAACTATCATTTAAATTTTAAAGTTACATTGACAATTCGAATAGTTGAATGGTGACCACAGTCAGGTTTGCTTTGTTAGTTTCGATGTAATTTGAAAACATTAAATTCAGATTTTAATGGTAATTTCGTTGGTAAAATCAGATTTTCAAAATTTATACGTATTTTAAAAAAATCTATTATTTTACTATTACTAAAATCGATTTTTGAATCAAATAGGACAAAAATTGCGAGGGTGTACAGTATACAAATAAACAGGATATAAAAATGTACAGGGTTTTTCATAAAATGTACTGATTTACCTTTATGATCTAGCGGTAAAAAATAATTTTAAAAAATCATTTGGACTTTTGACCGAAAACACAATTACTCAACTAAACGCCATTTTTTTAGAAAAAATTATATCTCCTAAATGGATTGACCGATTGAGTTGAAACTCTGAACAAACATTTAATAGGTAAAGACCCGTTTAAAAAGAGGTTCTGAGGCTAACGCACCGGTCAGTTTGCTACGTTCCTGAACTGCACACCTCAAGGTCCAAGACCTTTCGTGCTTTACTTTCGTTGCTTTACCCCTACCGTTAACACTTATCTCTCGCCCTCGTTAGTCTAACTGGCCAAAAGTACGGATGTTAAAAAAGTAATTTCAAAAAAATCAGCTTGATAGATTGATTTGTTTCTAAATCCCTGTAAACATTTGTACTAAACGGCTTCATTTTCAGACAATCCGGCATTTTGTATTTTTATAAAAAAAACGTAGCACGGAAGTAAGGTATTGAATTATGATTGGCCATAAAAATGTTCATATAATGTTTACAAGTGTGTACAAAATAATGATTATATTTATATTATTTTCAAAATGGTGACCGTTTAAAATCTGTTATGTTGAGTACCTCGAAAATCATTAATTAAAAAAAAATTACAAGAGATAAAAAATGCCTCTTTTAAATACAAATAAAATTATTTTTCTGTGTTTTATGTTAGTCAAAGGATATTTTATGTGAGGCTTAGATTATTGTACACTTTATCTGCTACGAGTGTTCCCACATATAGGCAATGAATATGGACGTACGTAAATATAGACGTCTGTATATATACAGTGGTATATATTCAGTCTGAATATATTTAGTGGTATAGGTCATCCGCTTAAAAAACGGCCTACTAAGAAGAACACCCAGTGTGACAGAGAAAAAAAATGTGTGAGTGAGAGGTCCAGCCCCTCCTCTCTCAACATAGCTCCCTCCTTTTCTTTCATTATCGCTGAGTAGTAACAGTATGTAGACTCAGATTGGCAGTGTGTGTTACTGGACTGTTGTATGGAGCTGGAAGGGAAATCTCCAACATGCGCGGGAATTCTTGTGCAGGCCGTAAACTAAGTGGCTGGTTTATAGTGGTGGTCTGTGAGAGGGTCGGCGAGTTTGAAAACTGAGGTGGCGGCATCTGAAAGGATGCATATAAACGCGAAAACTAATACGGTAGGACACAGAGGGCGGGTTTAGTGTATCGATGACTTTAGATGTATGTCTTGGTAATGCATGCAACTCACTCGTTCTTGTTCCCTACCACCGTTTAGTATGGATGGCCCTCTATTACAGACAAACTCTAAAAGTCAGTTGCACAGAAAAATTAACGAATTTACATTTAGTTGTAAAAAAAATGTCAAGCCTAACAATGATGAGGTAATATTTATGTAGGCCTAAACAGTTATCCGATAAATCGAATGTTGGTATTCAAAGGGTTAAACTAATTTAAATAATTTTGTAGGTGATTTCCATTGAAAATGAGAATATTGGAGGGGTCATTGATAAAACCTAGGCACTATTTTTCACTTTATAAGTCGGTAGGCTTATATTTTAGTGTGCGCGCGCGCGTGAGTGTGTACATGTATGTTAGCCACAATTTTATTAAAACCCATTTAGATAACCAGCAAAGTCCTCAAATAGTTTCAAAATGGCGGCATCTTTATTTCGGAATAATCGGAGTTTATTTTCGTATTTTAAATTTATTTTTAAAGTTTAAATTGCTTCTGTCACGTCATTGAGACACCAGAAAGTCGCGTATTGTTTAAACTTTTAAAATGTATTACAATTTTTAAAGATCCAAAATTTATACCTTCGTTGTAGCAACTTTCGTTTTATACAATTTTCCTTGTCTTTATGAGTCGTGTAACACTATATAACACAAAGTTATCATTTAAAACTTCGGAGTTAGTATGTCTATTGTGGTTGACATTCTTCCCACCAAATAGTGGTTCACAGTTGAATTATCATGAAAGTTACAGTGTTCTATCTGCAACAGTTTTAAAGACGTTTTCATACTTTTAATCGTCGCAATTTTGGATACAGACATAGTTAAATTTTGTTCTTATTCATTTCTATTTAACAGTTTAAGAACATGTATGATACACCAGTACACGTTGATTTTTTCCTATTTAATTTTTATATTTTCTTATGACTTTAAAACCATATACTACACAAAGGATGTTACCATTTAAAATATTGTAGTTATAATCCCTGGGCCATCACCAAGAAAGATTTTTTTCTTATCCAAAGTTAGAGTTGTTAACCAGTAACGTATCCTGAATGTTACAGTATCTATCTGCACTTTCACTAGGTTAGTACACGCTATTGTTCAGTTCATATGATCTTTTTTAAAAAAATCTATATCACAACTGATTTACTTGTCGGTCTAATATTAGTTTTCTATGTATTATAACTCTATGGCTGCTCCCAGGAAACTAATTAACTTGTTTCAATACTTATCTTACAATCAAAAGGTCAAAAGGTTTTATTCTCTGAAATCTCATCGTTGCAATTGAATTTAAATTTCCCAACATTGTTCTAACTTCTCTGTTAGCTTGCTGCTGGAGTCGTTGAACATGCTTCTCTACCATATTTTCTCTGACGATATCTACCATTAAATCTCCTATCCTCCAGTACCTAGTGTTTCAAAGTACTCTGTTTTGAAACTTTTCAATAATTTTGAAATTAGTCTTCTTGGTACATCTTCGGAATTCTATACCGCACATTCAAATGGGTTTAATCATTCATTAATATAAGAGGAGTTTCTGGACCGATAGCTCTAAATATTCAGTTCAGCATCAAGAGTCATGTCCATGCACTTTTCTGTATTAACATAATGAACCTTTATTAATGTATCTCTACCGTATGAATCA
Source organism: Callitettix versicolor (assembly GCA_022606455.1). NCBI lineage: Eukaryota > Metazoa > Arthropoda > Insecta > Hemiptera > Cercopidae > Callitettix > Callitettix versicolor. The sequence goes on along the minus strand of CM040190.1, from coordinate 31,759,237 downwards.
ATAAATGTATCATGTTGTTTGTCCTATTCGTGAAATTAATCTAAGTTGATTTCTTATCATTAAAGTTTATTGTCCAACGTTTTGTCCTCACTGTGTTGAGAGATTTGTAATTTATTTATGGCTTCTTCGACATGGTTCCAAGAGTAAATATTGGGGAAAATGTTGCCTCATTAACATTAGCAGAAACTAGACTATTTCTTGTAATGAGCTCATACAGTACTGGTCCTCCCTCTCATGTAACACCTGTTGCAGTTTTCTTAAGATCACAATACTTTTCCTCACACCTTACAGGATGACAGACAACATTACACTTCCTCACACCTTAACAGGAAGACAGACCACAATACTCTTCCTCACACCTTTATAGGAAGACAGACTATAATACCCTTCCTCACACCTTACAGGAAGACAGACCACATTACACTTCCTCACACCTTAACAGGAAGACAGACCACAATACTCTTCCTCACACCTTTATAGGAAGACAGACCATAATACCCTTCCTCACACCTTACAGGAAGACAGACCACAATACTCTTCCTCACACCTTTATAGGAAGACAGACCATAATACTCTTCCTTACACCTTACAGGAAGACAAACCACAATACTCTTCCTCACACCTTACAAGGAAGATAACGTCAACTAGATGGGACTTCAAGATCTCATAATACTCTGTCAGTAGATCCCTTCGCAGTTTTTGCTCCAATCCTTCGTGTCATCCTTTTTCAAAAGCTTGGCCCGTTTAGGCTGCATCTAAGAATCAAGAATCTGTTACATTATCGCAGTACTTTTTCAAATAATTTAGAAGTCATTGGCAGCAAGAATATAGGCTTGAATGAATTTCTTTTCTGTTGTAGTCTTGTTTAAAAAATCATAATGAATTACTACGTTCCACGTCTTGGTACTTACTTCAGTCTAAACCTTCCTTAAATAATTTTTGTTTATTATTTCTATGATCAGGTCGTAACCGGAGGCATTTTTCGTGTCAATGAATTTATTTCTCTTTGTAACGCTGAAATCACTACTGACATTATTTCTTCTTTATAGCTTTCCTGCTCACTATAATGCATAGTCTTTTATTTTTTGGTATTTGACAATGAAAAAATCTATTGATAGTTTCATTCTTAATTTCTCTAATCAAACTTTTTTTTTGATTATTTAAGAATTAAGTATACTTTTATTAACCGTAGTACAATTTCATTGTCGGGTTTTTGGAGCGTTACGTTTTTCTCTAAGCAGCTCTTTCACTTTATTTGGGTAAATAACATCTCTAGTCAGAGTTTTTGTGCTAGATGGCGTACTATCCCAAATCGCTTGTTGAATGGTTGGTGTTAACTGCTCTACTTTTTTATTTTAAGTCTTTTGCTATTTTTCTTAATTTGTATCAGGCTTGGAAGAGTTTTCAGAGTTTTTTCTTGAAAAGAAATATGCAAGATATTCATATAAACAGCTTCGGAGAATTAGTATGTTTACAGCTGATGATTTCATAGCGAATTCATAGTCAAAAACATCCTAGTTAAAGCCAGGTCTGACAACTGGCTGACCAAGGCAACCTTTTTTCTGCCGTATCTGCAAGTACGCTGTTATACATGTCCGAGTTATACCTTCTTACACAGATGCTGCAGAGAAGGCTCAGGCTTCCTGAAGCTCATACTGCGCCTATCACCAAATACTTTAAACTATTTACTGCGTTAGTGACTGGACAACTGGATAAGTACATCAAACTAAATGTATTCAAGAGAATGATGAGTCGATGGGAAAAATATTAATGTACAACAACGATCTTTTAGAAATGAAAGTGTTTAGTTCATTTCAGTGTTTCAATAATTGGCGGTTTCAGCACGTCAAATTTAATGTTTCCTAATTTTTCATCTTGTCGTAAACTTATGCTACAAGCACGTTACAAACATCTTTGACGCATAGACTCTATATACAATAGCTAAAAAAGCGTTTGTTCATGCATAAAATGTTTTAAAAATGGTATATGGGAGTTTTTGTTGGTTTTGTAATACTCTCTTCCACAACTTAAATTCTTGCATCCCACTTGTGTAAGAAGTGGATGGCCAATAATATCCTAGTTAGTATCTATTTACAATTGCTCCTAAAACCTGCTTCATCTTCTAGTGTGATGTCGCTTTTAGCTAAAATTACTAGGAGATTAAATAAATTCATGACGTCTTCATCTAAGTCTGATATTACAATATCCAAAATAGGTACCGGTACATAAATCACCCTACGCAAGTATTTCTCCCACGAGTCAGCAAGATAATTTTAATTTTGACGTCTGATTTGTCAGGAGTCGAAAATTCGAGGTAATTTGGAACCAACGTCTAGCTGCTCAGCTTTATTTCTTACTTCACAGTGCAAATTACGTAAAAAAATAGAATTTTTTCGTTTTTTAGAATTGTTTCTTTTAATAATTTTGATATCATCTATTGCTTCAGTTTACTTTTTTAAATGTAGTGTTGATGTTAGACAAAGGTGACTGACCATCTCGTAAAAGTCTCTAAGTAACACAACTGCGAGAAGAAATTCAGGTCTCCGAATAGCCTGCTTGAAAAAAACACACCCGATGCCGTCTTTTTGTCCTTCAACGTAGTTTAGAAAATACGTTGAACCTTAATCGATTATTCTTGGAACTGTAGGTAAAGAAATTAAAACTAAAGTTTTCGTTGTTAGAAAATAGGCCTAAGTTTGTTATCTGTCATCGGTGGTTTTTTTGGATTGACAGCTATCAGTTCAAACTCATAAAAATTGAGTTTGAGATGATATCGACTTCATGAAGTAGGACCAATGAAGTCCTATATTTACTTTTGAGTAAATATAGATATTGTTTGCTTGGTATTCAGATTTTAATTTTGAACGAAAAATTAAAATTGAAAAAGTGGACTTCATTTGTTTTCACCTTCGATAAATCTACTTGAGTTGTTGCAAAATAGTTTGCAAAGTTTTTATAATTTCAATTCTTTCTTGACATAGGCACGGCGTAAATGTACTAGATATAAATTAAAGAAGGGACAAAAAGAACTAAAGGTTTTAGATTAGCTAAAAATACTTCGTACTGTAAAAGGTTTACCTATAGACATAATCGCTCGGAGCCAATACGTTCATGAGAGGATTCGTGAGTCTAAGGTATATGATTTTAAGGTTGTTAAGTCGGTTTGTCACTCAGGACTCTTTCTTAAGGGTTATGGGTCAAGGCTTCCCTTCCCAAAATTTACGTCTGGATCGACCTTTAGTCGCCTATCTATTGTTTTATTGAAGTATAATTCTCTGATCTTCCAATTTTGGGGGGGAAGGGGCATGACTCCCGTGACCTTTGCCCTTGTATCCTTCCACAGTCTTAGTACAGTTTGCAATTTCTTGATAATTAATGTACGTGTTTTCTGAGTTAATAGGTTTGCTGGAAAAACGTAATAAAACTAATTAAGACAATATTTTACTATTATACCAAATGACATAATTTACATAGTATAGCATGCATATCCTTGGCTTCCGTAAAATATGATAATGTTCCAGAAAGTTTTCATGATGGAAAATTTATATCGAGTATGCTTGAGAATTTTCTCACTTAATTAGCACCTTTATTATCAAAGTATTAAAACTTATAATTAATTTATAGTCTAGTAATTTGTGGCTTAAATAATATTTACAGATAAAAAAGATATCTTTTAGTAAAAAATTTATATTATGCTAAATGTTTCTCTTAAAAATCTTGTTCGTTATATTTTCTCACAGTTACAGCTGATGTGTCAACAATTAGTATTTTCAAATGTAAAAGAAGTTCACATTTGTCTTTACCTGGACTAGCTAGGTTAATTTGAACGAATTTCGATAATGTATTAAAACATAAATAATATTAAACTTTGTACGTGTTTACGTAATTTTAATAAAGAAGGAAGGGTTTGTAAGTTTTAATCCAGTTTTGAACGACTCCATTTTTTCGATTCCTGAAATTGTAACGTTCTGCATCAGTTGATGGAATCGTGCATTTTACTAAAATGTCCAGATTTTCAAAAAAAGGTAAAATTTTTCAAACAAATTCTGTAATTTATGTTTATTTCATTACGTATTAAATTCTGGTAGAAGTCGTGAAGTATAAAAGGTTTTGAAAGTCATATCTTATTCAAACTTTAAAATCTTAATGTCAATACATTTTAAGTAAGTGAAGGATTATTATATTTAAAAAAATAAAAATACCTTAACATAATCATGTAGTTTTGTTTTTACTTTATATTATAATTAATTTTGTAGGCATAGGACTGATAAATAAATTAGTAATAATAAATTAGGCTTAATAGCCTAAATTGTGTTTTAACCAATAGGATGCTTAGGTGAAATGTAATGTGATATTTTCCGTTTTAATAATATTCTGTTCCACTAGATTTTAAAGTTTTAACACAATTTGATAATGTTATTCAAAGTTAGACTTACGCCTAATTCGTATGTTTTCCTATTTTTATGAAAATCAGATTCAAAACATATTTATGTCATGCATTTAGGTGTTTTGAACATGCGGACGAATGGAATTCGACTGGCAAATTAATTTATTTGTTACTTTTCTAAAAAAAAATTATTTTCTTATTTTATTCACATTTTTATAAATTAACCTAATTTCAGGTTAGAAACGTAAAAGCGTTTTGTTTATATGCTATTAAATTTTGTCAGCTGTTATGTAAATATCAGCTGATGGTATCATGTCAGACGAAATGTTGTACAGAGCCTGCTTTTAATTCGATACGCTGAAATTAACTGAGCTTCATTTGTTATTTTTGGTGTATTTCGGTTCGTTCATGTTTTACTTATACATTTAAAATACTACTGAATATAATATCGATTATAATTCGATACAGTAGGTCAAGCCTACGTGTACACCCAAGTACCACAATAGTTTCATTGATTCTGTTTGAAGCACATTTCTAGCATCTAAACATTAAGGGTTATAAATTATTTTAAAAATGCTGAGTAAAAATGGTGAAGTAAATTGTGTACAAAATATCGTGTTAAAGAAAGAAGTAGAAAATTATTCGTCTGTATTTCAGAAAATACCAGAATTACAGCAAAAGAGCGTCATTATAAATTGCTCGATTTATAAACAATTCTGAAAAAAATGGAAACGTATATAGATAAGGGTTTTTCATTTCATAATATCTCATATATATATATATGAAAACTTTAAATTGAATGTTGAAGAATATAAAATGGTATATTTATTTATAAAAAAAGGAGATGTAAAATTAATGTTTTTTTTAATACTGGGCTAACATTTTATTTCGTTGTTGCGAAATATCTAAACTTTTCAGTTTTATATACATGTCCAAATTTGCGAAAAGTATATTGTTTCGAACTATTTGTTTTTAAAATTTCATATAAAAAGTAAAAGAATATAAATTTTCAATGCTTGAAAGTTTTTTCTTTCACGTTTTATAAAAGACATATTACTGAATTGAATATTTATTTCACAATAAAAGGTTTGATGTCAACAAAGTTAAATTAATATTTATTTTTAGTATTTATTGAAAAGTTTTTAATTTATATATAAAAGTAGTTTTTCATAATAGCCTTGTCTGCATGAATCGGACAAAACAACTGTTTTGACAGGTAATTATAACTGTATTAAACACTGGTTGTACTTTGCTCGTGCAAATGTTTATCACGCAAAATAAAACAAACGTATTTTTATCCGTACATAGTAAAAAAGTACATAATACATAGATAAAAAATGTCTGTTTTCATTAAATTCATATTTAATTTCTACACATTTTGGTTGATAGATTTCAGAAAATTAATTTACTTAGATTTGCGCCTGCAAATAGTAACAATAGGCCATGTTGAGTTTCCTGTCATGTTTTCCGTGCCTACACATCGTTATGCAGGCGCATACCACTTTGAATTTGTGGAGGACCTATCGTACGCAAAGACACTCGTAGCAAGGCTGCGACTATATATATATATATATATATATATATATATATATATATATATATATATATATATATATATATATATATATATATATATATATATATATATATATATATATATATATATATATATATATGTATATTGGACTGAATTTTTTAACTGAACTAATAACAGCCTATAAACTGAAAAAAATGTTTACTTTTGACAGCACGTTTAAAATACAAATAATAATAAATACTAATATGTAAGGGGATGCTTTATTATTATTTATTACTAATTTTCAAAAAAAAACTAACGACATTAATAATTAATATTACGTGAAAGAAAATCTTTTAGATAGGCGAACTTTCGTATTGAAATTAACATAAGAAAATGAACCCTATCCGCCGTTAAATTTAACTTTTTATCTTACATTTTTTGGAAAATATGATTCATCGCGATCTTCATAGGCTGAATTATGAAATTCCATTTAAAATGCGATAATAAAAGACCTGATAGTTTTTAACGCTGATTTCGGTGCTGAATTAAGATTATCAAAAAAGTGTTATGAATTTTTTTAAAATTTTCAACGGTCTCTTCAAAATACGGTCGAACGAAGGCTATTTACTGGGTAACGTATTTGACCAAATGTCCGTACTTTCGGATTTTTTATTACTGACCTCTGACTTAATTGTATGGCGAACAATTATAGTATTTTTCTAGCCTAAAGTAACTTACACTACATAATAAGACTTTTTTATTCTTGAGTATTTTTTTTTTTATAAACTGAGTCGGCGGCAAGGTGATACATGTAGTACATTACATTGTGTTGTGTTTTTATTAAAAATGAACGACGTATCCATATACACCACGAACAATTCAGTAGAGCCGAACAATTCAAAAAAATCGAACACGGTTGCATATTAAGGGAAATTTTTTTCTTGGAGCCTATTCGGGCCCCTCCAAAACGAACGTTGATAGTACATAAAATATGTATGCGTATTCAACCGAGTCCTCAGGCAGATTTTGCTCACAATTTGGTGTAGTACAAAACACAATGTAAATAATAGCACAAGCGGAGATAAGTGAGAGCGTCATATCGGTGTCGTCTAGTAATGGGCTCTATCAAATACGGTACGACTGTCATATGTGTTACCGTTCCTTCAGCCACGCATCCTGGTTAATAATTGTGTTATTATAGCATTGTCGCGTGTCCAACCATCTGGTTGGTCGGAACAAACAATCCATCCTCGCAACCATCTCTAACGCTACGTTTTGCGGTAAATTAATTGTATTAAGTGTAGACTTGTCCGTTCTGTCAACTTTCTGGTCAGTTGGGAGTAGCAGCATCCCATCCTCAGATATAATCCCATCTTCCACTACCTCTTCCATCATTTTCCACTACCATCTTCCAGCATCCCATCTTCCACTACCTGTCACAGTAAAATAATTGCATTACGTTTAGGCTTTGCCGTGTATCCAACTTTATGGTTGGTCCGGACGACTATTTTTCTTCTGTTGTCACTGCAGCCACGCTTCCTGGCTAATTAATTGTAAATGTATATATAGAGTAGTCGTGTATCCAACTTTATGGTTGGTACGGACAGATCACCTCCTGTGTCGTCGACGCAGCCACACGTCTTGGCTAATTAATTGTAAATGTATATATAGAGTAGTCGTGTATCCAACTTTATGGTTGGTACGGATAGATCGTCCCTCCTGTGTCGTCGACGCAGCCACACGTCTTGGCTAATTAATTGTAAATGTATATATAGAGTAGTCGTGTATCCAACTTTATGGTTGGTACGGATAGATCGTCCCTCCTGTGTCGTCGACGCAGCTACGCGTCTTGGCTAATTAATTGTAAATGTATATATAGAGTAGGCGTGTATCCAACTTTATGGTTGGTACGGACAGATCGTCCCTCCTGTGTCGTCGATGCAGCCACACGTCTTGGCTAATTAATTGTAAATGTATATATAGAGTAGTCGTGTATCCAACTTTATGGTTGGTACGGATAGATCGTCCCTCCTGTGTCGTCGACGCAGCTACGCGTCTTGGCTAATTAATTGTAAATGTATATATAGAGTAGGCGTGTATCCAACTTTATGGTTGGTACGGACAGATCGTCCCTCCTGTGTCGTCGATGCAGCCACACGTCTTGGCTAATTAATTGTAAATGCGTATATAGAGTAGTCGTGTATCCACCTTTATGGTTGGTACGGATAGATCGTCCCTCCTGTGTCGTCGACGCAGCCACACGTCTTGGCTAATTAATTGTAAATGTATATATAGAGTAGTCGTGTATCCAACTTTATGGTTGGTACGGATAGATCGTCCCTCCTGTGTCGTCGACGCAGCTACGCGTCTTGGCTAATTAATTGTAAATGTATATATAGAGTAGTCGTGTATCTAACTTTATGGTTGGTACGGACAGATAGTCCCTCCTTTGTCGTCGACGCAGCCACGTATCCTGGCTAATTAATTGTAAATGTATATATAGAGTAGGCGTGTATCCAACTTTATGGTTGGTACGGACAGATCGTCCCTCCTGTGTCGTCGATGCAGCCACACGTCTTGGCTAATTAATTGTAAATGTATATATAGAGTAGTCGTGTATCTAACTTTATGGTTGGTACGGACAGATAGTCCCTCCTTTGTCGTCGACGCAGCCACGTATCCTGGTTAATTAATTGTAAATGTATATATAGAGTAGTCGTGTATCCAACTTTATGGTTGGTACGGACAGATAGTCCCTCCTGTGTCGTCGACGCAGCCACGTATCCTGGCTAATTAATTGTAAATGTATATATAGAGTAGGCGTGTATCCAACTTTTAAGGTTGGTACGGACAGATCGTCCCTCCTGTGTCGTCGATGCAGCCACACGTCTTGGCTAATTAATTGTAAATGTATATATAGAGTAGTCGTGTATCTAACTTTATGGTTGGTACGGACAGATAGTCCCTCCTGTGTCGTCGATGCAGCCACACGTCTTGGCTAATTAATTGTAAATGTATATATAGAGTAGTCGTGTATCTAACTTTATGGTTGGTACGGACAGATAGTCCCTCCTTTGTCGTCGACGCAGTCACGCATCCTGGTTAATTAATTGTAAATGTGTATATAGAGTAGTCGTGTATCCATGGTTGGTACGGAGAGATCATCCCTCCTGTGTCGTCGACGCAGTCTCGCATTCTGGCTAAGACTTTATCCAACTTTTTGATTTGTTTTGGAACAAAACTTTCGTCCGTCGATGTCGCTTTGACCACGGTTTTCGAGTGGTCGTTAAGACACATAAATATCGGTAAATAGTTCGCAATTTTTCGTCTTTTTCGACTCAAATTTAACATAATTTATTTTGGTAATTGTTTGGACGTTACTCAAAAAATACCGCTACTCTTTTGAAAATATCGGTCATTCAATATTTTTTTTTAAATCAAAATTGTTATACATTATATAAAAATATGTTTTTTTCTGATAGATTAAAATATAATTTTTAAAAAGTTAGCATTTTAAGTTTAAAAATATGATTGAAAATACGAAATAAATCTGTTGAAGGTCATGGATCTTTTTTTGAATTTTTCAATTAAACGTGAACTTTAAAATGCTAATTTATTTAGATTTTAAAGCTGATGAAATATGTTTAAGAATGTCCACAATTTTGTAAAATACACAAATGTGCACTATAATATTTTGTCGTTTGCTTAGGCGACGATATTCAGTAGTATTAGTTTTTGGAAATTCGCGTCTCTATCACGTCAGAAGAGCAGTGGGTGCTATAATTATTTCGATTTACTGTTGACCGTAAATTTATTTTATTTTAAATTTGGAAATATGGGTTATAAATTTCACAAATCTTTCATATATAACGAAATTGTGAACTCTGAATTCTTTGATATTAAATCAGTTTTGGTCGATAACTAGCTTTCTTGCTGGATACTTGTCTTTAATTTAAATCTCTTTGTAAATAATTTATTCGAACATGTTTGTACATGCTTTATCTATTCAATAACCCCACGAAACTCTATTCTGACCGATTTAGTCATAATATAAATATGGCATTACTACAGTAAACTGTAGATATATGGTATAAATAATAACAATTGATCAGAAGATATGCGTAATCGTGAAAATATTGGTAGACAGATGGACACAAAACTAAAAATGTTCCCCGAATCTAAAATTGTTGTGTAAACAATTTGTAACGAGATATTTTTTATAAATTTTTTTTTCACAAGCTCCCATTAATAAGCACACAAAAGCAAAACATGTACAGTCTGAGAAGTAAATAGCCTATGTAAATATTGTATACAGTACTTAGACTTTGTAAGTTTAATCTCGTATAACTGTACTTTACCCAAACCTTTTAGAAACAAACACGTCAAATTCAATCTAAACATTGTTTATTAGTAATTGTTAAACTGAAACTTATCGTTGTACTATTACTTGAATTAATTGTAATTATTGTACCAAGATTGCTGTTTTAAATTAAACAAAATGTTGCAAAACCTAAAAAGAATGAGTCAGATATTAAATAATCCAATCAAGAATAACCGAAATACATGTCTAAATTTGAAACTTGATTTACAAAACAAAATTGTTTTTAATCTTTTATTAAAATATTGTCGTAGGCACTGTAGTATTGGTTGGCTGACGAGCGACCAATGGGCGGGGCATGAGTGACGTCAGCCTTACAGCTGAGCTTGCTCGTACACAATCGGTGCAGTTCGTCGACAGGCACCAAACGCGGAAGATGTAGGTTAATTTTCTTTAATAATTTATTGATATCAATTTTAAATGTAACGTTTTTACTTCAGAGATTTATTATTATTAATTCTTTTTATAGTATAAATTAAATAATATATAGTTAATTTATATATTACTTTTTTAACTTATTCTAAATAAATCCTGTCCGTTAGGGAAATAATATATATTAACGTCATTAAAATAAACACTAGCGATTTGTGGACGGAAAATTTTTGTTGTGAAGAAATAAATAGAATGCCGGCTTTTCAACAGGTAAGACAACACTAATTGCTTGTAATTACGGTTATTTTTAATTAGCTTTACGGTCACGGTCAGTGGCGGTTACGGTTCGGTTTTGACCAACCATAACCTGCACGGTTTCATGAAGGTGCATGCTCTAGGGTGATAACCTGTTGAGACTGAGAACATAACCTTAAATTTATTGCACTGCAGCGTAGTGTATCAGTTCGCTATAGATATTTATTGGTTTTAAAACATTTGATTTCATCCTCTGGAAATGATTCAGTTATCAATATGTACTGTAGCTACACAGTGTAAAACGGTTTTAGGTTAAAGTTTTTAGTTCGGATGAAAATATTTTCTCGGTGTTACTTTTTCACTGTTTATACAAAGTATAAAGTATGTTGTGGAAAAATCGATCTTGAGATATTTATCGGTTTTCAGTTCCCTTTAGTCCAAAAAGTAATTTTTACTACGATATTTGTCGGTCTCTGTGTGTTTGTCTGTCTGCTAATTTACCAATTTCGATTAAATTCAGCATGTAGATCCTAACACAAGTTAGGCTATTTAAATCTAAAAACGTTTTAAAGCACTTTTCTAGTCTTAAAAATAACATTGTATTAAAATTTGCTTTGCTTTTGCTTATGATAACGTTTTGCTCAAATGTAGTTTATACAAGTAAAAAAAAGTAGGCTATGTAAAAAAATCCGTTTCAGGAGTTTTTTGAAAACTGAAAATCGGCGTAATATCTAAAATATGAAAATAGTTTCATCAAATGTTGATTATAGGATGAAGCTTCATAAACTCAGTCAGTGTAGAGAATTTGAAGTAAAAAAATATTTACCACTCGGGAGCAAATCGAAAAAACCCTTAACTGTTTTTTGGGGGGTATTGGCTCTGAAACACATTTGCTTTATTTCATTGTTGGTACACTGATGTGAGTTCTTATAAGATATAAACTGTTGAACTGATTTTTAAAAAATTAGCTAATTTTTCAGGATGTTTTGTCAGTAACTGTCGACTGAATTTTTTAGGTGAAATTATTAAATTTTAAAACGGTTTTATAATGTTTTTATACCATCACATGTAATTAGGCCTGGTAGAAATTGTAAAAACGAATTGCTTAAATTCGTTGTATCGTAAATTGTGGGGATCAGTAGGTGCATAACATTACACTAATTATCTTATGGTTTAACGCTAACACCTGCCTGCCTGTCGGTAATTTATCTGTAAAAGGGGCCAGACATAAACCTGGAAATAATAATACGGTTTCAAAAAGAAAATTGTTCAAAATATGTCGTGTTTAGTATCGAATTAAAAAGGAGTACTGCCAACTGCACCTGTTTATTATTTTTTTTTTTTAATCATCATGGTGGTCACAGAAAATAAGCAAATTAGAAAATTAGACTAATAAAAAAGACATCATTTAACGGTTAGGCCTATATTGATTCATCGACGTAAGCGCAAAACTGAGCCTATAATAATAATAATAATAAAAAAAATTTGAATTTCTCTTAAAAAATTACATACATTTTCATGTAACATTTATAGATATTTTTTTAAATGGGCAAGAAAGGGCTTAATAAATAATATGGTATTAGATTAGATTAAATTCAAACCAGATGAAGGGATTATACAACCCCAGGCATTGCATCGACTGACCTATTGTTCAACTAAACTCTACTAGTTCAGCAGATTGGTGCCCTTAGTAAGTTCCAACAATCCACTGACTAGCTAAATCTGCTGAAGATCCCTAGGAAACCAAAATCCCTTAGCCTCCTGCTAGCAAGAGTCACAATTATGAATTCTGTGTTCTGCGGTTTCCTGCTCTTTCCCGTATAACCTACACACGGTTTCTCCCGTGGTACATACCTTTCCTGTTCATGTGCAACCTCAGACTGCAGTGCCCAGTAATGAGCCCCATGATTTTCCTGAGTTGTGCTCTGCCCAACGTCTGCCGCTCCTTTAAGCCCGCAATAAGGAACCCTGTTCAAGAGGCGCTTGCTATGGGAGTACCTATGAAGGTATTGCCCTCTCATACCTGGCCAACGACAGAGAAATCTATAAAGCCGGCTCGGGTCCAATAAATTCAGATGCGGGTGTCATTCTGTCTCCTCATTACCCTCAACCCAGCATTTGCCCCGGAATCCAGTGAAGAGTAACATGGTTAATAGCCTATTGCATTTACTGAATTAGCATAAGTGCTTACGTGGCACTATATGACGTGGCACTTGATGTTAAAATTGACTGGAAACAGCAAAGTTAATATTTTAGTTGCGATATTTTAGTAGACTAGTATTTTTAACTACCAGGATATAAATTTGACGATAGTAGGATAATCACATCAGATTTGGACGTTTAAAATTACAAGTTTCCTGTTTTTATATTAAATTTGTTTTACTCCCTCATAACTCTTTAGATCGTTTTAGATAAAATTTGTATGGATGTATTCGCGGAAATTACTATGAACAAAACCAGATCTTGAAATGAAAGCGTGTGTGTATTTTACTTTTGCAATTTTAGTCACATTTTTTTAATTTTTGTTGTTAACATTTTTCATTTCAAACTCTAATTGTAATCGGCAATAAAATATGAATAAATTAGCATTTTAATTTTCTTTCAAAAGTACGAAAGTAACCGACGGTGGTGTGGGTTTTTAGTTTTAAAATACTAATATGTGCGTATTTTAACGGTGATTATGACGGAATCCCATGTAATTTTAAAGTTTTAAAATGATAATCTGTGCGTATTTTAACGGTGATTATGACGGAATCCCATGTAATTTTAAAGTTTTAAAATGCTAATCTGTGCGTATTTTAACGCTGATTATGACGGAATCCCATGTAATTTTAAAGTTATAAAATGCTAATCTGTGCGTATTTTAACGCTGATTATGACGGAATCCCATGTAATTTTAAAGTTTTAAAATGCTAATCTGTGCGTATTTTAACGCTGATTATGACGGAATCCCATGTAATTTTAAAGTTATAAAATGCTAATCTGTGCGTATTTTAACGCTGATTATGACGGAATCCCATGTAATTTTAAAGTTTTAAAATGCTAATCTGTGCGTATTTTAACGCTGATTATGACGGAATCCCATGTAATTTTAAAGTTATAAAATGCTAATCTGTACGTATTTTAACGCTGATTATGACGTCAGCTAGAACTGCTTTCTGTGATTATAGCTACCCTATATCTTGTGGAATATTGAAATATTCGGTTTTGACAGAACATTCAAAATTGTTTTAAATTATAGCGACTAGTTTTCTGTATTTTAAGTCCCATCAGGAATTAAGAATTAGTCTATTATTGTGATTAGAGTGAGTAACTTGTCTGATGACATCCTTCAAAAACGTAAGAAATAAGTAATATTGAAATGCCTAAAAGATATTTCTCATAAGCATCCAACTAAGTAGTTGTAGCCTACCAGAAAAAAAAATAGTTATTTCAAAATTGGTTGAAAAGTGACTTAAGTGACATGCCATTTATTTTAAGAGATACGTTTTCCTCTTACAAATTAAACTGATATTGTTTTTTTTTAATATAGGCCTACTAAAATAATCACTTTCTTTACAATCGCAAGGACGGATTAAAGGTGGGGGGTCCGCCCCTCCCGAGGCAAAAGAAACAAAATAAAAAAATGTAAAATATCCAATTTGACTTCCTTAAAGTGGAAGTATCGCAGCTTCGAGGAAAAGAGTCAAGCAGACATCTGAGGCCTCTGAGGGTTCCGAGACCCGTCACATTATCCCGATCTCAACTTTGTATGTACATGAAGTGTTGTCGGTATGAACATATGTACGTTCGTGCACTTTGAAATGCTTATACTGAGGGTGAGAACGGGGTTAAGCAATTAGATATTTTATGTTGGTTCTATCTTCTCTTCCTGTGTTTACTGCAACAACAGAAAGATCTTTCTCGACTCTAAAATTGATCGACCAAAAAACATAGTTGGGAAACTGTTGTGACGCATAACTGGACTTCGTTAGGCTATCGAGGACGAAGGATTAGCTTTAACGGTAGACTAAGGGTAAAGAAACTGGAGTAAATGCAACTATATATAAAAAAATATAGATAGGTATATTGAGAAGTTATGTAAATTGAGCTAGTTTTACAAAAGTTTTAAAAATTAGAAATCTACAAAAAATTAAGTGATTTTTTTTGTCTAAAGTGGAATAAATTTTTACGCTTATTTTATATGCGTTTTAAGGCTTAAAACAGATTAATAGTGCTAGTTTTTGAAGGTATTATTTCAAAAATTGTCATTCCGTAGGCGGCTGTCTTTTAAATTGAATCATCGAACCGAATCAACCGCCCCCACCCACAACATTGCATTAATCCATAAGTTTACAATCGTGGTTATTTTTTCAACCTACCAAAGCGATTTTCCGGAAATCAAAACGCAATCACCATTACAGAATTAATTGCAGATGTTTAAATAAGTAAATCTAACATGGGCCTAGTTAATAGAAGTAGGGCGACCGTTGTCAGTGGAAGCGTGCATAGCCTATAGTATGTAGTGGTTGTGCATGAGGAAGCGCGTCTCAATTTCATTAACATTAGAATTAATGATGTTACTGCATGCACTTTATCACTAAGTATAGCGTAGGTTAGTAGCGATATTCCAGTGTAACAGAGCCGGCATCGTGAAATCTGCATCGATCCGAACGTTTAGTTTGAAACACGTGTCCAGGAACTAAGCACTTTAGCGTTCGTTTTGTTAACAGCTTGGACGATTTTGTTAAATCCGTTCAACCGTTACAAAATGGAGGTCGTTCAGAATCTTCAGAAAAATATAACTAAAATCTGCATAACTGTTGACAATCGTGTTTGTGTTTTTAATTAAGTTTGGAAATTTAAAACACTAGCCTAATTATTGTAGTGAAATAGAACTTCAAAACAATTTTATAAAGCATTTATAAAAGTTATTAATTTGTAAAGATTTTGTATGCCGAAACTGATTTTGCTTGGTATAAACAATTATCAATATTGTTGATTTTCCGAATCCAAATTTATTGATTTACGTAAATTATTCAATTGTTGTTAAATTTTGTATTTTTTTTTAAAGCATTGCATTAGTGAGAGTCGAATGCTGCAATCATACGCATATTTTTTGTAAGTAGCTTTTAATATTATTTATTTTGACGCGCAGGTGTCTCGCTTTTGAGTTGCGTTCGAAACGAATTTTCAAAACTTAGTGACACAGCAGTAAACTGAGAAGAGTATTGTAGAAATTTTCAAAAATTGAATTGAAAAATACGGTTCTCATGAAATGTAATTACATTTATTTTAATACAATACACTGATTTCAAAAGAAGGGAATTTTTTATATGATTGGAAACACCAATAGGACTTACATATTGTTTGGATTCTTTAGGGATAAATACGCAGCCGGTTTGAAGAAAATCGCCTGAGTATTATTTGAGATTGCCTAAAGCCAGCGGCCCACTATATTTGCGGCTATATAAATAATTCCGAAAGTCTGTCGGTAGACTGTAAAGCGGAATAACAATTTTTGTTCTTGTAAGAATAAAATGTAATGTGTTCTAATGGATATCCACGAGAAATTGATGTGGTTTGAAAAATCATCTGAAATTGTTAGTTAATTTGAACCAGGCGTATTCAAAATGGTAACAGAAAATATTTACTTTGTCAAAATTAAGTAGCCTTTTGAAACCATATTTTTTTTATATGGCAGTCAGTGATTGCTGGGGATTTGAAAGTAACGGTGGGTCACTTGCAAAGATATTGCAAAATTCCAGAAATCGCCTTCAGAAAAAAGGATTTGTTTTAAACAGCTCGCGGGATAGTATCCAATGAAAAAAAATGGTCCAAAATCATGTGCCTTAATAATACGATGGCATTTGAAAAAATAAGTTAATTTTAATATTAAATACCCAAAACACTCATATCATCGGTGATGTGAGGGTCATAACTCGCCCTGTACAAAGTATCGTGATTATGAAAAAAGTTAATATATAGAATTTGATGGATTATATTCGTTGTGAGGGCTTGTGAATCAAATAAAAGTGGTTTTACGTGAGTATGCGTTTGTTCACATTTATGGATACTAAACGAACGAAAATGGATGGATTTTAATGAAATTTTGTATTTAGGTGTCGTTTGACCGTAACGCGAATCTGGTTATTACAGTCGAAAAATTAAACATTTAAACTTTGAAGAAAAATTAACAAAAATCGGATTTTTTCAAAATCATCTCTCAACATGATAATTTATTTAGATAAAATGTAACCACAGGTGCCCAGACGAAAAGTATGGACAGATATTTTTCCAAAATGTGAGATTCAGGCCCCACACACACACACACACACACACACACACACACACACACACACACACACACACACACACACACACACACACACACACACACACACACACACACACACACACACACACACACACACACACACACACACACACACACACACACACACACACACACACACACACACACACACACACACACACACACATATATATATATATATATATATATATATATATATATATATATATTTGAAATCAGATTTTCAAAAAATAAAAAAGTACTGTTGGAAATTACCTTCCATTAAGTGTGTACCAAAATAATTAATTATTGAAGTACTTAAAAAAATGTAAAATCTATATTAACTTTAAAAAGGGGACCTAAGGATGAACCTCAACTATTGATTGAATTGACATATATTTCGCCTTATCAAAGAAGATAATATCTCTAAATGAAATCAGTATTTAATTAAAAATTCATAAAACCAGTTTTGGAAATAGAATTCAAAATGGCCGAGTTTTTGTGCAATATTTTAAGCACTTTATCATAAAATGTCAAAAGAAACAAGGAGTAACTTTGTTTTATGTACATTTATCCTACATTAATTAATAAAATTTAATGTTATTTTGGATGTATGCTAGTACCTAGTACTTACGAATTTTTAAACACCTACTAGCAAAAGTAGACAATTCATTATTAGAACTAGAATATAAATGCAATTAATAGAAGGCTTTAATATACGGAACAATTCAATAACAGGCTTGTAATATAAAGAACAACTGAATAGCAGGCTACTTATATACAAAACCACTAAACAGCAGACTTGTAGTACACAGAAAAACGGAATAGCACGCTTGTAATATAGATAATAAAGAAGAGCCATTCAAAAACGAAAATAAAAGTGCAGTGAATGAACCACCTACTCAACTAATGATGAAAATCACTTAAATACGCAATTCTTCTAATTGTGAAACAGACTACTAACTATGTCTCGATACTAGAAGGATTACTGTTTAAACGCTACTTACTCGTGTAGTTAGTTGTTAACTTAGTGATTTTATTAGTATACAATATGAAAAATTAAAATAACAATATTATAAAGAAACGAAATTCCTATTATTATATTTCTCGTCAGTGTTTATTTACTGTTTGGTTTGTTTGGTCAAGCACTATCTTTGAACTTAATATGTTAAATAATACTGTCTTTAATTTTAGGAAATTGTTAACCATATGATAAGTGAAGATGATAATGCTACAATAATATGCTGAGTCTGACGGGACATCTCAAATGTTCCGGTAGGCCTAACAATAAATCCATTCGTCCCAAAAGTTTAATAATAGGGCCAGCATATAAACTCTATAGGCCCTACGTAAATACAAAAATCCAAGTATCCATAACTATTTTTTCTACTTTTCATTAATTTAAATACATTTGTTTACTAAATAAATGTTTTAAATAACAAATCAAAAATAAATTGGGGTAATTGCCTTATGTTATTAATTATCAATTTAAAGATACCACACACGGCATGTATAGAAGTACAGTAAAATCTCTCTATAGCGGCATTGAAGGAACGTTGGTTTTGGCGGCTACAAAGAGATTTCCGACATAGAGAGAGCTTAACCGAAACGTGTATAAAATATGTTTTTACTTGTAAAGGTGTTGTACACTATTTTTAATTTAAAGTATTGACTGCAAAGTTTATTGAAATAAAATTATTTCAAGACTATTTTAAGACAAACAGTCTTTAAAAAACAATATTTATTAAATAATACTATAAGAATAAAAAAGGCCAAAAATTGTAATTGTGCGGAAAAGGAAACATTTTGCCGAAACTATTTAAAGCCTTTAAATTTCGAATTTGGGCTTTCGAATTTTCTTGAAGCTATTCCCTTCATTACAGGCCTTCATTTTATTTTCATTTATTTTCAATACCATGCAAACAGAAGAACCAGCTAAACTGAAATTTCAGCAAACATCTACTTGCTTTACACCTTTCTCTAACTCATGCAAAACACCAACCCTTACACCTAACGATAAAATTTTCCATTTAGACACCATTAAACGGTATTGTAAAGGTATTAAAGAAATAATGCACTACTTGTAAAATGTACTTAGTCATAAAACACTCGATTCCGTGGAAGCATTACGCACTTCTTTTAACACTCGAAGGACGTGTCGGCATACTGAGAAATAGGGTAGAAGAGTAGGAAATGTGCATGTGTTTCGCCGCTATAGAGAACTTTCCTGGAATTTTGTGGCCTTAAAAGAGGAATACAATTCATATTTTTACTTAGAGATTCTCGTTATAAAAAAAAAAAATCTGAAATAGAGAGATTTTACTGTATTTCCCAAATCCCTTTGTTGAAACTAACAGATCCGTGAAAGTTAGTTAATAATAATAAATAACAAAAAGTGTACATATTCATACAATGGGGTAAATAACACCGACATATTTTTATCGCTTTGTTACTAACCATAAAATTTTTTATTGACACTTACAGGACCAACTTTTATTTGTAATTCGAGAAAACCGGTTGATTTTTGTTGAAATTTTTTCTTTTACCATATGTCAGCAATGAAATATGATTATGTTTTAATTTTGGGATTTTATTTTTAAATAGCACTATTATCCGTTATTCTTAAAACACAACGTCTTTTAAAATAATGTAAACATTTCATTTAATTTATCAAACAGGCCTGCAGCCTATTCTTTATTATTAATAAAACACAATAAAACAATTTTGTTGTGATGTGGAATAAAATCACAAAAAAAGTCACCCAACTTCAAGATATGGGGAATAAAGCTATTTTCTGTGGTTGAATTGTGCAAAAAACACAACAAAACTTCAATAATCTGTTAAATTAATAACATTTTTTCATTTCAAATGATACAACTACGATATAAATGTACCAACTTAATATTAGAAGTTTGTTTTATTTCTCTTTAATGTAAATATAACAATAGTGTTGAAATATTCTTAAAGCTTAACATATCCCAAGAAGCATTACTATGCATTTCTAATGTACTGCTTATGAGAATTATTTTTCAGTTTTTTTCACCCATAATACATTTGAGATATTCGAGACTTTCATAAGCGGATGTGACTTCTAATGACACGTCAAATATTAAAAGTCGATTCGAAGGCATTCTAGATCTAGTTGTACAAAAAAATCGCTTAGTAAAAAATATAGGCCTAATTATTTGAATTTTTTGACAAAATCTATAGATTTTAATGAAAATGTGAAACAATACAAAAATTAGAAAAGGGCACACCGTCACTATCGACAGTTAGAAACTGGTTAGAGCTCGTTAAATTTCATTCACTTCGATTAGATCGACATCACTAAGCAATAACTGTTTTACATTCATTAATTAAAAAAGTTGTAGGCCTAATAGAAACGAACAAACGCTGGTAATGGCCTAGAGTTACCGCTCAACCCAATCAGCTGTTGTAGTTGGGCGTACGAAAACTGCGCATTTTCAAACATCGTAATACAATAATTATTTATTTTTGTTATTACAAAGCTTTATCTTTAGTTCTATGAACATTACTTATATATAAAAAAATCTGGTTAAAAAATTAATTATACACGTTTTATGGACGGAAAACTAAACTACTGATACATCGCTGGTTGCTTTATCGCTTAGAACTGATGGCATATGCATTTTTAAATTGTATAATTTAATGCTATAATAATATTTGCATTACTTTATATTATCTGCATTATTATTAATAACAAATTTTACCCTGAACGGGATTACTATAGCTTTTCATTATTAGTAACACATTTTCATAAAATTAAAAACACAAAACAAAAACTTTTTAAAAACTGAACATCAACGTTCTAATTTCTGTCTCGAACCACCAAACACAAAAATTTCATAAATTTCCAGCTTACCGTTTAAACCATAAGGTTGCGTTACTAACAGACAAGCGCTCGCGCAAAGCATTGACAATCTCGGTTTAATCAAAGTACAAGGAAATAATAAATCAATTTTTCGACCAATAGCGATTTTTTTACGTAAACAAACAGCCTAATAAACGATGCATCGGAAGAGCACATGTCCGCAGTTTCAATGCGAAGGACACGAGATGACGCTTGTCCCACAAAAAACCCGGCCCGACCGACGTCACCAGTGTCAAGGTGTTCACGCACATTTCCTTATTTACTAATTGAAAAAAAATCGACCAGCTGCTTACTTCAGCAATCGATTCGCACATTTACAGCCTTCAGCCACTGGACGTTGGGTTTACGAGTCGCCCGTAAAAACACTATTAATGCAGTCCACCTACATTCAAATGCCAGTCGTCTTTACCTAAGTCATCTTAAAATCGCCAAGTTATGATTCTACAAAATATTTCCTTACTCATTTGACTTCCATTCGGTTACCATAGAGATAAAAATAACGACTATAAGCTGGATCAGATGAGTTTTCGACATTTTCAGCGAAAAATTTGCCAAGTCACCGAACCCTATTTACAAAATTACGCGAGGTCTATGCGTTTTAACGCATTCCGTAGGCATACTTTTATAATTAAGTAACTTAAAAGATGTTTGACTAAGCGATGCTCGTTACATTTTTATCTAACTTAAAAGCTATTAAAGCTTATTAATCAGCAAATTTGTTATTATAAATTTTACAATAACGATATATATATATATATATATACATATATATATATATTATGACGCCTATTTTCTTCCTATATTTTCCGCCTATCACGCCTATATTCTTCTTATAAATAATCAAAAAGTGTTAATATTTACTAGTGGTCTAGTTCAAAGACCACTTTTGGAAATTTTAATTTTACAATCATAACCTCTATTAAAATCTGCACAACCCTATATTAGCTTATTAAACTTCCAAATTACATTGCAAATACAAAAAAAAGAACTTTGACGGTGTCAACATTTTAAATTTTCAATCGATTTTGAAAATCCAAAGTAGAGTTTAAGGTTGCTTGCAAGGTGGAAGTAGTTTTCAGATTTGCCACGATGGCCGCTCCAACAAAGGCGTTTAATGTGGACATTTATATGGCCAAAACAAATTGAATTACGATCAAATATGGATTCCACAACACAGATGTGATGTTTCTTAACTTTAGATCTCTTAACTTTAGAGGTCTTAACTTTAGATATCATCTTAAAATCACCAAGTTATGATTACATAAATATTTTCTTGCAAAATATTTTTTTTGTTTGCTAAAACAATGTTACAGAGTTTCATTAACCATAAGTGCAATAAATAACATTTAAGGATAAACAATCTTGCCTATATAATTACGAGGGAACAATAACGCCTTCATAGAGTAATAATCCAAGACCCCTGAGCGACACATTCAAAATTAAACATACAAAATTGAAGTTGTGTAATCATTGTACACCTTTTTAACCCAATAATTCCAAGGTATCGAGAAAAATATCGACCATAAAAACGATAAAATATCACAGTCAGAGTGTATGTTTTTCTATAGGCCTACACTCACTAACCGTATTTCTAAGAATTTCCAGTTACGTAATAATACCAGGGAAACCCTTATCTAATTCGTGAATTAATCCCACGATATATCTATGTTTGTTTAAATTTAATTATTTTAACTGTTACTATAGAAACCAATATCAACTTAATAACTTATAATTTCGTTTTTATTCAACAGCTGTAATGAATATTATACCGTAGAAACCAATATTAGAGCTTAATTTTTATCTACAGCTGATCATTACCATTCATCTCTTATCGAACGAAATTTCTTCCTTTATAGCCCTTTCTAACAGCTTATTAAGAAAAATGTAAAGTTTTCCTTCAAATTAAGTACTTCTGAAATAAGCCTTAAATCATATTTTTACGACATATACAATAAAATCTCTCTATTTCGAATCTCTTTATAAAGGAAATCTCTCTATAACTACAAAATGTGTTGGTCCCTTCCCATTCTTACAGTAAAAATATGTATTCTAATTTTTTCTATTCATGCCAACAAAATTCCAGGAAACACTTCTACAGCACACTTCCTACTCTATTTCTCAGTATGAAACATGTCATTCGAGTGTTAAAAGCAGTGCGCAGTGCAACAACTGAATCCAGTGTTTTGTAACTAAGTAAATTTTACATATAGACTAGTGCATTATTTTTTTTTTGTTACAATACAGTATAATAGCGGAAAATTTTATAGTTAGATGTATAGGTTATAGAGTTTTGCGTGAGTTAGAGAAAGGTGTGAAGCAAGAAGAGGTTTGCTGAAATTTTAATTTAGCTAGTTCTTCTGTTGGCACGATACTGAAAAATAAAAATAACTTAAAGGCCTATTAGCCTATACAATGAAAGGAATAGTTTCAAGAAAATTCGAAAGCCAGAATTTGAAGAAATTGATGAAGCAGTTTTGCAGTAGTTTCGGCAAAAGTTTACCTTTTTCTCACAATTACAGTATTTTTTATTCATACGGAATTATTTAATAAATATTTTTTTAAATACTGGAGTCATATTGCTTTATTTCAATAAACGTTCAATACTTCAAATTAAAAATAGTGTGTAACAAGCTTTTTACTAATAAAAACACATTTTATGGACGTTTTGGTTGAGCTCTCTCTATAATGGAAATCTCTTATAGCGGCAAAAACTAACGTTCCCTTCAATGCAGCTATAGAGAGATTTTAATATATATATACGAGGGCTATTCAGAAAGTAGATTACGTTTTTGGATAAAAAAAAAACTAAGTACAGGAAAAAAATTTCATTATATACATTTGAAAGAGGAACTAAAATACTATTTTTCGACATAATCGCCAAACAAATTTAGACATTTGTCATATCGGTGAACTAGCTTTGAAATTACCGTGTCGTAGAATTCCGCCGCCTGTGACGCCAGCCAGTCAGTCACGCCCGCGCGGAGATCTGCGTCGTCATCGAAGCGCTGTGTTGCAAGCCAAGTCTTCATCTTCGGGAATAAGTGGAAATCAGTAGGTGCCAGGTCCGGACTGTAGGGTGGATGAGGGAAAATCTCCCACTTGAAGGCCGTCAAGACGTCTTTTGTTCGATTTGCCGTGTGAGGGCGGGCATTGTCGTGCAAAAACAACACTTTTGCACTCAGTTTTCCTCTCCGCTTGTTCTGGATAGCTCGTCTTAAGTTTCGTAATGTTTGACAATACCTTTCTGAGTTTATGGTTGCTCCACGTTCTAGGAAGTCAACCAGAAGAACACCTTTCCTGTCCCTCACGGGCGTGACTGACTGGCTGGCGTCACAGGCGGCGGAATTCTACGACACGGGAATTTCAAAGCTAGTTCACCGATATGACAAATGTCTAAATTTGTTTGGCGATTATGTCGAAAAATAGTATTTTAGTTCCTCTTTCAAATGTATATAATAATTTTTTTTTCCTGTACTTAGTTTTTTTTTTATCCAAAAACGTAATCTACTTTCTGAATAGCCCTCGTATATATATATAGACTAATGAAAAACACATTTTTAAGCTGTCTTTTAATATCGTATTTTGGATTTACCGGCTACATTTTGGAAAATTAAAATTTTTTTATATGGATATACAAAATGAAAACAAACGTTAGGAAATAATTTGTGTGTGTGTGTGTGTGTGTGTGTGTGTGTGTGTGTGCGCGCTATTTGATTCATACTTGGCACAAGAATTTGATAATTGTTTGGATACGTTCGTTATCCAGCGATATTTGATTAAAATATTTTCAAAATGACTGCCGTAACAATCTTTTAAAAAAATCATATTTTTCTATTTTCCAGTTTTTTGAAAAGTTGATTTTTGTATAGTAATCAGCTTTAAAATATCCTAGTTGCTAGCGTACTGGGCTATCTTCCCGAGGACCCGGGTTCGATTCCCGGCCAGGTAGGAAATGCCATGATTAGCGCATTTTCATACGCTATAAATCATCCCATCGTCTGCATTAGCCCAAGTGTGCACTCAAGTCGGACGTTAAACTCAATAAATAAATAAAATAAAATAAAAATTAAATGCTGATTTATGCAGATTGTAATGCTGATTTTGACAGTGAAATCACTTTTTAAGAGAAAAAATATTTATAAATTTACTTCAGTCATGTTAGCGAATCAACTGCATACCAAAATTATTGTGTGGAATTTTAAAAAATTAATTAAATTCTAATTTATGCAGATTTTAACATAATTTTTTATCTAACAAAATTAATTCTTTTTGCGGTACGTCGACTGAAACATATTGTACATGATTGTATTTATATTTTCGAGAATGTTAATGCGTTTTCCGATATCATATATTTAAAAAATCGAGATCGGGCTGGTGCTATAATATACTTACTAGTGCTTATCTTGTTATTTTACATTTTGGTACCGTTGGTTATGCTGTTATATAAGTACATTATTTTATTTACAGTTTGTATTGTTTTGATTGAATCGACGTTAGAATATTTGAGAAAACATTTACGACTTTCTACTGTTTTATGAGGATAGCGTGCAACGTTGTTGGCGTAAATTTTGTAGGAACTTGTTTTTGGTTTTATTATCACCGCGCGGCTCGACGTTAGAATATTTGAGAAAACATTTACGGCGGCGTTGTTCGTAAATTTTGTAGGAACTTGTTTTTGGTTTTATTATCACCGCGCGGCTCCGGCGGCCACCACCTGGTCTGTCACGTGTCCTTTCCTTCCTTCCTTCACATTACAGCCTGAACAACGCTACTTATAGGCTACTACTCTGATCCAGTTCTTTACCTCCATTATTATTATTATTGTTGTTATTATTATTATTATTAAATTGTTGTTTGGAAGTGTATAAAACGGAGGAAAATATTTCTTTGAATTTATCTGATTTATTAAAACATGAATGAGTAGTATATACATCATTAACACTATAAATACTAAAACTAGTTATTTGTAAATAACGAAAACGAATAATAAAGCACTGTAAACTGTTTGTTAATATTTAATCACATTACAAAAGTAGACAGTACATTAACTACCTAGTTCATTAGTGTTTTCATCATTACAAATTTCTGAACTTATGTTGGAGATGTACTTGAGGCCTCTACACACAGTTTGGTCGTCGGATAAGTGTTGTGGTTGTCTGACACGGTGCGCGCGAATGCGTATTGACAGGCCATCTGATGCACATGTCAAACATTTTCAGTTGGTCAGTTCCCTCCCACCTGTTTCTTCTTTCCCCATTATTGGTCTCATAGTAAACTACACCTAAGCGTGTTGCAATTAATTCCTCTTTTGACAGCGACATTGCTCGAGAAAACTTCAAGCATAATCACAAAACTAAGCACAACCGACAGAAATGAAAGTGTGGGAAATACTGATTCAGGATCAGCGCGGGGAAACGCAATACGAGGTACTACTTTTCTGGTGGCCTACCATGCGACAGTACAGTGTGTAGGAAGATACGATTCGTTCAGTCGAACAAATA
The DNA here is from genome assembly GCA_022606455.1 of Callitettix versicolor. Classification (NCBI taxonomy): domain Eukaryota; kingdom Metazoa; phylum Arthropoda; class Insecta; order Hemiptera; family Cercopidae; genus Callitettix; species Callitettix versicolor. The sequence continues at coordinate 31,732,638 of CM040190.1, read as the reverse complement.
AACGCCAACAACATTGTGTAGTGTTTACTTGTTCATTATAGGTTATGAAGAACAACATGTAGATAACAAAACGTATCCGTTAAAGAAGAAAAATGGTGAGAAAAACGAATGACGTTTGAGTAAGGTGAACTCACTGGCATTGAAAATCCCGCGAACGGAGAATAAACAACACGACAGGAAAAACGAACAACTGAAAAAACCTGGATTATGGTCTGTGAAGAGCGTAATGCTGACAGAGACCAACATGCGGAACAACTGCAAAACGCATGGAAGAGAATAAAATAAGAGTGGAAAATGATTAGGAGGCAATTCAGACCAGCAGGTGGCTCTCCTAACCATTAAAAAAATAAAAGTATTAAGGAGGATATTTTGTTTACAAGACTTCCTCTGTCAGAACAGCAATCCATCCTCTGGACGATGATAATATGGCTAAGATAATAATAATATGAACTATTGTCCAATTGTTTCTTTTTCTAATTAACATCATTTTGTGCTCTTATTGTTGCTATTATTAAGCTAGAACTGCTGCAGTGTTTAGTTATTAAAACATCATCTTAGAGGAATTTTTTTATACGTATTTTGTATACGTATATATATATATATATATATATATATATATATATATATATATATATATATATGTACATATACGTTGGTCAGTTCCCAAGGCTAGCGGCGCTGAAGTGACATCATGACTTAGAAACCAATGTTCCCATACATCAATCGCATCTTATTAATATGAAATGTTAACCAGTTCAGCTAGGCGGAAACCGTATCAAATACACCTGAACGTATAAATAGTCGACACTTTGTGCAACTATTTCACTTCAATAGTTGGGCCGAAAGTGGATAAAGCATCGGTCAGTCTATTGCGTCATTCAACTGCGCACCTAAAGGTTCTTAGTTCGAGTTGCAGTTGCTCCCGTTGCTTTTCCCTTACCATTAACACTGATCTCTCATTCACATTAGTCTAACTGGCATAGTTGTTAAGAAAACAAAATCATTTTTCAGAAAAATCACTCTGAATTGTAAATAACGGCTATAAACCGATGATCCAAGTGGGAACATTTCGAATACATGAATGGCGGCTTACTTATATTTCAAAGGTGATAGGGTTCTGATTGCTTGCTATATTAATAAACTAGAACGAGCGGTAAATCCAGAACATTTTTTTGTACACTTAATTTAGGTAATATGTAGATAATAAGAGATTTATTCTGTAAGTTTCTAAATTATAAATACGAACTAGTAATATTTGGAAAGCAATTTTCTTTATAAATAATCAAAAATACAGTCTAAAAAAATTTACCAAGTTAAAAGGGACCCAAATAGTGTCAGATGACGTGCGGAAGAATACCGTGGTCTTTCTAGAAGCTTCCTTTAAAAAAAACCGGTATCAATAGCAGTTCAGATAGAAGACAAATGCCTTTGTAGTGTGCTCTAGAAATATTTTATAAGTAGTAAAAATTTAGAAGACAATTTTAACCGTGAAGCCCAACAATGAATAGAATGCTTTTAGAGAAAACCTAACCTGTATAATATGATTTCTCTCGTCTACAATAGGCGTACTGACGAGATACACCCAAATGCTTAATAGTGACTTGTATTTTCAGTTTCAATTCCTAAAAGTTTTAAAGTGTAAAATTTTCATCAATCAATTGTGAAAAACCAATGACCAAGTTCCTGGGCTAAAATATTTCGAAATCTCATCCAAATATTCTTAACCTGTGTGTGTAATGAGCTCCATTCGAGATATGACACTGCTGTTTATTAAATTATAATTTTATGTTATTATTGTCGAATAACTAAATAAAGATCTAAGGACGTGTTTTACTTCCCTTCGAGATAGTTAAATAATTCATACAAACTGTACATTTCGTTTCATATAATTTAAGTTGCGTGCTTCTACTAACTTTACTATTACGTTAGCAGCAGGTTTAGAAGAATAACTAATATAAATAAATAAGCGAAGAGAATAAACTATTGAGTTTCCGTTTTGAGTGAATAAATATGAATATAATACGCCTATTGCAAGTAGGCTAAGATATAACTTATTATTGTATATGTAATATAAGCACACGTGCTAATATTGTTCCAATCAAATCAATTCACGGACTTAAGTTAAACCAAGGTAGTTAAGTCACGACTTAATTTTACATTTGTTTGATTTCATTTCACTAAGTTGTTTTAATTGTATATATTGAACCTTGTTGGTAATTTTGATTGTGAGTGTTCATATATATTCAGAATAATATGTTTCAATAAATGCTGTCGAGTTATTATTGTTGTGTCAAACATTATTAGTATCAGTCAATGTTAATCAAAAAATGAATTTTTTTGAAGGTAATTTAAGTAAACTGGTTATTGCGCGGACTTGAATTTTACTTAACCTCTTTTAAGTAATTTAATTAAAGGTGAGAAAGTTTGTGCAGTGTTGTACCAATAGTTTTTTTTTAATATAAATAACATTCACTTGGTATGACTGAAAATGTTAACTTTGTCGTTTAGGCTACTTATGGAAATTCCTTAATCATTGTTGTTGTGGAAAAGCATGTGCAGAGAGATTGCATGGCTGGGCTGGGTAGCGCTAAGATGTCTGATTAGTAGATTCAGCATGACGTAAGCGCGGCATTCCCTGAACCTCTTCTCGAACAATCAAGGTCAAAGCTCAACGCAGCGATGAATCATTCACAATTACGTAGGCCCATATTCGTGGTGGCTACCTCTGACCTTTGGCTCAGAAATTCGCAAAATTATGACACACACTGCACCAATATTTTGTTTGTTTTCAAATGTGATAAATGTGCGTGAAGCGTTATGGCAATAAGTAAAGTCATTAAGAATGAAATATTTTTAAGTTAATTTTTTCTGAAGTTTGTATTCACGGTTTTTGGCTTCACGGGATGGAGCGGAGAGAGAGAGAGAGAGAGAGAGAGAGAGAGAGTACGTTCATGAAGAACGTGAAAGAAAACTTTGACTAAGGTTTTAATTCAAACAATTTTGCGAGTGCGGTGGTGTGGAAAGGCATCGGAGCACTGTTGACATATGGCACTTACATAAGTGCGCTAATCAGCCACCCTGACTACCGTAACCGCTTCGTCCTCCGCCTTATCTTTCGTGAGGTTTATGGTTATGGCCTACCTCCTCCATACCGCCCCAAGAATTTCGTTTTTTAATGCAGAAACGTTTTGAGTGTAATTATTGAAGGCGTAGTAATGCAGGAGAAAGCATTTCCATAAAGAAGCTGCACAATTACGCAGTCTAACGTGTTCACTGTACATGCTTTCAAGTCGAGTTGCCTACTAGCCCAGACAGTTGCACCGTGCACAGCGCGAGGATTGGAGATGTACAGAGCACTGTAATCATAAAGGCTAAGGCTTACGAATAGCCTATAGGAGCATAGCCAAGTCACAAGTGAGTCGTACAGAGAAAATGTTTGTCTACTGTTGTGTTTATATATATTGAGATCAAAGGAAAAACTGCATCAAGACTAGACATGAGTAACAATGAGCATGTGCTATTGTTGCTGGATATGTCAATGGACATGAAGTATGCGAGAGGATTTTAGCATTGAAAAATACTGTCTTCACCCCAGGAGAAGCGTTGTTCAGTAACTCTAAGGAGTGCTTTGGAGGAACTTGAAATCTCCCTTGAACATTGTGTGGCGAATGCCTCCAATGGTGCATCTAACATGAGTGGCTGGCCAATACAATAGTTTGTCTATATAATTATCAAGCATAATTCCAAATCATATACACACGTGTTGCTACGCCCATGTCCTTAATCTTGCCATCTTTGATACTTGTTTCAGTTCATTTTTTTTCAGTATGATAACCGATTGTTGTGTGCCTTTCCGAACAAATTTTCAGTATGATTTTCACAAGAAATCCGGGTTTGTGTGAAAAACTCAATCAAAAGACTTGACAAATTTACTGAACTAAACCCATTGTTTAAGTGAGAAGCTGTTGGGTTGACAAGATGCGAAGCCGCAGCAATTCAACAAATAAAATCTTTGGCAGAATCGATGACTAGATTGCCCGACAAGAAAAACGTAAGCCTCGACACACACACACCTAAACTAGTATATCTGGAGTTAATTATGGCACTGTTTAAAATTGCCAAGTCTCTTGATTTTAACTCTTCGTGAGAAACGATGCAACTGCTTTTTTCATAAATACCTAAATTTTGAAATAATTCTTGTTGTGATTAGATTTCTACAAGTTTTCAAAATTACCACATCCTTATCTGATTATCTCCAAACTAAATACCTCGACTATGCACAAGCATGGAGACTTATTGAACCATCCTTTTCTGATCTAAAACCTTTGCGAGATAAGTTCGATAAGACACTGAATGCAACAAACAGTTGTTTCAAATACTACTGAGAAACTTGAAGAAAGATCTGTCGGTGACAATTCGCCGAGTGACATTTTAATTGGAACATAGATTATTAGCAAACGAAGAGAAAAAGTTTAAAAAAGTGAACTTGCTGAAGATGATGCTTAGATCGGAAGAAATATTCAGAGTAAAGATATTTAATTACAATTCGGTCAAATAAATGCAAACAATGGGAAACCATTTTGTTAGCTCAAACCTTTGTACTTATACCTTGGTTGTTTTGACCCGAAAACACTTCAGAACAAGGAGTCTTTTCACACAGACACATGACAAAAATATGTGATTTCGTACCAAATATACTGACAGAGGGAAACTCAAGATTGCTCATTTCTTGCGTGAACGTTTGGCAAAAAAAAGTATGTGACGATTAAAACATAAATCGGATTTCAAAAAGATGAACATCATGAGGAAGATTTTGTGCACTGTAAAACCACACAAGTATGAAACTCCTGTGTGCAGCATATATTGTTTGCAATACACAAAACTACAAAGTATACAAGTTCATTGGTACATTCCTTGCGAACGGGTATATTCGATATTGAAAATTATTAAAACTAGATTAAGGTGTAATTTAACGAAGGACAATCTATAGAGGCAATCAGAACCTTCTGAAGCAAATCAGAAGCAATACAATCAGAACCTTCTCAGGCAATCAGAGCCTCCTCTGGCATTTTAAACTCAATTGACAGGAACGCTAATACAGTATAAAATATCTCTTGTCAGTCCAGTATTGAGATGAAATGAATACTTCAGTTTCAATTCCAGTCCAGAAAGACTTTCGAAACGTAATTTTGATTGTTAAACGTAAAGTGGATAGAAGTTTTACATTGTTTTACATTACTTGCAAAACTATTTTCCTTCAAAAATTAAATTATCGCTACTTGTGCTAAAAAAACACTTAACTTATAACATTTTTAGTAAGCTATTTATCTTAGGTCTAGGCTACAGTTAAAGTTGTCAACTATATACTTGTTGCTTGACATATCCTAAGCTCTATAGCTAAGACATGTCCTAAACTTATCCGATATTAAAAATAGCTAATGTTTGATATTTTAACAAAAATCAATATATGTTCTACCATTATGGTAATATTAAAGCTGTAGGAAGCAAATTTTCCTTCCTGAAAATCTCTGATTTTTTAGAACTTACTGTAATCATGACAAACTTTTAAAACGTTGCATTTCCCTCATTTTATTATTAAACTTAGAATAATTTTAATAATACAATTCTCGTAGAAGAGGATAGAATTAATTATCAAAACATAAGTGAAACAGTTTAAGTGAAACATAAGTGAAAACATAAGTGAAAAAGTTTAAAACATGAGTGAAAATAATTATTTTTTTTATTAATTATCAAAAAATAAGCAATTCAGTCACTAATAAATGCTTATTTATAACAAGGAATTTTCGTTAATAAGATTATAGCATATCATTATTATCAAGTTGATTTTGATTAACGTTAGTATTGATTTTCAACTAATTAAATTATAAATACAGAAATATAATTTTTAAGTTAACAAGGATCCTTTTTTTAAATTAATAACTTGTAGTTGATTACGCTTAAAAAAGTATTACTAGTTACAGTTTAGGTAACTGGTAAGGTAACCACAGCTATTCAATCAATCAATTTAGTTACTTTAAACAATTTTTTTTTCGTTTTTAGTGCTAAAATATCTTTGAAATTCTAATATTATGAGTATTTTTTATTTAAATTTATCTTCCACTCTTTTGTCTTGGGAGCATTTAGTCTAACCCTCCCCCCTCCGATGTTCAGAGTGCCCTCTGGCCCAGTTATCCATCGTTCCGAAGTGGTGTCCAACACGGTTATTGGCTCAAGAATTACAATGTAATACCCACAGCTGTAGAAAGCTAAACAGTCGCACACCACACTTTACGGGGTACGTCGGTTTCTGTGACAACTGTTCCTTCCTGACTGGCATAGCGTACAGCGAGCCTCTCAATCCTATGATGTAGTAGTTACAAACACTTTTGCTTTTAAATGGGAATGAAAAAGAGAAAATCAACATTTTGTAAAAGTGTGCTGTTTTTAGTATCGTTTAAAAAACAGGCATCTTTGTGTGTATATTAAATTTCGGAAAAATTCAATATAGAGGACGTGAAAGTTGGTTATTGCGTAGGCCTACCTTTCAGCTTCCGATTAGTTTGGATGCTAAACGATAATAAGATTTGAAGAAATGCTTATACCTAATTTATATATATATATATATATATATATATATATATATATATATAGACTAATGAAAAACACATTTTTAAGCTGTCTTTTAATATCGTATTTTGGATTTACCGGCTACATTTTGGAAAATTAAAATTTTTTTATATGGATATACAAAATGAAAACAAACGTTAGGAAATAATTTTTCATGTTGTATCAAATTGAATATTTGTGCAATAAGACAGGAAAACATTTAGTTTTGGGAAAAAATAACACAACCAAAATCATAATCGTTATAACAGATTTACTTTGCTAGCACATTAGACAAATGAGTTAAATGAACTTCGATGTAATCTAATTTTATCTATTTATGTAATCTTGTACGTATAGTTCACCGAATAAGTGTTTTCGGTTTTGCTTTGTTAATTAAAAAAACGTAAATTCTAATATTGTTTTATTTCCAGTCAATGTTTAATGTTTATACACAATATCGTAATAATAATGTACGCTTTATAAACAAGGTGAATGTATTGCTCTGGTAGTAACGAACGTATCAGAGACGGATTTGTATTCATTTCATTTCTTGGACAAACAAGTATGCCCAAGTCATGATGTAGTCACAGCGGCGGGTTTTACCTTTGAACCATACAAATTAGTTAGGAATTATATGTGCACAAAGGCGTATCGGGGAAGACTTACCGACATATATAATGGTATTGTATTGTTATCTTACGTACTAATAGCCTCTTTAAGGGTGATGCTATTATGTTGTTTAGCATTTATTTTGCCGTGTTTAACCACTTTTTATTTCTCTTGAATTTTACGCTCTCACTCCACAAAGAACTATTTCACAGGTACTTAGTAGTAGGCTGGGGGATCGGAAGTCGATGTGTCGAAAGCACCGGTCAGTCTGCTACGTCTCTGAACTGCGTACCTAAACTTTCTTAGTTCGAGCTGCACTTACTCCCGTTGCTTTTCCTTTATCGTTAACTGATCCCTCATTATTCTAACTGGCATAAAGATGAAAATCTATCAAAGTTTTAAAGTAATCTCTATAATCCAGGTGTATATCTCTGTATTCTGTGAGCGCCCGCATATCTCTGTACACATCGCTGGGATCTAAACTGATCGATATAGATGAAATTTGACATTTGAGTGTAGTTTTTCCCTATCGCGGAATAATTTGTTATTTAAAGACGGTTCTTTAGTAAAATTTTATTTACATAGACACATAGAAAGATACCATTGTGTACCAAATTTTATGTAACAGAAATTTACGGTAGGCCTATAGTATATTACTGGATGGAACTCTGACCATTATCAGGATTTGTTTTGTTTTTTCGATTCTTTGTTTTGTTGTTTCTTGATTCGTAAAATTTCATTTACTCTTGGTATTCTTTAAAGGTGGTATTCTGAATTTTGTCAGCCTATATTCGTTCATAAATAACCAACGTTTGAGCAAACTCTGATGAACAGATTTTCAGGAATTAGTTCTTTTTTTTCGGTTTTTTGTCTTTAGGTTCAGAATTGCCTTTGGAGGACTCAATATGATTAAAAGTTAGTGTAATGTTTCTGTGCTACTTATGTTTTCTTCTTCTTCATCCTGATTTATCCTTGAGTCGTTGTACACCCTATATCCTACATAAGTAGCCAATAAAGATAGACAGTTTGTCTTAACTCAGAATCACTTCAGGACAACGAATAATTGCAGCCTTTTGTGTTTATATGTATTACTTGCATATTATATAGTGTTTCGAATATGAAGGCACAAATATTAATTCTTTTGTATTTGTAATTAAGTAACTGGAATTACACTTTGCGTCTCTAGTTACGTTTCGATTAGCAAAAGTTGTTTTTATTAAAGATTGATAACAAATTTAAAATGAGGTGTCATTAGGTATCATTACCACGAGATGGAAGTTTGGAAATTATTATTTGTCTTCTGAAAACATATAATTTTGAACTAAGTTTGCCTTTCAGGTTGGTTTACCTTTAATTTGTAATTTAAGATGAGGTGTCATTAGGGATCATTACCACAAGATGGAAGTTTGGAAATTGTTATTTGTCTTTTGAAAACATATAATTTTGAACTAAGTTTGCCTTTCAAGCTGGTTTACCTTTAATTTGTTTTATTGTTCAAAATACGAGTATTTTGGAAAAATATAATCAACTTTAAGGCTATATTAGAAAACATATTTCTGCCCAACCTAACCCTAGTGGCTTTTAGTTTATACTTAGATTACTAACATAAAACTATGGGTTTTTTCAGTGATCGTATACATTATTTTGTGTTTATTGTAAGGAACTACATACAATATTCATCTAGATTAGAAAACCATTATGTCTGTCTTACTTAGTGACAGTCTTTGATTTGTAGTTATCAACGTTGATAATCACGTCAAGTTAGTAATCGGTGATCGCGTTTATCGGTTTTTGTTTATTGCAAGGGTAATACGATATTTATTTAGATAAGAAAACTATATGTCTGCCCAGAATAACACGACACGTTATATTAATAGTGATCAGTGATAGTATATATTATTTTGAATTTATTATGACTTCCTATATTCATTTAGATTAGAAAACACACACTTTTGTAACCTAACGTGTTAGGCTTCAGGTTAAGTTGTTGTCAACCATTGATTCGTGATTATAGTCCAAGCCACTTAGTAAACGGCCTGCGTGAAAATTTCTGGTGCATTTAGAATTCCCCCTCCAGTTCCCTCCAACAGACTTCTGCCAGTATAAGTTTACAAACTGTTACTACTCAACGATATTAAAGGAAAAAGGAGGAGCAACTTAGAGAGGCAACTAAGAGGCTTGACCTCTTACTCGCACATTTTTTCTCTGCTCCACTAGTGTTCTTAGCAGGCCTTTTTTTCAGTGGCTGACCTATAGGCTGTCTAAAGGAGAAATTATACATTCCTTTAGGACTTTCTTGTAATTTTTTCGTACAAGAAATACTTATTTTCAACTTACGTAAGTTTGCACTTGAACGTGTCACCTAATGACACTAGTAGGGATGGCAGACAACCATCAGTGTTTTTGGAACGTTGATTTTTTTTCTGTAAAAGCATCGATGGTTTTTCAACATCGATGTTTTGTCCCGATGTATCAGTATGTCAACATTGTAATTAAAAAAGCTAGTGGTCTTCCTTCTAACTGATTTACTGCAGCACATTTTGCTTCTGTTATCAACAGGTCAGCTTTTCACTTCAGGCGGTGACAATGAAAAGTTGTACTTTGGCTGTCTAGAGCTCGATTCCTATCGTCAGTTTGCCAATGCTTAATAATTGTGTACAATTAATATTAATTGTGCCAATACAATTAATATTGTGTACAACTGTTGCCTACTTATTACTCGTATGCACGGACCGTTTTGGTTGGTGGAGTGGGTGTTGGAATTCGCTGTGGAGGAATTTTTCGAGTGATATTTGTATTTATACATGTTATCATTAACTTAATCCATTATTATTCTTAAAAAACTTTCAATTTTTAATATAAATTACTTACAAACACTATAGATTTAAATATATATACGGGTAGGTATATCATAATTAAAATGTCCACGTTACGTGAGTGCATAAATGATTTTAACTATATTATTAATATTCTTATTTTAAAAATTAAAAAAAACATCGATGTTTTCGTCTCGATATTTTAACGCCATCGATATGATTTAAACAATACATCGGAAGATCGATGTTTTAAAGTTGTTTGCCATCACTAGGCACTAATGTCTAAGCAGTTGTCCTATCGGCGTTTATAGTTCCTGTTCTGGACTGCTTTGGCGCTTCCCGTCAGACCCCTTCTACGAGTTTATATAATATGATACTTTTAAGTAGAACATCGTTTGTAAAAAAGTGAATGCGGTATTTCTACAGCTTTTATCCTTATGTTTACGGACGGACGTATGGGTTCCAATTAAAGTTGTTTGTTAATAAAGCAAACTGAATGGCGTGGCGTGGCAGCAGAGCTCAAAGCACTAAGCAGTACGTTGGTAATGTAATGTATGCGTTGGGGAATGTGTTGTGTGTGAAGGAACGCGTCTTCGTCTTAATTAAAAGTGCTGTAGAATACTGTATGCCAGACATAAGGCGCTTGTTTCTGGTCCTTTTACAATTTTTACTTTACATTAATTGCCCACATTTATTTCGTTGGCATAATCAAGTTCTGTAGAATCAAGACGCATTGAAATTTAGCATCAGTCAGAACAGCAGATAAAAAAATTCTTTGGCGAGTAAATTTAAAAAATAATTTTCACCTTAACGTTTGTACTTTTCTTAGTACTTTTCAAATAAAATGAACACATTCAAAGATTTCCTACTTTGAGTTAATAGCGAAATTCCGTAGGAAAATTTGCAGTTGCTATTTATTGCTGTAAACTAATCCGGATTGATGAAATGTGCATCAGATCACAAGAGGACCTCGAGAACATGTCCATTGGCCATCTAAATCCGTTAATTCTTGTCAAGCTGCCAGTAATTCAAAATGTTTTTTATATTAAATGTTAAACATGAATAAAGTAACGAAAGCTGTGATTGATCAAAAAATGAAAATCATCATGTTCCGAATTTACATTTGTGAATTTTCTACTGTATGAAATTTGACATTGAAATATACTTAAGTATAGATGAATATGAAATAATTTGGTTAATTATTGCATTGATTTCAATTTTTTTCTAATCATATATACCAGAGTACGTTTAAAACAAATAATTTATATATATATATATATATATATATATATATATATATATATATATATATATATATATATATATATATATATATATAATATATATATATAATATATATATATATATATATATATATATATATATATAATAATATATAACAATTAATATAGACATAATTTTACGTCTCCACAAAACATATTTGGCTGTCTGAGTTTTGCTCGGATTGAAAAATCGGCAGTGGATAAAAAATTGGAGATTTATATCTGAATTGATTCGCCAGATATTCGTCGCAATGTAGTCTACAAGATAGCCCATAAATCAGTTTCCAGCAATGTATTTTTTAAATAGATGAAGTTAAGTACTGAAAGTCTAATAACTGAAATTAATAGTCAACTTGTAGTAGTCCTATATAAGTCTAACACTCGAGTTTATTAAATTACAAAATAAAAGTAGCCAGAGTTGGATTGGTTGGTAAATTGCAGAAAAATAAAACAATGTGATCACAGTAGGGTTTGATATGGATGGTGTATTCTGAGTTGGGGTTGCTTTGCAACAATAATCAGCAGCTCTGAAAACTGATAACGTTGTTGAAGTTGTCGGCAAACTTTGGACGTTCTCTTCTTATTGGACGCGTCGCAGATGTTTCAAGTCCGATCTGTGTTTTATGTCGTCGAGCTGACACTCAGAATGGCGTCAATTTATATTGTTTTCATAAACAGTGAAGTTTCTTAAAAAAATTTTCTTTTATATTTTATTGTTATTATAGTTTAGAGCATTTTTTTACTTATGAACCGTCAACATATTTATATGTTAGAGTATACTGACTACAATAAAAGCGATACATTTTCAAAATTTCCCAGTAACTGCACTTCCAAAAACGTTGACTTTATACCGGCAATTCCTACAACTTGATTTCGTCACGCTGATGAGATAATCCTGCTTGGCTAAGATAAATGTAATACTACACAACGGCTTGTCTAGTTCGTTTCTGTTAGTCACGATAACTGTTTACGGAAGGATATTTTGGTGACAAAATTGTATTTTGTACGTAATGTAGGCGATAAGCTCGCGGTAAAATTTTATTAGCTATTAGCTACCCTAAAAATGGTGGGTTTTGATCGATAATATTAACCCCAAAAGTGGGTTATCTCGCGGTACTTAGAATACATTAGACACGTAACATATTCTAGGTACCGCGGATATCCACTGCCACACTGATATTTTTCACTTATTTTGTACTACCACACGTAATTCATATTAAATACGCTAAATAACTTTTTAGACAATACTACGTATCGTATAATAAATAGCCTAGCCTACACCAGTTATACTCTACCGCAAATCATGTAGATAAAAATGGCTAAAAATGAATGTATAAAAATGGTGAATGTGTACACCAGTCTTGTACACCATTTACTATATTATATATAAGTTGTATATATTATGCAACACATTTTGTACACTTGTTGTATACATTACTACTCAAAATTTTATATACCAGTTATACACATATACTACAATACATGTACTATGACAAATCATTTTATAAGCCAGTTATACTGTATACCACTATTCGCCACAATACGTACAATTTATAATATGGTAGGCCTAATCATTTTACGCACCACTTGTGTACCAACATCGAGTGCAATAAATGCATAAATAAAGTGCACCAATAAACAAGTGCATATAATTGGTATAGGCTACATTTCCAATCAAGTTACCATTCACAATTTTATTTACAAATTTTTATACCAGTTATACACTACTGCAATCCATTTTTTACACTTCCACTCATATAAACCAGATATAGGCTACACTAACTGCAGTCCATTTTATTTACAGTTGTGTAATACCTTTATCCATTTTATACAACCTTTATGTACTAACATTAACGATTCTATACATCAATTATGCACTACTACTCATTACGCGCACCAATTATACACACCACCATTGAATATAAACGTACAACTATGTATTTACAACTCATCACTCATCATGGTTAACCTCAAATTTGTGTCTTTAAATTATTTGTGAAATTAAAATACCGTTTTCAAGTAAAATGTAGTTACAACCTCTTGACCTACTAGATCGAAAATTTTTAATTTGAAATCTTGAAAAATTCAGTTTTAAACTAACTCACTGTTGAAAAAAACAACATTTATTTCACAATTTATTTTTATTTATTTATTCCAAATGGTAATACCAATTTTTGTTATGACAATTCGAAGTGAGATTTTATAAAAAAGTGAAATTGTTGTAGGAAGTCGTGATATTCTTTTCCTTAAAACAAGAATAGAAGAAGTAGTGTTTTTTCTTTAATTTTAGATGCCAGTTGGACAATGAGGACAAGGGATCGGCGTTAGCGTTAAGGGTAAAGCCCGGCAGTAACTGCGTCGAGAGATGCAACAGACTGACCGGTGCCTTAACCACCTATTAAGAGGATTTAGACGTCCCTCGCGGTACCCGAGTCTAATACACACTTACACTGTACAACACTACACTTACGACTTAAACATTTTACACTCACACTTACATTTAGGGAGGCTATAATAGCCTTAATGTGCTTTTCGCCTTAAAATAACAAAAAAACTTCTTTTCTTTGTAACAAATGCTGCATCGACAGTTTGGCGCATGAACTTGTATTGGGTAGAAAAGTACCCTTTAAACGCGGTTTTATTGAAATCTAGCTTTGTCTTGTATTCGGAAATTTTTATCTTCCCCCATACCATAAACTTGTCAGCGTCAGTTTCTTATGGATAAAAAAATGGAGTCTTCAAAAAAATACTCTTTTGATACCACTTTTCATGTTGTACAATTTCACACATTTTGATTTTGTCAGGAAAATAAAACAATAACGTTACTGCAATGAAATTTGCACTTTCAAGTACAGTTGTAAGTTATATGTATTTGATTGTTTCTAATTCAAATTTTTAGTCCTTTTTGCTTTGTTTTATCCAGTATGACTATACCGTATGTATACAGTTAAATGATTAAACAGTTAATATTACTATACTGTACGTATTAATTAATTTGTATTGAGAGTTTAATAAGTTGCTTCATTATAATAGTGTACTTGCTACACTTCCAGCAGTATAATGATGGGCAATGTGTTTGTTATAGGTGGGCGTGACAAAGGCTACGAGTCCTGACAACAGCCTTATGGATATGGAGACCACACCTCCTCTAACAGGTAAACACTTTATAATTATAAAATTCAAGAGTACAGCTGTAAATCATGGATTTTGCAGCGGACGCTACTCAACAGCTGGCCATGTTGTGGTAACTTATGTTGAAACTATATTTACGTTCTATTTTCATGAAAATAAAATATCTCGTTTTCTTGGATTTGGGTAGGTCTCCGTACATGACAAAAGCATTTTACTTCACAAATTTGCTATTTTTTTAATCATTCTACTTCATATTTAGTTGCTATAGGCCGTAAAAAAAACTTAGTTTTTGGTCTGGGCTGTAAAACATTGTAGGCCTATAAGTGATTATTTGAATAGCGGTTTCATGTTATTTAGTGGATAGGCACTATCTGGGACATACTTGTCATAAAATATAATCAAAATTCAGCTCGTAGATTCATAATTATAAGTGGTGACAACGTTATTAGTACTTAGATTTTGTATCCCTTTGGGAAATGGAAATGTTAGCTCTGGGTTGTTAAACTTTCAAGTGGTTTGTGTGATAGTTCATATTAATTTTTAGGTGTACAGTATTTACGGAGCTGGCAGGCTCAATAACGGAAGGAGTATTCGTTTCTATTGACTGGCTGTCGATGAGATTGTAAAACTTTGCAGACCCGAGGTTTCACAGTCTGTGGACAGCACTAGTAGAACCCGGGGTTTCAAAGCACTTTTCTCGCCACTGTAACAGCCCATTGCAGTTCTCGTCATCTCCGTACAGTACGCAGATTTTATGCAATTAGAGAGACCAAAAGTGAAGCCGATTCGATATGTTTAAATAAGAAACTTTAACTGTCTACACTACCTTAAAAAGGAAACAATTGCCTAAAATAATATAAAAATTTGTTTCGATTGTACGCTATCATTTTTTTAAATTTTAATTTTTTTAGTTATAACCCTATTTATCACTCTTTTTTGTTTATTTTTAAAAAAAACATACCAAGTCTAAAGGTCCCATTATTCGAGCCCTATTTTTTTTCTTCTGTTTATTAAAATAATAACGGTTTGTTTGCCAGAATGCAGGCCTAAGTTTTCTTTTCATAAAAACAAGGTAAAGGAACCCAAAAGTGACAATAATTTTAAAAATTAGAAGTTCGAATTATTTCCGAAAACTACATGTAATTTAATATATGGACTTGTCATAATTATAGGCCACAATATTTTTAAAGATATTTTTTTTAATTAAGTCGAAGAAGGGTTAATCTGCCCATTATGTATAAAACATATAATTACTTTAAAATGAAGTTTTAAAATTTATTAAACAGAAAGTTTTTTGTCGTTTGCAAAATTTTTATGTAGCCTATACCATTAGAGGGAAATAAAAGGAAAACATATTTTGTTGACTGTTCAGTCTTTCACTAATGTAGTAAATTGATATGACACCAATATTGTTCTAAACTATACTGTTAGTACAGTACAAGTTGAACGTCAGTAAAATTATTACTAAATTATGAGATTGCTCGTTGACGGAACTGTCAATTGTTGTTGGCCATTTTTCGTCCCCGATTAAGGTAAAATTTATGTGGGACCATTGCAAGGCATACTGTAAAATTCAATTACGGTATACATTTAACAAGTTTGTGAAGTGAAATATTGATAGACCGACTGACACGTAAGCAAAACTTTCCCCGTCCTCTTAAAACAAATTTAACTTGACAGTTAACTTTTTACATTTTGATTCGGATACTAGTGTAAACGCAAAAGTAGATTGCCCTCTGCTTTCTGTCTTACCGTTTAGGCGCTAGAGATCGATACATTAAGAAAGAGGTCGCCTAGTTGTTGCGCATTGCGTCTTTTTGATTTTTGCTTTGTTTTTGTGCGTCTCGGGAAAGCTCAACCCGTTATTTATGGCAGCAATTTGAAAATATTTAATGATCTCACGCCCGTCCCGGCCCCGGCCACATGCCGTTTGCAAAACTCTACAGCGGCGCCCCGGAAATATTTTATTAATTTCACGCTACGCGACTCGAGAGAATATTCAGCTTAATGCAATGAAATGTAATATAATCTAATAGCGTGAGCCTGATTGTTCGCTCTGCAGGCCTGATTGGTGACGTCTTACAGTCTGTGTAGACTTATCGAATTGTCCAATCGTGTCAAAACGAAACGACAAATGAACAAGATTTAGTTAAAGTGAAATCTGATCAAAGTGTTGATAGTCAGTTTTTTTTTCATTTTTCCCAAGTAGCGTCCGATGATTTTCTGGGAATATAGCGACTTATATATATATATATATATATATATATATATATATATATATATATATATATATATTATATGAGTAGGGTCTATTTGAGAATTCAGGAATCCAAATTTGAAATGAAGTTTACGTTTACGGTTCAAGAGCCAACAAACTCAATGGGATTCCGGGTGTACTTGTTCTGATTAAATTCCTTCTCTTTAAAATTTGCTGCTATGGCTTTTCATACAAGAACAAATCAGCACATTCTAGTGAAGCAATTTTGAGAAATTAGGCTGATTTTTTCAGTCTGTTGTTGACAACTCCTAAACCTAATTTTTCTGTGAGCTAGCGTTGTATGGCTAGGTAAGCATTTGAGCAAATTTTGATCAAAGTCGTTATCGATTTTGATATTTTTAATATTTTTTCTGGCCGTAAAAGAGCTTGAAACCATTTTGTAAATGAAAACATTTGTCTTGAGGTTTAGGCAACGTCATCACTATGCCCTGTAATTTGCTTGTAAATTTAGTCGAAATCGGTCAGTTCGTTTAGGCTTCACGTTTGCGTTTCATTTAGTCTCACTTTTGTGATTCGTTTAGGCTTCGTGTTTGCAATTCGTTTATCCTTCACTTTTGTGATTCGTTCATCCTAGTGTGAACCGTGGTGTGATGTTGAAATTTTTAATTTTTTTAGTTATAACCCTATTTATCACTCTTTTTTTACAGGCTTTTATCACTCTTTATCAACCTTTACCGGCTTTTTTATAACTAAATTTTTTGGCAACACAATTTTTTTTTTTTTTTTTTGTTGTTCAGTTCAAGTTTAGTAAATCGTAGCTTCAAGATTAATAACATTTTCCTGCTTACTGCCTAAGTCTAGATTGCCTATGCGTTATTTAGGTATTAGATTAGATTAGATTATATACTAGAGGAAGGGATTATAAAACCCCAGGCATTGCGATCAACCTATTGTGCAACTAAACCTCTTAAATATTAGTTCAGCAGATAGAGCCTCACAATCATATATTGTATGTTCTGCAGTTCCTTCTCTTTACTGCATACCTACACACAAGGTTCTACTGTGATGCATACCTATCCTGTTCATGTACACCCTCAGCTACAGTGCCCAGTAATGAGCTCCATAATTTCTTGAGTTGTTCTCTGCCCAAGAAATCTGCCGCCCGTCTAAATCCTATTGCCTAAGAGACGCTTGATATGGAAATGCCCAAGAAGGTTGTCCCGTCTTGCCTGGTGTTGCTTTTTAATCCATCAGTTGATAGCAGACCCGGCCAAAGTTAAAGCGATCCCTAAAACCGGCTCGGTTCCGATAAACTAAGATGCAGATCCCAGTCCAAGCAGTCGGTCTGCCTCCTCATTACCCTCAGCCCTCTATGCCCCGGGACCCAGTAAACAGTAACTCCGTTACCCAGAGACAGAGCATTGAGGTTCTCCCGACACTCCCGTTCCACACTTGGACCGGATGTAGTACTCACAAGTGCTTTGATTCCTGCCTGATTATCGGTATAAATATGAATACGAACCTTCTTGAAGGTCCGTTTCAAATTATCCCGAACACAGTCATTAATGGCCATAACTTCAGCCTGGCATAACTTAATACTGTTGCATACTGTTCCAAGGCAACTGCTTCCTTTGCCGTTGGTCTTAGGCAGTACACTCCAGCACCAGGCCTGTAGACATTTGTTTACCGTACTAGGTTTCCAGATTTTCCGACCAACACACGATCTTCCTCCCTAAATGTCATCTTGACATCAAAAAGGTCTAGAAACGTTGTGTTATTTGGCCATCTGATCAGTCCCTTACATCAGCGAGTCTCGCTAGAAAACGTTATAATCACATTTCCAGTGCCCGTGTAAGCGTAGACATTATAAATGAGGCTTGTTTTTAATCATTAACTTGTACAGAAATGGATGGAGTTGAGTGTTTAGCGTACGTTAAAACAAATGAAAACCATTTGTTAAAAAAACCAAAACTGTTAATTCAATTAATTTACTCAGCACATTGCTTCTTTGCTACCCTCACCAGTATCATTTTTGAACAAATGGCTAAAATCGTAGTACTCAAGCAAAATTATTAAAAATTTTAATTCCACATGAACTTATATAACGTTTGTAAAAGAAAGTTATACTGGTTAAAAAGAGCTTATTATATGGCATCTCTTTAGCAAAAAACCTATACAGCTATGCTAAGCTGCAATTATACGTTTTGCAACAGTTGAATAGCTAGGAACGGAATATTTGCTCTTTTCACGGTTATGTGTAGGGAATATATCACAATTTTTAGTCTTTTTGTATTCAATGTCCTCACCCTTTTCATCGATTACGCTAAAATTTTTATAGGGCCATTAATATTATAAACAGCAAATAAAACAGAGACATAGCGTTAATAGATTGATAGAAACCAAAATAGTTCCCTTAGTCGTTGAACTAGTTTTGGTAATTTTACGCAAATATTTTGTCACAGATTTGTTAGTAATGATCCAGTACCTTACTGGTAACTGAGAAAGAATAACGCACCCTCTTTAATCCCACATTAAGTACAATGTGTAGGCCTACTTGTGCAGTGATTTAGTTTTTATTTCTTTGCAAGCTTCCAGCTTCCATTTTAAAAATAAAATTGTGCAACGGCTATTTTTTTTATTTAGGCTCGGACTGTTAATAAAACTGCCAAGTTTCATAACTTTTCGACGTTCCTAATACGTATAAGATGGGAATCATAGGGCTGTAACCTCGAGGACCTTGAAAACAAGTCATTAGTGGTAATTCTGATTTTAAGATGAGAAATGGCAACGAGGTCGAATTACCTTTGCAAATTAAATACTGTAATAAATTTTATTACAGCAAGCAGGATATTTGGCGTTGATGTATTCAGGAACGCCAGACTAGTGCAAAGATTGCATATTCGGCGCCTTGTTGGCCTCGTCAAATGACCCGTGAGTCAAACTAAGTACAGTACTATACTATACTATACCGTACTGTGTATATTGATTGATAGTAGCCTACATAGTCAGTCTTTCTACTGTGTAGTTTCATAGAAATCGGTGGTGACGTTATCAAGCCATACAATGCACGGCGCGTTGTATTGATCAACTGTATTCTCTACTAGAATAATGTTTAAACGCTTAAAACAACGTCATTTCTGCTCTTAATATCATTTTTTAAAAATTTAATCAGTGTATAGTCTACAGTTTTTTTTTTACATAGACCCTTGAAAACGAATCAAAAATTGAATTTTAAAAATACACAACCTGTATGTAGCGCTCTCTCTCTCTCTCTCTCTCTCTCTCTCTCTCTCTCTCTTCCTCTCTCTTTCTCTCTCATTCTTTCTCTTTTTCTTTCTATTTAAATAAATAAGAAACAAATAATTTGTTAGCCATCGAAAAAACTAATAAATTTCAAATACCTATGTTTTCAAAACCAGCTAATTAAATTTGGCCATATTGGACTGAAGTTTGTGCACAAAGTCTGAAATAAAAAAAAATGCAGTTCATTAATACTAAATAATTGAAAATTAAAAAAAATATGAAATAATTCCTAACCTCTTTCTTAGTTTTTTTTTTGTTTCTGGATTTACGCATTGGAATTTTTTTATACTCTGCTTGAGTACTGCCATTGTAATTACTAAATATTGTAATTATTTATATACGAAATGAGGTTTCTTTATTGTTTTTCTCATTGTAAATTATTGTCTTTTATTTCTCGAATAAGAATTTTCTGGCGTCATGTTAATCCATTGCAAGTGATTTATTTTGATTTAATGTAAAAGAGTGTTTGTGCAGTGTTTTTGCATCGTTTACTTTAATTGAATGTAACCTTTTTGCAGTGTTGGTTTTTCTAAGAATGAAAACTTTTAAATCTTTTTACGAAATGAAAATCGTAATTGTAAATAAAATACCGTATTTTCCGGACGAAAAGCTCATGTTTTCTATAAATCCCCTCACGGAATTCTATTAAGTCATAAGTGTCGGAAGCCATGTTGTTTGTGTACATCTTAAAATCAAAATTCCAAATAGTTAACTAAAATTTTACTAGGTCGCTATTCTATTCTACATTGTGGTTGTTACTGCATCTTAATTCCTGCATGTTACTTGCTTTAGGTAAAAAAAATGGCATATATATGTTCTCTTGAAAAGTATAAGATTTTCAGAAATATGAAACACTTCATGCCATCCCATAAGTAATTCTAAAGAGTTTTTAAAGTTAAAATTTCTTCTGGCGGGCCTAGGCACTTTTAGGGGAAAAATAGAAACTGAAAGCACGAATAACATAAAAAAGTCACATGTTAGTGACTTGCCAAATGCACATTTATTTAAAGTCTACCAGTGAGCTGATCGTTTCTGTGTGGATTCTGCTCATTGCTATGATTTACGTTTATAAAACTAAGGAACTTGAGTTGAAAAACCGTTACTGATTTAGTCTTTTATATTTAATATTTATTTGTATAAAAATATGTATATGTTACCGCTAAAGCTCGAACGCCGTTAATGTGCACACTACCTAGCCAATCTGCAGATTGACTGGTTTGCTCCTTTAACGTGTGCAATCAAGAGTTTTCCGCATTTTACCTAGGTAATGTGCACATTAACGGCTTCTGTATCGTTAAAGTTCAAACGTTTGTTGATTGATGATTGGTTCTATCAACTAATTTGTTTATTTTTTGATTGTATTAACTTGATTCTTTAGTTATCAATAATAATAATAAATAAATAATTGCTTTTATACTATTATACTCATAACAGTGATGCCATTATGTTAATTTAAGCGTACAGAAACGTTGTTCTTCCTTATTTTCACTTTAATGAGCGCCTAATAGGTAATGTGCAGATTACCTTGATAATTTGAGGAATGAAACAATTTTCGGCACTTTAACAGATCACCGTAGTTAATTTGCTTATTACCTAGATAATCTGTAGAATAACTGATTTCTGCACTTTAGCGGTAACATATACAAATACGTTCAGCGATTATCAGATACGATATATTTAAATTATAATTAACACCAGTATATATGTATATCCGAACCATGTATCTCAAAATTCTTTAGAGCGTTTACATATTTTGTACATTGTACATAAATAAGTTTGTTAATAAATATTTAAATTATTAACGAACGCCGTTGTACTACATGCCCAGCCCAGCCATCACAATTATTAATACACCTGTTGAATGTATTAGTACAAGATTGTATGTGATGTAGAATGATAAGTTCAGTTTTTTTTTATATCACAATGATATAAGTCTAAAATAAAAAAAAATATATTAAAAAATATCATTCGTGTACTGATGCTAATTTCAATTTAACAATAACGTCAGTAGCCTAATATAATTGTGCCAATGCAGACCAACAATAAACACTGATTACTTTAATTTTTTTACTGTCATAATTTGGTTCGAATTGCAAAAATATTTTTTTAATTTTTTTACCATACAAAGTATAAAGACAGAATAGTAGAATTATCGCTTTGGGCGTAAAACGAAAAAACCAGAAACAAACTCTGACCTCAGCTGGATTTGCTTTGTTGTTTTGATCATCCTGTAATTTGTTATATTTCAAATTTAGTACATTGATTTGAGTTATAAACCTTTATATTTGACAAATGTTTAACAAAATGTGATGTAATTTCGAAAAATTGGATGGGTTTTTTTTGGAGAAGTGATGAATGTTATAAAGTTTGTGTCATGTTTTTACACCATTTAACACCGTTATTAGTGATAATTGAGAAGGACAATTGACGACTGATAGGCTTACATGTATTAGCTTGTATGCACTGATTACACTGAGAAGATTCTTGCGTGACCAGTACTGAATGTTGACCTTGGACTAGCCAGTCTGTTATCACTTACAACCATCGATGTATAACACCGTGTAGTGCACCCGCCACCGCGTTGCACTGTAGTGGTGGGCTTAGCAGTGAATGCTGTGAGCAGTGATTTAATCACAGTGTAGAGTCAACAAATAAGTCTGCATGCTGCCTGTGCCAATTGCTCACTGCTAGTGTTCTCAGTAGCAGTGATGGCATTCTCAGTCTGGCCTCTATAGCACTGTATTCGGTCAGCTGACCTCCACTGAAGACCCATGAAGCTCGTGCGTTCCGTGCGTCAAAACTTGTGTTTGCCATTACTTCTACATCACCCAAGAAATATTGTTTTTTTTTTTTTAACCTTCTTAAAGTTGATCGTTTACGTTTTCTACAGTAGAGTCTCGATTAATAATCATTCTCCGAACCGTTGGTGTGACGATTGACAGAATATACGGATAACAGAAATAAACCACCCGTAGGCCTACTTTCGGCGATCAAAAAAACAATATACTATAATCTGTTTAGAGCACAAAATGTTTATTACTTATGTAGGTCTTTAATACAGTTTGTTATTCGTAGGCCTATTTATTCACATAAGGCCTTTTGACAAGTATTCACGTAATATATGCGAGAGCATCGCGCTTCCACTTGGAGTACTTATTTGACTATTGCGTGATCGACTTATACGCTTAATGGTATTATCATAAATAGTGTGAGAGATTTCAAAATCTCTTTTTAGACTCATCTTGTTTACGGTTGTATAAAAAATTTTATTTACGCCATTTTTTCAACTAAAAAAGATAAATTAAACGTTTATTGAAAGGTAAATATTTATTTGAAAATGTTGGACCGCCTCATCAAAATGTGCTTGCATTTCCTTAATACATAATTAGTTTAATTATGAATATAAACGTATTAGTAATATAGCCACCATTATAAAAGGCGTACTCGATATCAGAGGCTTTTTTAATTCGACAAGTTCAGTAATTTTAATTCAGAGGCAAAAAGTTCAAGTAATTCGACTATTTGTCGCTACAAAAGCTGCTAGCTGCAAAGGCAAGGAGGGATGACACGTGAGAAAATAGACAGTATTATTATTATTTATTTAACTGTAGTTGAACACTTTATTGTCAAATGCCACTAGCAGCGAGTGTTTGCATATCTCTTATAAGGGTTATCATTCTAGTAATATTTATATTCAATGATTTAACCAATCATCAGTCCTCTTGATTTCACGTTATAGCCACCATTGATCTGGGATCAAAAAAACGTGTTATTTTTTTATTTAATTGCGTTTATTACTTTCAAAACAGGTTCAGTGCCATTAATTATTATACCTTCTTTTACAACACAACTGACTTTTATCACTGATAGAACGAAACGAGGTCCCGGTTTCAACTCGATCGTTCAGCATTTGGTCTGTATGTTTGGTTGTTACGCAGTTTTGGCTAAACGTATGACCGATTTTTTTAATAAATTTGGTGTAATTTCTTTTTGTATAACGCCCGAACGACATATTTGTAAGTTTTTCTTCATTCACTTCCGTTTCAAGATTACGGCCTCTGATTTAACTATAACGGTGGCTATTTCCTGTAATATACTGGCTGAACGGCAATACCTACTATACTTTTGACCGCTTTTCAATAAATTTGGTCTAGTAACATTTTTAATAAATTTTATGGCGGTTAAATTGGCGGAAAGAATACGAGCATGTCAAAGCGCTGTAGTAGAGCGGTGGGCTAGGTTTTTTGTGAAAACAATAAGAGTAATTTTATTCTGCGAAGTCTGCTGTTCTTTGAACTACTAATTACTGTATTTTTTCAATATTTAAAATAATTTAAACTTTTATTTTTTAATTGTAGTAAAAAATTATTCCTTGTTTGTTTTTTTATGAAATAGGTAGTAAACAAAAATTATTGTACTAAGAAAACTAAAAATCATTAAGATTAAAATTCAGAGAAAAAATACTATCACAATCGGTCTTGTGCTTAAATGAGAACTAAAATTCAGAACGAACAATCAGACTGCAATCAGTACGCAGTCGGTCCCGTGTTTGATTGACATATAACATGGATCAACATAGCCCGCTTATCCCCCCCCCCGCTGGAGCCGATAAGTGATTTACGCGCAAAATGTGTCTCCTATGCGGTACTTTAAAGCATTATATTACTCCAGCAAAATAATCTTCAGAATAAGTTCTTTTTAGATGCTATTTTACACGGGGATGGATGGCGGGTTAAACAATGTAAATAAAGTTCTGAAAGATTCAAATTTTTACTTTAAGTGTAAGTTGACTCAAGGTGACCTGAGATAGACTCTTATAAACTGTATTAGCGTGAAATGAGCAATTCAATATACACACAATTACATTTTGAATGTATAAAAAATGGCCTTGCTGTGTTTCAGGTGAACCAGCGACATCTATTTCGGAACTACTGGGGTTAAATTTTCCGCGAGGCCATACTTTAGGCACGTCCAGCTCACTGAGCCCCGCTCTGTCCCCTCTGTCTATGCCCTTCTCCCCGCTGGCTAGTACCCGTCCTTCTTCGACGAGCACGCCCATACATCAGGTAAGCCACGCTATTTGTACTGTAGTGGAAGAATAATGTAACTTGTTGTCGCAGCGACCACAAGAGCGCTCTAGCGAGGCTTGTGTTGCTATAAGATTTTTCTTAGAGATAATGAAACCGAATTACTTCCCGCTTAAAACGAGAGACAAATTGTATAAGATTGGTATTATTATTTTATCAGATGAAACGTATGCCTATTCGGCACAAGAAAAAGTGAATGCCAAAAAGCGACGACTCCTTGCTTAGCTGTCGGGCAGGCCACGGTTTAAACAAACGGTTTTTCAGGAGGGATCAGCTTGCACCCATACAACGGGGTTTCGTACTGTTTAATAGATTAAGAAAAAGATCTTGACCTCACTTAAATTGCGTAAGTGACAAGGTTAATAGTAAGGATAATAGATAGGAATTTGCAGGAAGAAGAGAAGGTTTGGTTTTGGTAGAGGCTTCTGGTTTTAGTCCTTCGGTTCCCCGGATATAGTCCGCTAAAATACCGCATACCTTAATAGTAACATGTTTGTTAGTAGGACATCAGTAAGGGACGAGTGTCCATATTTCAAACTGCAAAGTTCTTTCATTGAATATAAACAGACTAGAAATACAGCCACCATTATAAAAAGCGGATATCACTAGCTAAAGTCCAAGTAATTGGACTCTCTGCCTCTACGAAAGCTGCAAGTTGCAAGGACAGGGGAAATACTACTTAGTAGTACTATTTTCTCAAACGTCTTTCCCTGTTCTTGCAGCATTCATAGAGCCAGATAATCCAATTACTGGGAGCCGCTGATATAGAGCACGCTTTTTATAACGGTGGCTGTATTTCTAGTCTGTTTATATTCAAGGAAATAACTTTGCAGTTTGAAATATAGACTGCATTGTTCCTTACTCACGTCCTACTAATGCACATGCGTACATTCGACGCAAGGTTACTATTAGAGTCTGCCTATTAGAGGTTGTCGTACTACTGTAGTTGTACACTCTGCCACAAGATGCCACTAGCAGGGAGAATTCTCATATCTCTCATAAGGGTTATTGTAGAACGTTTATATTCAGTGGTTTTTTCCATGAATAATTGGGAATAGCGAAATTTACGATAAAAGCGAGTCCTTGCCTCTCATGTTCTTTGCAGAGATTAACATTAGATTTTCAGAGATACTACACTAATTGATAACCCTTCAGGCTGACCTTTGATTCCATCAACTTTATTATATTTATTTAGGCACAGAGACCTACACGGGATACAATAGCAATAGCCAAAGTAATCCTAAGCCATAAATATTTACAATTACAGTTTAATCATCTAAAGTCAACTGGACTTGCGACCAGGATGGCCAGCAGTCTGTTTCTGTTGTTACACGCGTAACTGCGTTCGCCTTGACTTTAGTATTCCGCCAACATTAGGCTAATCTGTTCTAATAACAGATCAGTATTCCTACTAGGGTAGCAACTACAATTAAAAAAAAAAACAAGTATAACCCGCAAGCATAATGTTATGGATTTATTTTATTTATTAATGTGAATTTTTTCATTAAAATGGTATTTACAAATATGTAGTCTACTAATATCGTTACAACGTAATTGTAATGATAAAATTATTATTTTAATCTCTGTTAAGATGAATGTTTGTGAGTTTGTTGTTTACACACATCTGCGGTTTTATGAAAATCTAAAAGCTTGATGCAAAATTTTTGCGTACAACCTTAAAAAAATCGTGAAATTTCAAAAATACCCAATTTTTCTTTTCCGCTCTTAAAACTTTGTTTAGATGTTGAAATTTTGCACACTTAAAATAGGAAAGCCTACATCTCATTTAATAAGTTTTTTTTATAGAATATTTCGAAAACTATAATGAAACCGGTCGAAATAGGTGGTGAATATATTTTCATCAATTTTTTTTACTAAATGCATGTTGATTTAATTTTTTCGCACAATGAAACGTTTTTACACACTGTACAGTTGTAAAAAAAGCCTCCTCATTTTGCGTAAGTCTCTGGTAATGCAGGTGTTTCAGATATATATATATATATATATATATATATATATATATATATATATATATATATATATATTGGTGGCTTTCAGGTCTTACAGAATATTTTGAATTGATTTCTAAGAAAGCTGAGGCTCGTATTCATAAACGCTATTTGAAGATTTCTTTGATAGATGGTTTTGCACTATTTTTTTCGATTAAACAAAACTTTTTAAAAAGAGAAATTATTCAATTATGTTTACTCCCACGGAGCAATTATAAAAGTTATAAATAACTCAAAACGTAACTAGAAAGTTTAAAGTCTATTTTTAACGGGTACAAACTTAAGGCATATTGTGACATTTTAAACACAATGTATAACCATCCCCTATGGGTCGTAAACAAATAAGTAAAATAGAAAACAACATCGCACAGCTGTTGTGTTCAATAACTTTATGATTTGAAAAATGAAAGCATTTGAAATGCAAAAAGGATAACATTGTAGGCCTGTTACTGTACTCGAATATCGTTACACGCGCAGGGCTGTGTAAGGGGCGCGGGGCTGAAGAAGAGGGATAAAACAAAATTGGCACGCGTATGTAGTAGGCCCTACGCATTGATGCGCGCGCAGCCCATAACTTAACAGATGGTATTTGTCCATTGCCCATTACAAAACAATAAAAATGAAATAAATAGCTTTGGCGCATTGACGTCGCCAATAAAGCAGCAGACAGACGGACGGATCCTTAAAATCCTGTAATTGTTGAATTGTGTCGCGCATTGTCTCAACGGCCTTGTGGGTTGTGTGAACAGCAGTGGCGGGCGTCTAGATAAATAAGTCCAGTCTTATCTGTAGAGTGTATATAGGTTTACAGACATTACGAGGGCCAGTCAAGAAAACATTGGGAGAAAGAATTGGAAACCAACAGTTTTTTGCTATTTGTATAATTTCTGAAATAGTTTACCTAAAAATTGCACGAAGGAAAAGTATAATGTATAGTTTCGGATCGGTTTAACATGAAACAACAGCATGAAGAAAATTAGAGACTATCTTTTCTGTTCAAATTTACGAAAAACAGCACTAGAGAAAGTAAAATGTATCACTTCTGTTCGAATTTACGACAACCGCACAAGAGAAGTAGAATTTATTGTTTCTGACCAAAATTTACAAAAAAACCTTACGAAGGAATTTATCGTTTCTAATCACAATTAACGGAAAACAGTAAGAGGGAAAGTATTGTTTCAGAGTTTTAAGAAAAATGTATCATTTCTGACCGCACAAGGTAGAACATATAGTTTTTGATGAAATTTACCAAAAACCTAACTATGGATAGTAGAACCAATCGTTTCTGATCAAAATTTACCAAAAACCGTACGAGAAGTAGAATGTTTCGTTTGTGATAAATTTTTTGAAAACTCCATTAAGGAAAGTTGAACGTATAGTTTCTGATAGATTTGCGTAAAAATCGCATGAGGGAATCTACAGTTTGTGGTATTTAAGGTTTTGCAGGCTGTTAAATTTTAGAACACTACAAATAAATATCATGCAGATATTTCAGTGTGAAAATAATTGAAAACGAGGAAATTATTAATAATTGAAAAATAAATGAAATTGCATTAAAATAGAGTATCAAACAAATAATGCTCGCCTTCTGCCGACGTCATATCAGCAAATGCAGGCGCAGTGCAAAGTTGAGGCACGAATAATTGTTCAGCGGCGCACATTAATGTAATCTGGTTCCGGCCAGTTTCCCGTAACGACAGCAAGACGTTTTTAATGTAGGCTCAATTTGTGTTGTCTTTTGTGCTTTATTTTAATAAATAATTCCGTAGTGCGAATATTCGTGGGTTAATTAACCATAATTCGTGGGTTAATTGGAAGGTTAAATTGTAAAAATAGGTTCTTACTTTTTTGCTAAAACGTCCATTATATTTAACGTTTTAAACGTTAAACGAAAATTAGGATAATTAATTTAAAGAGATACGTAATTTAGTGTCTATGAACAGAATGGTAGTAAGTAGATCAATGCGTACAGCAGCTGCTAAAGTATGTTTATTTAGTATACATGTAATATGTAGCCTATATGTAGTAGCGTGTACCACTAAACAGCAGCAGAGTAGCCTGGTTCTGACTTTATGTCGCTCATCGCAGAGTTGCGATCCGTGCAGATTCTGTAACGTAGAATTATTATTGGTATTAATTTTAATTACTGAATTTTGTTTTTCAATCTCTGCTTTTTCATATCCAATTTTTATTTATATTTTGCCCCTTCCGAGAGCTCCACCGAGAGACTAGCTGCACCTATTGAGAGGATTTGGACGTCCCTCGCGGTACCCGAGTATAACACACACTTACACTTACAACACTACACTTACGACTTTAAAACTTTACACTCACACTTACATTTAGGGAGGCGATAATAGCCTCAATGTGCTTTTTTTAATATATATATATATATATATATATATATATATATATATATATATATATATATATATATATATATATATATTGAGTTTGGGTCCCAAGGAATTTTCTATCTCTGCTACCGGCTTGCTAAAGCGCTTGGCAGTAAATTTCTGGATGCTCTGCAGTTGTTTCTTGCACACCACCACAAAGTCGAAAGCTAAGTCCTGTTTATAGAGATCGACCTTTGACTTTAATATGTATGAGGCTCTGTAATCATATTGCATGCAAGTCCACCTTACTAATAAACAATCTTCAGTATTTTCTAAATACGTTTTGCGATAGGTATTTGTTAACATTCTGAAAGTGCTAATCCAGTTTTAACTGTACAGTAGCTGCTGATTTTTCCCTTTGACAAGAATACAAAAGTATTAGGATAAGAGACCCGTATGATTAGGCTAGAGGTAAATTAATTTGCCTATTCACGATAATTGCAAACTGAGATGAAATAATCTTTATTCCAAAATTGTATGTGAATAATAAATAATTAGCCTACTCTTGTAGTTTGTTTTCTTTTCCTTTAATTTTCGCACTATGGGAAGTATCTAGAAGTACAGTCGTCGTCTTAAAAACACGATGTTTTTAATTTTGATGGATATACCCGTTTTCAGGTCACCACAAAAATTACTCCTTTGTAAATGCTGTACATGTGTCTTTCTGTGTTAGTCCATATTTTTGGAGGTATTTCAATGAAATGTTGGCAGTTGGTATATTTTGGTAAATTTCTTTTTAATATACAAAAGTCGAATTTTCTCAAAAATGTTGCTAAAATATTACTTAATTCTTTGGTATGCAAGCAAAACATACGGGTTCGTATACCTCCCGAAAACACCAGGTTTGGAGGCTACCGATAAAATTCAGGAAATCGTAAAAATAATAATGTAATATCATATATATAGGTAAGTCAGTCAGGGTACAGATTTCAAAATAAAACCGAGTCCTAAGCCCGGTGAAAGAGTAAAACGAAAATAAATCTTATTTTCCAGCAAATCTTGATTGTTTTTTGTCGGTAACTGTAGAAGAGTTTGTACAGGGAGAGTAGAGACTAATAAGATTTATATTAAAGCTAAAGCGTTACGTTCAGCCACTTTTAAATAATTTAAGTGAACTTTAGAAACTCGTTGCAATGTTTTTATACCATTACATTGAATTACGCATTAAAATTACGCGACGAGGAAGAAATCTTTTCAGTGGAAATATCAGTGTCAGTGAGTTAAGTCTAAAAAGTTTTTGTTTTATTTTAAAATGACGTCTACATTAAGTGTGTACATTATCAAGGAATACCCTTTTTGCAAAGTTTGGAGTTTTATCTCTTTGTGTTTTAACACTAACATTAAAATAAACACTGTCCTATTAACAACCAAAGAACTGGACGAGAATAGTGCAATAGTGGAGTCTAGCCATTGTTACTGTTATAGTTGCGGATTATTAGTAAATCCCGCAGTATTCACTTCACGCACAACCTTTTTGTGTAACCTGTCTGTGCTCTGCAACAACAGTAAACAATTTTTAGATTTTTATTAGTTTAAAAAAAGTCTAAAGCACTTTTAAATGTTCTGCCAATTTGTACATTAATGATTTAGTGTAGTGATTTTGAAATTTTGTATGATTGGGTAAAATAATAATTTTGTATAGGCTATTGATATGTAAATAAAAAGTGTGTATTGCTGTAAAACATTATGCTTTGGTAATCATTAAAAATAACAGTAAATATAATGTCTCTCTTAAGCTGTGGATATAACTGTTATGGCTTTTGACCACATTAAACATCATTTGGTACCATATATTCATTGTTAGTATTAGAAATTCGAAGTAAAAATTTATAGGAGGTTCTCGACCGACTAATATTGATGTACTTGTATATTGATAACATTATTTTTAGGGGCGATTTCAAGAAACTGAGCTTGTTAAGTTTTCCGATTTTATGATTTTTCTCAATAATTAAATGATAATGTTTTTTTAATAATTCCTATTTATTTAGATTAAATATATTCGTTTAAGTTATTCAATGTGACAGTTTTGTACAGCTGTACTTTACAAAAACCGTGACCCACCGCAAACATCTTAAGTAATTTGATAAGAAAAACCGTTTAGGCCTACCGCATAGGGGATGTATTGAGTTTTGCTCGGGCGGGGGATGGGGAGTTCAGATCAATGCGAGGGTGTGCCTACTCACTACCCTTTTACTCTTTAGTTTTATTTCTCTCATTGCTGGTCATTGTTGCCGACTTTTTTAAAACAGCTGATTTGCTACAACATAACGTGTGATATATTTGTAGACTAATTGTAGTTAAGCTATCTGTTTCACTGAGCGCGTATTGCATTTTCCACTATTTTAGCCACCAATAAACGTTACAAGAACATTGCACAACTTTTTGAGGTCCGTTATCTCTCTGAAAAAAATTGCAAGAGTGGGTATTTATGAAAAAACCGATTTACTAGCAAAAACAAAAATGAACCTAATGCAGGCAAAGTTTCATATAGTTTTTACAATTTTAAAAAAATGTAACTAGCTTTTAATCAATTACTTGCTTGAGCTACGACTCTTCATGTATAATTAAAATTTGAGCAAAATATCAAGCCTATTTTGAATAATCGGATCTCTTAAAATATCATCTTATTCAATTTTTGTGTTTTATCGATAACTTCAAAAAAAATTGGTCTCAGAGATGACGAATTTTAATTAAAATCAATAAATTCGTTTGTTTTTTTTTAATGTTTTGTCTTATTCAGGTATTCTAAATTTTTAGGTTACATAACTATTCTGAAACACCTTCGGAATGGCTTCGAAAATAATCAGATTTAAAATTAGTTTTAGGAAAAACAAATAGGGCATTACTTTGTTATGTTTTAGAATGAACAGCACAAACATACAGGCAGTCTATTAGTACAAATTTATTTTCTGGAATCTGGGCATGAAATGTGAAGATCGGTTACAATTGACGTGTTGATTTTTGTACACGGTTGAAATACGGCCTGTTTATCTTAGTACAGTGGCGGCGAAAAACTGACAACAAACATGATGGTTAGGTTAGGTGTGGCTTGTTTTGTATTTTCGAAAGGTAATTGTCGTGTTTAAACATTTGGTTCGCTAACTTGTACATATGGTTATTGGGCTATATTTGCAGAACCGATTTTGAAGACCTCTACGACCTACATCTTCCCTCTCTCTAAGGTTATTGCAGCCGCCTCGGTGGCCTAGTTGATAGCGTACTGGGCTTTCACCCCGAGGACCCGGGTTCGATTCCCGGCCAGGGCTTGGCATTTTCATACGCTATAAATCATCCCATCGTCTGCATTAGCCCAAGTGTGCACAATAGTCGGACGTTAAACACACAAAAAAATTTAAGGTTGTTGGGTAGGATGTAGCATGGCTATTGTCCACGGGGAACATAAATTATGTCCTGAAAAGGGGCTTGAACCAAAATTCATCCATATTTGTTACGTTTAGAAATTAAAATTTCTACTTTCTTACTATATACGAAATACAAAGAAAGTTTCGTAGTGAAAAATCTATTTTGAGGTTTCCTGGGTAAAAAAGTGGTTGGCTATATTTACTTAAGTGTTTTTATTTCTGCTATGTATCCGTTCACACCGCTGGAGACAAAACTAATTGAACGATTTTGATTGAGCTGGCGAACATGTATAGTATATTCATATCTAAAATGAAGGCTTTTTTGGGTCAACAAACTTTAAGAAACAGAATTTCTCAAAATCTGTTCAAACGATTTCCATTACATTTTGCTCAAATATAGCGCAATTTATTTATTTCTCGACCTAAATTTTGAGTTGGCCTATAACAAAAAGAAAATTCTATGAACTAAATATTATAGACCTATTTATATATAGGGCCTATTATTTATTTAGTACAAATATATAGTATTTATTATGTGCGTACACAAAATTTGAGTAAAATTTGACCAGCTATTTACACAGACGTATTCCAAAAACTTTTTAAAACCTGTATGTCCACAAATTGTTTTTTGAAGTTACTACGAAGTAGCAGGAACGGAACGTTAAAAGAAACGCGTTGTGGAATTCACGTTTTTGTGACAACACATTGACACACTTGACATTCTTCCATTTTTCTTTAAATTTGTCAATTTTACATTGTTGACGCGTTTCGGATTGCCTTCATTTTCAAACTTAATTGTTGTCACTGTTATTGAATACAACAAGTTTTGTGAATTGAGACAGTGACTCGCAAATGACATTTCGAGCAGAAATGCAGAGAATTGTTTTAATTGAATTTTACACCCTGCCTGACATGCACTAAGTAATTTAATTATCCGTGATACGGTCAAAAGTAAGGGGGAGAAATTGAAAGGCAATTAGCAGAGCGAGCATCTGCAAGTACCTCAGTAATTAATTAGGAAAGTTACTCACTTTGATCTTCTCCAAATTATGACGAGACTAGTAATGGCGCCTTCCGCTTTAACTAAGCATCTCAGGAATATAGAAAGGGGACACAGTACCGGTAGATCTACAGTCACAGTGCATTAGTATAACCATAGAAAATCATTCATTCTTTCAAGTAATTTATGTACACATGTTTAAAAGGTCTGTTATATAATAATCATCCTAGATAGGTCGAAATTTCACAAATGTTTATCTTTTCGCTGTGGGTATCATGTAGGATATAGGCCTAACAGAATTCGAGGTTACTGATGAGTGAAAAAAATGATTTTTTTTATGAAGTCTGGGTAGTCAACTCACTCATTTTCTTAGTAGTCAAAATTTTGAGCCGTTTTTCGTTAAAAAAAATTATTAAATTTGGCTCGAATCTAAATTGTAAACACCTCGAGTAAAACATATACGTCGACATCTCGTCAAAAATTTTTGATTCAGGACTGGAAGAGTACTAAAAAAATCGGTGATCGGCAAGAAGAAAGATTTAAGAAGTCTAATTGAAAAATTCTACTACGAAGATTCTGTTCAAATTGTGTTCTGGGAAGTTTTATAACTGAAGCCATAATAACTAAATTTAAAATTTACTGTTCAACAGTATAAAAATCGAAAAAAATTTAACCTGATTGCCATTTCACAAATTTCTTTTATAAAACTAAGTGTTGTACGCTATCGTCGGCGAATATAAAAAATACAAAATAAAAACGTTTATAGATTTAAAATAAACTTAATTTATCCAAGTATGAATTAATAATTTATGATGAATGCAAGAAAATATATGTTTGAAAAAGTTGTGATGATTGGGTAGTGTAACTTGCAGTTGATGAGCCATACAGTGACATTGTTTTCGTAGTTTCGGATTGGTCGGAGTAAAGGTTAATCTCGGTCGAACAACGTGCTCGTTTGTATGACCTTGAAACGGTTATTTTTACTCCAGGAATTTTATTATTGTTCTTCTTGAAAAAAAATGTACGTAAGCAGTAAAAAGTTGTAGAGAACAATTTGTCAGAGAATATCTATTACAATGCTCGCGTTTTTCACCTTTCCCAAAGGGCTTTTTGAACTATGCAATTCATGACTTAGCTCAAAAATTAAAAATAGCTGTTGTAAGAAAAAAATATATAATTTTTTAAACAATATGTAATTTTTTAAACAAACTATGTTTGCAATAACAAACGTCGTTGTTAAACAAACGGGACGTTTGCTATAACAATTGTTTTCTACATAATTATACAAAAAAAAACTTGTGTTGAACGCTTGACGAGCTCAACTTAAATTAGTAAATAAAAGACTGTTTTGTTTTTTGTTTGTATTTGTGTCATATAAGCGGCAGATTCTATCTGACCTTTTGGATGTGTTTCCTTTATACCAATAAGTAACTATGCGTTGGTTATTTTTTTATAGAAGCTGATTCCAGAGGAACAATCTGTCAAGGCCTATTTTTATGAATCCCGTTAACTGTCCATAATATCCAAGGCCAGTCTACTCTTAGCTATAATACATATGATTTAAACTCGCTGGTTTGTTGACAAAATCGGAAGTTCAATATAGAAATTAACAGATTGTTGTTTTCACTTACTTACTTGTCTATTAAATGCAAAAATTAATTATTATATTTTATTCTTTTTACAGTAACACGCACTTTCGGTAATAACCAGAGAGCAAACAGTTTTATACTAAGATTCTAAATTTACCATTGTTGAATTTATCAATTTTAAACCAGTTTTCGAATTTGTCTTTCTAGTTGTAATCATTTCTATCTGTTTGACGAAAGAAAGGTCTACGAACTTATCCAAGATTTCTAACGGATCTTTTCACCTTAACTTTGTGGTTTGCCCTTTGTCCTTCGTTCCTCCCTTCGCTCCACGATCATAGGTAATAGACTTGACCGTCTTCGTACTGATGGTGTTCGTGCAGCTAGCGGATGGACATTCTGCTGTCGTGCATTGATTTCTGTTTATATATATATATATATATATATATATATATATATATATATATATATATATATAATCAAAATTTACGAAAAACCGCATGAGAGAAATTACAATGTATCGTTTCGTTTGTGATTATTTTTCATGAAGGAAAATAGAAAGTATAGTTTCTGATAGATTTTTCTAAAAATCGCATGATGGAAGTCGAATCTATGGTTTGTGATATCTGTTAAGGTTTTGTAGGCTGTAGGTCTTTAGTTTTGAAACGCAATAAATTAATGAATTTCAAGCAAACATTTAAGTATGGAAAATGACTGAATACACGGTAAGTATTAATGATTGAGACATAAACGAAATTGCATTAAAATAGAGTATGAAACAAAGGATGCTTTCCTTTTGCCGAACGTCATATCAGCTTAATGCAATCACAGTGCAAAGTTGAGGTGTGACTCGGTGGTCTATGTGGCTAATGCACTGGTCTGTGTGCTGCGTCTTTGAGCTTGCGCATTTTAAGGTTTTTAGTTCTAGCCGCAGTTCCACACAGGAGGGTGCAGACTAGCTGCACCTATTGAGAAGATTTAGACGTTCCACGCCGTACCCGAGTCTAACACACACTGACACGTACAACACTACTTTTATGACTTTAACACTTTACACCCACACTTACATTTAGGAAGGTGATAATAGCCTCAATGTGCTTTCGGTGGCCTAGTTAATAGCGTACTGGGCTTTCACCCCGAGGTCCCAGGTTCGATTCCCGGCCAGGGCTTGGCATTTTCATTCGCTATAAATCATCCCGTCGTCTGCATTAGCCCAAGTGTGCACAATACCCGGACGTTAAAGTCAAAAAAAAAAAAAAAAATTCGCCTTAAAAAAATCTAGCAGCAGTTACTCCTGTTGGTTTTTTCTTACCGTTACCGCTGATTCCTCGCCTTCAGTAGTGTAACTGACGTTACACTATTTGGGTGGATGTTAAGGAAAACAAAAGATCGTGTACGAAAAGTTTTTCAGCTTTGCACATTGATTTAATCTGGTTTCGGCCAGTTTCCGTTGCGAGAGCAAGACGTTTGTAGTGTAGGGCCTAATTTGTTTTGTCTTTTTTGCTTTGTTTAATAGTTTTTGAATAAGTAATTCCGAAGTGTGAAAGTTCGCGGGTAAGTATTGGAGGGCTAAATTATAAAAATCTGTTCTTCAGTTTTTGCTAAAAATTTCATCATATTTGATGTTTTTAACCAAAATTAGGATAATTAATTTTAAAAAAACCAAATTTACTTTTCGAAAATAGAAAGGTAGTAAATAAATCAAAAATATTATAAAAGTTGCAAACGTATGTAGCCTATTATAACATGACAAATTGAATAAAGATAAAAAACAATAAATAAAAGACAATAAATTGAATACATAACATTCAAAAATTGATGCAGCTTTATGGAGAAGTAAGAAAATTATATAATTCTTACAATATTTAATTAGAAAAACTTTTGAAAGTGGGCTACGTTATGCGATTCACACACTGAATATAATGTTGCATATTCTTAAATACACATTGTAACATGTTTTGAAAACTGCAGCAACACATCGTTTGATTTCTCTTTGCAATTCGGGAATGGTGTGAGGATGAGTTTTGTAAGGGGCAACCTTTTAAGTAACCCCCACAAGAAAAAGTGGCAGTAAATAAGGGACCCAGTAGGTCACAACTCCTTGGGAATCACTTGACCATGAAAACATTGTTCTAAGAAAGTCATTGCTTTGAACTGTATGAGCCATAACATTATCCTGTTGAAACCATGTGTACTATCTATAGCTGGTCTGCCGTTTTCAAAAACAGTTAAAAAAATAGAACTTTCAACAGAAGACTTTAATGGATATCTAATTAAAAGGTAATGGGTTGCTTGGATCTGTATTTTCAACAGGCATGGCGTTATATGTACAATTCAGTAAAGGAATTTAATTATTAATAATATTTTTTTAAATGGCTTTTGATGTAATTTAGTTGTGTCTAAAGTCTCTAAGTAAAACTATAAGAATATAAATTAATGTTAAAACGAATTGATATATTTTAATATTTATAAATTATATTTATATATATATATATATATATATATATATATATACATATTTGAAATGGAAATAACTGTTTTAAGATTACAAAAAAGCACTGGTCTTTGTATGCATGTTTGCTTTTTGTGTCGTAAATAAAGCATTATTATTATTATTATATTACATGTACTTGGGCATGTATATTGTAATGTAAGCTGTATACAAATTCTAAGAATTATGTGCCTACTGTTACTTTTCAATCCTAAACATATATAAACATGTTACCATAATTTTTATTGGATGTGGAAACAGTTATGCTATTTTAAAAATGAATCAGTATAGTATGTTTGGTTAATGT
Organism: Callitettix versicolor; assembly: GCA_022606455.1. Lineage (NCBI taxonomy): Eukaryota > Metazoa > Arthropoda > Insecta > Hemiptera > Cercopidae > Callitettix > Callitettix versicolor. The sequence goes on along the minus strand of CM040190.1, from coordinate 31,694,433 downwards.
TGCAGGGTATAAGATCATCATTAAACTTGTCCCACAGCTTTGGTGTAGACAGCGGACTTGGTTCTCCTGAGACTTCATCATTGCTGAACGAAGCTTCTGCGGCTGGATATGATTTTGCACAACCCTTCAGTCCTTTGTCTCCAATCTCATATGCTCCTAGAGCAATCAGGGGCTCGACTCCTTTCAGGTGATCTTACAGGCTGTACTGTGGTAGTTTGTTGCAATCATAGTATTCATTAACAATGAACACTTCATATTATATATAATATTAAAATTTTGTTTACTAAATTTGATTTTGTTAGAACACACACACACACACACACACACACACACACACACACACACACACACACACACACACACACACACACACACACACACACACACATATATATATATATATATATATATATATATATATATATATGTCAATGTAGCTAAAACACTGGTCAGTCTGCTGCATCTCTGAACTGCACACTTCAAGGTTGTGGGTTTGAGATGCAGTTACTTCTGTTGCTTTACCCTTACCGCTGTTGCTGAGCCCTTGTTCTCGTTAGTCTAAGTGGCATAAAGTATGTTTTTTTTCTGGCGAAAAACCAATAAGGTTATCATCGCTGACAAAGTATCGATGTTGAGCTACCAAAAAATCTATGTAAAAGAATGGTGAGTCAGGTTGCACCAATTTTTCTGTTTGAAATATATTACCTACTGTCCAGAAGCTTTTAAGGAGGCCTTCTGTTTATCATAACAGAGAGTTATCAGAATATATTAATTTATATAATATGTATTGTATTAATGGATTATAATGGATATATTTAAGTATTAGTACAATGCGGCACTAACCATAGGCCTTCATATTGAAAGATAGGTTTAGTTGTTATTTGTTGTATTTGTTCAAGAATATGGTCTGAATTGTGCACCAAACAACTGTTTTGCCTATATGTTTCTTTTATGAAAATCAAATTTATCATACAATTAAGGCACAACCACTCAAATTATTAATTTATATTTAAAATATAATTTGAACATTGGAACAATAGTTAAAGTACAAAATGGAAGTATTCCATGACAATAATAACAAAACTAAACACAGTTCTGCTTATTAGTTATAACTCATAAAACCTTGCTTAGCTAAATTTGCCTCTTCAACATAAGCAAGAGAGATATGTGTATTGTTCTGTTAATGAAGAGCTTGGAGGGCCAGACTTATTCACTGTCCAGGACAGTGTTCTTACAGAAGTTTTCACTTAAATTGGATTTGTTGCAGCGACTGTAGCACTCCAACTATGGAACAGGCTCTGATGATGAACTGCTCGCACAACTCTAGATCCAACTCTCCAGCAGACTCTGATATCAGCAGTGCGACCAGTATCGATGCCAACATGTCGGATATTATGGTAATATATTTATGGTTCCTTGTCATAAACAATACAAAAATTACCAATAATTTTGAAAAGAACATTATTTGTGTTTTTAATAATGCATTATTGCAAAGAAAGAAAGTTGCTCATATGAAAATTATAAGTTATAGAAAAAAGCAATGTTTTAAAAATAATTTTTGTTATAGTATTTTTTATAATAACATTTAGTAATTAAATTTTTACCAAATTGTTTAAAACTTTTAAGTTATTTTGAGAAAAACAAGCCAGGACAGTACCTGCTCACTAAAACTTGATGTCCAAAAGAATAAATTCAAAGCACTTGATAGTGAGGTTAAGTGACCATTGGATTGTGAGCAGCAGTCTGCTCCACTTTAGGACTTGTTTACCCGAGTTGTTTCTTCCATTAGTAGCAAATTGACAAACACTGTCTGAACAGCAATATTGAATTATCTTTAAACTTCAGCTTTGTATTTTCATGATGATGAACACGAAGTCTTACACACTGTTGAAATTTCTTATCAAACATTTACATTAACAGTATTGAAACAATTATTCAAGTTTTGAATGTCATTGCTGTGACAGATTTTGTTTAAATTACTTTGTATTTCCATAATTAAAGTAATATTTTTTTTACAAAATATGTTACAGAACAGTCTGTCACTGAATCAGCCTGCCATCTGCTCTCCTCTTACGGAACAAGAGTTGGTCAACCTTCACAACTTGCATGCCCTCACAACACTGACAACTAACACACAGAATGCCATTAAGTATTTGCAGTCACAGTCGTTGCAAGCGAATCTACTGTCTTCGTTGTTGAATTACGATGAGAAATTGTGGCCTGTGATGAATACCAACAACAATAACAACATTTTGGACAAAGCTGCAAGGTTTCATCGCAACAGTGCGGGTAAGTCCTCAGTCTATTTTCTAATTAACCATTTAGTTAGAATTCATGTAAATATAAATTCATGCCGCAGAAAATTAAAGCAAAAATAACTTTTCAGTATCTTAAAAATAATATGCAAAATGAGCCATATATAATTGTAAGATTATATAAAAAAAATATTTGTATATTTTATACATTGTATATTCTGTGTATATAATATAATGTTTTTAAATGTTTAATAACTTAGAAATTTCATATTGTTTAATTTTATTCTGTCTTGAGTTGTGTATGAAATATTTATTTTCATTATTGCAAATATTTATGTTTATTATAGCGGCTTTGTGTGAAGCCACCAGTACTTGGAGTGGTCAGCTGCCTCCAAGAGTTCATAAAAATCCAACTTTTTCTTGTAAGGTGAGTTAATATGTAATAATTATTTTTAAAATATATTGTATTCACTTTGTCAACAAGTTTTTATACAAGCCTTTCACACACTGTTTAATATGCTACAAAACATTATAATTCTTTTTTAAAATATTTTATTTACCAAATTATTAAATAAAATTTAACTTAAAAATTCAAGTGACATTTAAGAAAATGCAGCCAGATAATTAAATCTTTCAGGTATTTCTTGGTGGACTTCCATGGGATGTCACAGAGTCATCGCTTATCACAGCTTTCCGTCAGTTTGGTCCCGTACGAGTTGAGTGGCCTGGCAAAGACCTTGCGGCTAACCAGCCGAAGGGTTATGTCTATATCATATTCGAGTCTGAGAAGCAGGTACACAACTTAACAATAGTTTGTACAAGCTATTATTTATCTGAAAAATTCAAAAATATTTAATATTAACAGATTTTTTATATTTAATGATTCTTAGCTGCAAAGAATAAGTGTATAGGAATGTCTATCTGTATGGCATGTGTTTATTCATGTTCTTGTAGTAAACAAAAATTACAACTCCAGTTTTATCGGCCAATGCCAACATGACATGAAATAAAGTGATGTAACTTGGGTAAAATACATATTGTAACTTAGAACTTAAGGAAATAAATGTTGTAACTTAGAACTTAAGGAAATAAATATTGTAACTTAGAACTTAAGGAAATGCATGGTGCAACTTAAAACTAAAGGAAATATATGGTGTAATGTATATGGAAATATATATAATGACATACCATAAAGCAATGAGGTTGATCAATACTATTTATTGTGACAGCAAAAACTTACTCTTAAACTTAGTGTGATCTAGATATGTAATATGTTTGATCATCAACACTAATGTCACTTAAAGCTGTGGAGCCCTGCATTACATGCACTTACAGAATTCAGAATTGCTTTCGTTCGCTAGTCTATTCAAGAGTGCATTAAGCCAGAAATATAATGCTTAGTTCTAATGTTTGACCACCAGGTGACAACACAAAACAAACAAACAAATAATATTTTCTCTTCTGAAGTGAATTATGAGAATTTACCAACATACCCACCAAAATGAACATTTTATTAGAGTACTTAATTGTCTTGTATTGGTAAAACATATAATTTGTTAGTTGCTCAGACCAGAATTTCATGCGGATTCTGGCCACTTGCACAACACTGTCAGTATCAGGGATGACCTCCATGACTCATTGTAATACCCATATGGTTGGTAGAAGATTCTTTTCTGCTAGGAGAACCATTTATCTCGTGGAGAAGTTAGGTGTTGTTTTGTCTCACTTATGGTGTTATATGAGCATTTGGATATATATTTAGGACCAGCATTACCAAAGATCTTGAAAATTATACTAGATGAGCTTCCCTCTTACATTGGTTGATTGTAGAAGAGGTTATTTGGGGTGACTGAAAAGCACAGGTGCACCAACCACCTAAACTGTAAGTTGGACAATTGGATACTGGACAACGGTCTGAAATTCATGATTGTTTCAACCTTGGCTAATAAAGTTGTGAATTAATCATGGGTTAAAGGTTTATCACCAATTACTCATCTTATATGATGCTTCATGGATTTTATGCATGCTTTCCCATAATCTCCCAAAATTTGGTGCAGATGGTAGATTGAAGTCCCAGGAAATCTGTCACTGGTCACAATAATTTTGAATCTAAACATTGTCCCATATTAACACTTTAGCAATTTATTTCAGTTCTGTAGCATCCCTCACACAATTTTTTCCTAAATCACTATGTAACTTCGAAGGCACACATAGACGAGAAATAAATCAGTCCAGTGCGGATAAAAAGGCATTTGTTGCCAAATCACTAACTAAATTTATACATACAGCTTGAGTTGTTAAAAAAAATTAATAAAGCTGTCCAACACTTATGGCTTTAAGCATTTTGCCTTTTACTTTCTTTTAATATATATATGAACCAGCTAAATCTACATCTGACTATGTTAATTCTGCAACTATGAACTCTTGACAGGAGTGGTTGCAAAGGTTTTGCCTTAAATCTATAACATTTCAGATACTTACCAACAAATACCAAAGAACCAAAACTTTCTTTAAATTAAGGATTGTGTGATTGACCCACCATGTAGAGTCATTTTATGATAATGCCCACAAATGAGCTCTGCTAATTTACTTTTGCACGGAATAAAGTATAGATGTTTACTTGTACTTAATATTAGAGCAGCAGAGTGTCTAAGGGGTTCAAACGAATAGATCGGAACACCTGTTTAATGTCTGCGGTTAAGGTAATGGATTCATTCTGAAAGCTAATATTATTTATCACATGTCTGCTTGATGCTTGGGCTGTGGTAACAAAGTGATTTAAAGAACAAGAGGTGTCAAATTTGGAAATGATCCGAATCTCAGTAATGGTAATTTCCTTTATTATGGCATGATGTATCAGAAGATAATCAGAAGTATTAGAATAAGTAGGTCGCATCAATCTTGCATTATGTAATCCTGCAAATTTGTATTGTATTGTTCTTTCAGCTTACGGTCTCATGACAATTTAAGTTCCAAAATAAGAAGATGTTTATATGTTATCTCCCAAGTGGAGCCTAAGTCTGTTGGTATCACATCATCTTTGAAAGGAAAAAAATTGGATACCATCGAAAAGATTTGTTCAGACTCCAAAGACTTGACATAATGTTTCATCAAGAGAAGTGTGAACAAAGATACATTTAACAAATTTCAATGCAAGGGATTTTTCCAAGGATCAGAAATCCAAAAATGGTATACAGAGCAGCAGGTTCTTCTTTTACAAGTGTGGGGTAATCAGACAAAATTTCGGAATAATGTTGAACACCTAACAGCATAATGATTAGTGTATGCTTATCAAAGTTGGAATAATCTAACTGAAGATGCTTGAGTTTCATAAAAATATTGGGGTGTAAAAGATGCTTTGGGCAAGTTTGAAAAAATTGTATGTATGACAATTGCTTCAACTGAAAGTATAGAATATTTATTAAAAGAGAAACGATATCACATGAAATGCAATCACGGTAATTGGATAATGTAGATGGTCCTACACCTAGCACCTCTGCAGAATTCAAGATCATCTCTGAACTTTGAAACTGTTCCTGTTTTAAAATATTTCTGTAGCTTTAAATACAATTGTAAATTCTTCATAAAAAACTGATGCTTGATCTATTGGCAAGCTCTATATTGCACTTCACTTACAGAATTCAGAATTGTTTTCCTCTTGCTAGTCTGTGCAAGATTGCATTATGCCTGAAATATAATGCATAGTTCCACTGATTGATCACCAGGTGGTAACACAAAACAAATGTACAAATGATATTTTTTTTTTCTAAAGTGAATTATAAAAATAACCCAACATCAATTTTGTTTAAATTTTAAAAATAAATTTCCTGAATCTTCTGTCAAATGATTTTTGGGGTGAACTACATAGTTCCAAATTAAGTTTAGCTATAATGATTGTTAATAAGGTCAAGCTTAATTTTGCTTCATCATCCTCACAAAACATACTAATCAATTATTGTATATAATGTGTGACTACCAAAAATAATACAGAAATTATTGAAGCATATTCTCATTATCATTTCATACTCCATAAAAAACAAAAAAATAAGTTATTAATAATTTTTAAAATATTCAGATTATTAACAAAGATAAAATTGTTTCAGAATTATGTTTTCAATGGTCACAAAGTGTAATAATGTTAGTGTTATATTTTTGCATTACAGGTAAAAGCATTGCTCGACTGTTGTACACATGACATGTCCAACGGAGGCAAGTGGTTCTACAGAATTTCTTCTAGAAAAATGAAATCCAAGGAGGTAAATAAATAGTAATGTTTTTGTTTTTGTAATATCTAAACAGATGTTCACTAACAGCTAATTTTTCTTATATATATTTAAATATTTAAACAAGGAAACATTTAACCATTTTAATGTCAGTGTTTAGCTTTACCAGTTGTTTGATTCATATAAATATAATCATAGCATTATTTAGCTCTGACAATTTTTTTTAATAATATTTTGTAATAAAATCAGATGGGTAAACAATCAGTTGTTCAACAGAAACAAACATTAGTTGTACAGCTGTTGAAACTTGTTGAAATATTAATATTTCAGATTGATCAAATGGCTGAGTGGTCCGAGTTTACCAGAATAGTATGTTATTATTGCAACATAGCCACCTGCCCACATATTTAAGTAATTAAGATTATGACCTATTTTTCCATCTAGTGGTCTATTTACTCACCTCGTAAAGGCTACCGAGGTTTCAAAACTCTACTGTCCCTACTTCAGGCTGTAATACAAAATGTTAAATCCCTCTGTCGAGTTCATCACAAAGTTACACAAAACATTGAAAGTTCCCGTCACAAACATTAAACACAATTACACGATTAAAATACACTTGATAAAATTTGGTTTCATGAAATGATATGTGCAACTCGTATGTCGTTACATTTTGGACTGCCATAGTATGTTAGGCATGAGCTGATTTGAACCAGGGATTGGGCATTGATTTTTCTGTGCAACGCTTTTAGAGTTTACCTGTCTGGGATTGAGTCGAAAGCAGGGCTTACCATAAATAAACTGTGAACAGTTTGGATAGAAGCTTACAGGGATGGGTGAATTCTTTGTGAGTTGTACACATGTCTAAAAGTTTTGTTGTTTTATTTACTATACTTTTCATTATACTATACTACAATTCTTATATACTGTATATGTCCCAGGTTTTCATTAAGTATGAGACTCTCCTCTGCAGAAAATCTGTGTAAAAATAAATACAAATATCTGTGAATAAAACATTTGTATTTTTTTTTTTTAGATACTTTTGTTTGTACAAAAGTACGTACATTTGTACAAACAATTGTACATACATACAAAAGTAGATACTTTTGTTTGTATAGATACTTGTTTAGTATATTCATTCATTTGTCTTAAAATGAAACCTTTGGGCATAAGCAAAAAAAAACCTTTGGGCATATTTTAAGCATTTAATATAAGTAGTTACCCCATGTGTGTAGTTTCCATAACATAGGTCCCTATGTTTGGTACAAATCTGATCGGAATGCATAGCGTAATGATATATGAAAGATTACATTTTCATTCATGTAAGAAAGTCTATGGCACAAAAAGGGATAAGAAAAAAAATTTTAATTTGAGGTACACAAATTTTGTATTTCAACCAAAATGATTTTTTTGATGTAAAAAGGGAAAACAGTATAAAAGAATAAAATATTATTTTACAAAACAATAAAATATTAATATTACATTAAAGAAAACTTTTGTAAGAATATAATTACAGTAGGGTAGTGGTAATCCAATGAATTATGGCAGACTGGATTTTAGGTAAGCTAAGCTATATGGAGTCTCTTTGAAACTAAATAATTTATTTCCCTCTTACGGGCAGTGATTTAGAAAAAGCAGAATACTGTAATTATTTTAATATTACACACTAGTTTCTTCTTCTTTTACAATGGAAGACCCATAGATAACTCCATCTGTCTTCTGGCATCCCAAAACAATTAATTGTGGCAGGTTTTCAAATGGTACAATTGTTTTATTTTAATAATATTCATAGAACCTTTGAGGAAAATATGAAAATTCAAGTACTTTGAGATATATAAAGTAAGCAAGCTTTCTTGTTTTTGTTTTAGTATTGTTATTTGATTTAGTTATTATAGTGGTGTTTTATTCTTTCAAACAACATTTAACAAGCCATTGTTAGAAAATTAGCCTCCTCGGTGGTCTAGTGGATAGCGTACTAGACTTTCACCCCGAGGACCTGGGTTCGATTCCCGGCGAAGGCTTGGCATTTTCATACGCTATAAATCATCCCCACCGTCTGCATTGCATTGCATTCATATTTAAAACAACAAAAGGAAAGTGACAAAGCCATAATTCACACTTGATAAGTATATTAAAGTTTTAGTTCTATCTTTTTACAGTGACTTCTTTTTTACAGTTCTCATGTTTTGTGTATTTTTTATATTTTTGTGAACTAAATTTTTCGATGAATTTGTGGAAATCTCAACTTAGTAAACATGTACATATGTTTAATTGCATTTACTAATATAAAAAATTAATGGAATTGTATTGTTTTAAAATGTAAATTTTGTAATTCCTGTATTTTATACTAAAACATTAAATCCAACAACCTGTAGGACCAAACTACTGAAGGCAAGACCTCATTGGCAAGAATGTAGATTGGTAACAAGGCTGACTAATTTAGATGCTTAAGCAAGTTACATAAATACCTCTTCTTTGCTTGTAGCCTAATTTAGATTACAGTTAGAATAAACAGTATGTGTACAACTGAAGATGAGGAGGAATTTGTTTAAAAAAAAAAGTATATAAAAATGTATGATTCTGATTAGTGCAAAAGTCTGATGTACAACACACATCATTACACAAATTATGTACATACTCATGAAAATACAAATGATTTATAAATTCCAGGCAAAAACATGTGAGTAAAGCATGCAGTGAATGAAATCAATTAAATAAATGATTAAAGTGCTATTAACAGGATGGGACAGTATGAAAATAGTCCAGTGTATTAAAGAGTTTCAAATCAGAGGTCTTAACTAAAAATCTCTCTAATTACACTTGTCCATGCTACTAAAACCCATTTATTTTTTATTCACTTGTATGAGTCGTCTTTCTTAGCACCATTATTCTCAAGTTATGTAGGTTCTTTCCTTGTAACATTAATTCAGTAAGTTTAACGAACAATATTTCTATCAGCGTAAATGTTTTTTTCCTAAATATTGACTGTTTATACTGTAATTAATTCAAAACTAAAAATATATATAATATGTAATAATATAAAAATTCAAAACTAGGACAATTTTATAGTGGTTTATTTGTTTTTAAAATGGTTTCAAAATAAGGTGGGGCAATTTATAAGGTGTGTTTTTAAGTAAGAACTGTTTTTATATTAAACAAATTCAAGCGTATTTTTTTAAACAATATTGTTATTACATGGAAGTTCATACTTTCAGTTTTAATTTTAATATAATTTCTACCAATATTAAGGCACTTATCATAATGAGCAACCAACTTCTGGAATACATTTTCATAAAAATTTGCCAGCTGATTTATCAACCACTGCTGGATGGCCGTTTCGACACCATTGCCATTGTTGTTCTGCCTAACGACTAAATTTAAAGTGCATGAACAAATGGTAATCACTAGCTAGATCAGGAGTACAGGGAGTAATCAAATTGTTTTAAGCTGTTTAAATGTGACAAGATAATGTGTATGTTGACCAGTTTGTGAGCAGGAATTGTAATGAAACAAACAATCCCTTAATGAAGCTTGCCGTGCCTTTTGTTTTGGATTGCTCCACACCGTTTACTTAAGATTTCACAGTATGTCTCAAAATTTATTGTGTATATGATTAAATTGTTCTATTAACATTTCATAAAGAACAGTTCTTGCAACTTCAGGAAACTCAAAGGACAAAATCGTAAATAATCTTTTCTTGAACCTTTGATTTAACTTTCTACACCAAGTCTTCAGTGATGACAGATTCACCCCACTTCGCATTTCATCATGAATATTAGTTTGGTCATCTTTAAACACTCTAACCATTTTATTACCTATTCATCACTCATAGTGCATTCTCTATTAGCTTCACTAATCTGCTGATGAATTTTGACTATTTTCATATCTTTTGTATACAGAAAATGAATCACTGCACATATTTCACATACAGGAAGATTTTCAATTAAGTGAGGCATTTTAAATAAGCGCAAACAAATGTAAACACAGACAAATGCTTTCTTTATGGTGTCTTCGAGTAACCAGTAGAACTGGTACTCGGTGTGTGGATTGCCAACTGCAGTGCCACTGTATTTAAAGTGGTACTTACTTAAAGAACATGCATCATAATTTTGGGCCAATTGGCATAAAGTTAGTTAAATCCATCACTGGGTGCCAACCAGCTAAATATAGTTACTGGTTAATTACAAAATAGTATTGTATTTGTATATAATTTTCATACATGTTTCCATAATAACTGAATATGAGTTAAAAATGCTTTGTTTTTATTGTTTCATATGACATTTTTAAACCAGTTAACAAAAAAATGTGTGTATTATGTTTAATAGGTGCAAGTGATTCCTTGGTCTCTTGGTGATAGTAACTTTGTAAGAGCAACTTCACAAAAGTTAGATCCACAGACAACAGTGTTTGTGGGTGCTCTCCATGGCATGTTAAATGCTGAGGGACTTTACAAAATAATGAATGATCTCTTTGGTGGAGTAGTTTATGCAGGTATAACATACAGTGTGTTGCATAAATTTAATTTCAGATTCTGCAAATAAGCCATTTTTTTGGTGATGATAAAGGTTCATTAATAATAAAAATGTTGTTTAAATTTTATTGGAAAGTGGATATTAACAACCAAAACTATGTGTTATGTTTTAAGTAAATAAAATTTATGGTTTAGTAAAACATTGGATATACAACAAAAATTCCATACCAAGTTAACAAAAATTCATTTTCGGTATTTTTGTATTGGATTGGTATCCAAGTCACTGATATTATAGAACATTATCTATGTTTATGTCTGTGAGTTAGTGAATACAGTAATATAAGTATTTAGTATAAGTAATTACGTTACAGGTAGAAAAATGAATTTAATTTTCAATAAAACTATATTAGCACTGTAACAAAAATATACAGCCATATACTAAATGATGTATATAAATGTGTTTTTGAGTAAGTAATTTTTGAGCTAAATTTTATATATTTTATTCATTGGTTTTTGCCTTCTAGACCTAAGAAGGTGTTTCTGTCTTTTGATTTATCCCCATTGTTCATTGATGTTTAGTGTTATGAGTATCACCAATCATAATTTTTGTTTCTCTCCTTGTTTGCATTTTATATTATCAATATCTAGTACACGTTGTAACTGCTTTAAAAATGAGCAAATCCTGCAAATCATGTTAATTCTTGTTTGCCTATATTAGAGAGTTTGATAGTTTTGTTAATACTGTAAACTCTGTAGATGCCATTATGCTTTTCAGTCAGACTTCGTTGAAAAATATACATTTTTTGATGTTTTACTCCAATTTATTTCAATTCACAGGCAATACCTCTAGAGATATTTAGAAAAAAAATGATTTTCTGAGTCAAAAGTTAATATTGTTTGAATTTCTGAGTAAAAAAGTTAATATTGTTTGCAGGAATTGATACAGACAAACACAAATATCCAATTGGATCTGGCCGAGTTACGTTTAATAACTCCAATTCATACATGAAAGCCGTCATCACAGCATTCATTGAAATCAAGACATCAAAGTTTACAAAAAAGGTAACGTGACTTTTCATTGCTTCAAGAATAAATCACATTATCAGAATTGAGAAAACAGATTTCCTTTAAAGGAATTAATACAAAACGTGAGCTAACCAAAAAGGGCATTGTTTTTTTTCTGTTAGTATTAGTTTTATATCATTTTAGTACTCTAACAAATAAATCATATAAACATTTTGATACAGAAAGTGAAAAATAAATATTTAATTTATTAATAGGTTAGGCTCTTGTTTGTTATACAGCAACATAATAATAATTGTACCTGTTTTTTCGTTATACAAAAATAAAAATTTTATAATTATATGAACTTTTTGAACATTTTAATTGGTATTTGAATTCTGACTACTCTTACTTCTCAGTAAGTACAACTAGTGTCATTGAATGCTGAAAACATGATGACACTGCAGAGTCTTGTCCATAAGATTCTTTGCAACGAAAAGATTTGACTGGTTTGTAATATTATTTTTAATAGTTTGTATTAATATTTTTGTGTTTGTTTGCTTAACAGTAGTGTAAAGGTTTAAGTTGCTATGGGTGTTTAGGTACAAGTGGATCCTTACCTGGAAGACTCGGCCTGTTCTATGTGCGGAGTACAACAAGGACCTTACTTTTGTCGAGAACTTATCTGCTTCCGATATTTCTGCCGGACCTGTTGGATATGGTATCATGGACACCAAGGGCTCGATACCATGCTCAGTCATAAGCCTTTGATGCGTAATTCCAAGAACAAGAACGTTGTAACGATGTGTTCAACACCATTACGGCCTTCTACAACTGGGAATCAGTAAAGTAAGTTGATTATCTCCCCCCCCCCTGAGACTCTTCGATTGATTACCTCAGCAGACTCTAAATCTGATTGAGAGCTTGTGCAGTTGTGATAGAATGGGGACTGAGAGTGGCATCTGGGAATTCTAGATGTCAGCTAACTTTAACTATTTATTATCATGTTGTAGTAGGCACTTTAACCTACTACAATAAGTTAAACATATTTTACTTTCTTATCTACAAAGTATATAGAAAGTATTATGATGTGGGCAAATCAATTTTAACTTAATGGATATAACCGTTTTTTGGTCCCTTGAGTCCAAAATTAAAAAAAGACTTTACTTAGTTGTCAGTATATTTGTGTTTGTGAGTGGTTTGTTTTTTGTAAACATTGCTGGAGATAATTAGCAAATTAATGAGTTTTGAGAAAATTTAAATATAAATATGTGATTTTAAATATATTATTGTAATATGCAAAATTATGTATATGTATAAACATAATTTTTCTTATTTAGTAGAGTAGAACAGTGGTTCGTCAATTTTATTGTTACAAGGATCTAACTTAAAGTTTGAAATTCTCTGCAATTCATCAGGAAAAATATTATATAGTTTTCTTGTATAATTATGTCTACTTATGACCATTAACTTTGTACTTCAAAGCATTAAAAAGTCTGTGACTAGTGAATTTTAGTGTGAACAAGAAATAACCATAAAATATGTTCTTTTTAATATTTTCTGATTAACTTTAATTTCATTGATTTTAACACAAAACTGAAAATACATCAAAGCAATGGTTCTCCATTTTACATTTTTTTTCATTTTCATCCTTCAAGTTTTTTGATAATGCCATTTATTTTATCATACATATAGAACTTAAACATCGTAATCTTGGCGACTAAAAAAGTGAGATACATTGAAAATATCTGAAAAATACACAAGCTGTTATAATCACTTCTTCTGACTGAAATATTCCATAGAGGTTTTTGCATCTGCTCCCATTAAAAAAAAAGTTTTATCTTGTCTCAAATAACAACAGTTTATCCTTATAGTCAACTATCTAGTTTCACAGCATAAGAGAAGTTGTTTGTGTTCACTGCCCGTATCATTACAAGTGATATGAAATATTCTTGTGTTATTGTTATATTTCTCGATGCAGTCCAATTGTGATTGTTAATATACCAGTTAATTGTTATATTGCACTGTACTTTATTTAGTTGCAATGCTTAATGAAACATTGTATTTATGCACAGAGTTTTGTATTTGTATTGTTTAGCATTTTTCACACCTAACTGGTCATTGCACAATTCACCATAACACTGCCTTCAACCCATACGTTGGGAACCACTGGTAATGGACATTAATGATGCAATAAACAAGTTTTAAAATTAATTATCATTTATTTGTAGTATTTAGATCATACGTTATGATTTTTAAGTAAGATTTGGTTGTATATAGGTAAGTGATAGACATATTCACCTTATAAGTTAATCCTTCTCATCGCTTACTTATGGTTAAATACATGGGTTTAGCTTGAATATCTGCCTTGAACAGACTTTGAAGTAGCCTATGATGCACCTGTGACCTTCGGTAAATGGAATAATGCCCAGAAAATAGGAGGCCTACAGCTTTATTTTAGATAGTATAAAAAAATTAGTTTTGTGCCTTTTGTAAATAATATTTTAAGACTAAATAAGTAAAAATAACTTACAATTTCTTTTTTTTTTTTTTTTTTTTTTTTTTTTTTTTTTTTTTAAAAGCACATTTAGGCTATTATTGCCTCCCTAAAAGTAAGTGTGAGTGTAAAGTGTTAAAGTCGTAAGTGTAGTATTGTAAGTGTAAGTGTGTGTTAGACTCGTGTACCACGAGGGACGTCTAAATCCTCTCAATAGGTGCAGCTAGTCTGCACCCCCTGCGGGAATTTCTCTTCAAAAAAGTACTTCTGATACTAATTGTAGCTTAGTACAGTAGGCAGTAATTAATTTTATACTTTTTAAAAGGACTTACTGTAAAATTGATCACTATTAAAAATCTTGTGTTAACACATTTTATAGCTTTAATAACCCAATATTATTTGTAAAAAATAATATTTGGTTATCAGTTTTAAAAGGAACAAGAAAGAACAATGCATTTCTTATTATGGTTAATGAATATAGTATTAAGTTGTACTAATACAAAAAATAAGTTTGTGAAATTTAATTTACAAATACAGCAAACTTTAATTATTGGGAGTCAAAAAAATTGGGTAAAAAAATATATATATATATATATATATATATATATATATATATATATATATATATATATATATAGGAATGTGCAGAGAGGGTCGGTCTACAGATTTCGTTTAAAAAAACCGAATTCTTCTGTTCAAAATTAAATATTCAAGAACTAAACACAAAGTATGGTAAGATAAACAGAGTCAAGCACTTCAAATATCTGGGAGAAATTCTTGAACCCACAGGTGGTGAGAAGGCTGCGCAAAGGGTTCGGCTACTGAGAATGAAGAGGGCTCTTGGTATAACACGTGATATCTACAATAAGAGATGTATGTCGACGCACACAAAAATCAGACACTACAACACAGTCATAAAACCGGAGGTATTATATGCAAGCGAGACGCTAGCACTCCAGACAAAAGCTACCATGGAGGATATTTTGAAGGAAGAATGCAAAATCTTGAGGAAGATCCTTGGCCCGAGATTAACAGGATGGATACAGGTTGCACTCCCGGAAGACCACAGAGAAGATATCGAACCTGGCAGCAGATTTCAGAAGAAGGAGGCTTCGTTCTATGGACACATCAGTAGACTCCCAACAACGAGACTTGCCAACAGAATCCTTAAGTATATACAAGGTGTCAAATCAACAACGTCATGGATCGCACAAGTCAGAATAGATCTACATGACACAGAAATAGACTCAACAGACGTTGAAGACAGGAACGCGTACAGGAGAAAGATGCTCGGTTGGAAGGTCCCAGAGAATGAAATCCCAAAGAGAGCAGGGGTAAAATGGACGGAGGAGCGGAAGAGGATCCATCGTAACAGGATGAGAGAGGTGTGGAGAATTAGAAGGAGCAAGACATGAGTCGGAATGCTTTGCGTGATCCAACAGGGTCTATACGCAGTTAATAATAATATATATATATATATATATATATTGATAACTGTGAGAACAAATTATTACTATATTTATTTTATGAATATTGAAAAAATTCAAGTATTGCATCTAATTATTACATGCAGATCTATTGCTGTGCAATTGTCCTTTTCTATTTGCGGGTTCGGCTATTCATATTTTCATGTACTCGTGCAACACCCCACTACAGCTTCATGCTCATTTCATCTCATTCCTTTTATTCAGCTTACATTGACAGGTGATACTGAGTTTGTGTGGGATGTTTTCAAGTTTTAGTAATGAGGACTTTTTTATCACATAATCATTTTCTAAGATTTTTATTGTTAAGTTTTCATTAACTTCTCTTTTGTAAAATTTGATTTGATCTACATAATATCTTCTAAATTTCCCAATGAAAAGAAAAGTCACAAACAATTTATACTTCTTTCTGGTTATAAAAAAAAGACCTTCTGGATAGTCTTAAACATGACCGAAGCACAGCTTCAGTTTCAAAATTCTTTAATGGTAATGAATTAACAGTCCACTACGTAAAAAAGGTGAAGGAAACATTGGCAGAATTTTAAAAAAAGGAGCTTTCAAGCTCCGAAAGTTAAGTCTGTTTGCCGTGACACAAACATTGAAAAAACTGAAAAGGCATGTAACTTATAGACTGAAGATCAGTGTGAAAAAGGGTGCCATTCAGTTCTCTTCTTGTGCGACAAGAAGTACAACTTTTATACTACCATTTTGTTCAAAGTGGAGTTGGAGGTGGTGGTGAAAATAAATCAACTTTTCTGCCAGCAAAGACTGGTTTGAAAAATTTAAAAGATGGTTTTCTCTACATAATGTGAAGATAATAGAAGAGTCTGCTGATTAAGTTCCTCTAGAATTTCATGAAATTTTGTATGAAAAAAGGCTGTTTACTAGAATAAGTTTTTAATGCAGATGGAACTGGGTTGTTTTGGAAAACGATGCCTTCTAATACCTTTTTATAATATATGTCAACCAACTGTTTTGTTGTAGTGCAAGCATGCCAACTCTTAGTACATGCCAAAACCAATGGTTGTTTACAAATCTTTAAACCAGAGAGCATTCAAAGGAAAAGATTAAAGCTATCTACCAGTTTTACAGAAATCCAATAAAAAGCGTGGGTAACTACAGCATTGAGTGGTTTTTTTTTTTTTTTTTTTTTTTTTTTTTTTTTTTTTTGAAAAGAACATTTTTATTTAAACCTTTAAAGCTCTGCTAATTACAAACAATGCACCTGGACATCCGCAGGAAATTAAGTCATGGCACCCTTATATAGATATGTTATTTTTTCCTTCACATATGTAGTTGCAGTTCATTATGTAACTAGTGAATAGGTAACTATATGTTTTATTGAAACTGTAAAGTATTATGTAGGAAATACATCAACAAAATGCTGCCATCTATTGGGAATACTAAAAACTACATTAGAATGAATTATTTTGAACTGGCCCAAATCAGAAAATTAAAATTGATATGCCCAAGTAGACTCAGCTTGAACCAGTATGGAATGTTTTACAAAAACAAATAACTTGGGTTAATCTGGAAAAAGTTCTTGAATGTGTTCTGAAAATTGTTGCCACTATCTTTGGTACAACTTTTTTTTCAAAGGTGAACTTACTAGCTCGTATCAAACTCAAACCAAAACTTTCCACTACATTTCTTGGAAGCACTTTTGGAGTTTTTTTAGTTAGACTGTCTGTCTCCCCTCTAGTCCCAAGAATTCCATCCATGGGTAAACATAACTTCAATAATCAAGAGGTATTATGGAAGAACTATTCACATCTTCAATAAGTAAAGAGACTTCAGCTTGAGTCTGATTTGACCATAAAAATCTCTTTACTGACTGAGAAAATGATGATCTTCGCTCACAAAATTTTTCATGGTTTATTTTTTGTGTCAGTACTAAAGATTTTATGTGCTAAGTTTTTCCCTGTCTAAACCAATTGTGGAAATTAACTGATTTTTCCTTATTAAAATTTACTAGTTAAACATGACTAAAAAGAAGACAATAAATTACAAGTTTTTATTTAAAAGTTTTTATAAAAATGTATTTTAAACTATCAGTCTATTAATATTATAATTAAAAAAATAGAAACATAGGTTAGAAAAATAGTTAAGTATTAATATTATAATTACAAAAATAGAGAATAAGTTAGAAATAAGAGTGAAAGCTGAACTACAAAGCCTGAAGCTGAAGATTTCAAAGGATGGTATTGAATTTGTTTATGAGTGTATAATGAGTACTTAAGTCTTGTGCTTGTATTGAATAGTTTATAGAAGTTTGAAAGCTTTGTAAACATTATTCCTAGTTGTAATATAATAGGCCCTAACAATATTGTTTATTTTTAGTACACTTTCAAATAAGAGTTTCTTAAATATTATTTCATTATTTATGTTATTTTTTTCAAAAATCTGGTTTGTTTAATCTTTGTGATTTATTTATTTACAACTATTTTCATATTAATATTTATATTGCTAAGAAGATAATTTAGCACTAATGTCATAAAATGTGTTAGTTTTTTCCAGACATTCTGGACGCAAAGCGACAATAAAGAAGAAAGTTTGAGCAGAAGTCGTCTCAATAAAACTACAAGACTGAACTTAGCTTTCCTTAGCATATACTTGTGCCTGCTTAGAAAGCTATAGGAACTTATTCAAGTTATCTTAAACCGAATTTGTTTTTGTTTTAAAAACCAGGCTCCGATGTTTAGGCCATTCAAACTTGGTCTACATTTTGTTTTTGTTACTGCATTCGACCTGGTGTTCTATTATGTGATATTGTTGCATCGTTTTTATTTTATTTGTGTGCTGTGAATTTCCAAAGCAAAGCTCATAGTTTCATTTTTTTTATGTGCGAAAAAAATATTGGTGCAGGGAAAAAATGAATAAAAAAATTAGATTTTGAGCATTTGATGGACTTTGGGGATTAGATATAAATCGTAATGGTTCCTACTAACTTTATACATTTAGATTTATTTTGTATATTTATTTTTCCCACTTGGAAACGAGTAAGACTGCCGTAAGAAACTATTTTAGTTTAAATCCGCTCAATTGATTTTACCTTTATAGAAAACTTCTCAGTTGAGCATGAGTTTGTCATATCAGGAGGATCTCAGTTTTTAATTAAAAATATTATTGAACCATTGTAAATATGCATACTTTTAAAACTGATATACGCTCTATAACCTAAAAGAAAGATTTTAATCGATGGTTCTTAGCCTCAATATTCGTGACAAACGTTTTAATCGACTACAGATGATATTCTTAAGATTGTAAAACATCACACATAATTATTTTATTAAAAAAGCTGTATTGGATTTTTGTTTTTATTTTCACTTGGTTTATTGGTGATTGGGTTTCTTTGTTGTACTGTACGATAACAAAGGCATTTTATCGCATTGTCATGGCGGGGATGAAACTTAATGAATGTACTGAATTATTTATATAGGCTAACTTTGGATTTATAATATAATTAATTTTAAAGACTACAATAATTAATTTAATTTGTTAAGATTGCAAAATTATGTTTTGTTACCAGATATAACTCTTGATGTTAAAAACATGTTAATGAAACCATTATAAGAAATATATGATATATATATATTATAAGAAATGTAAATTAGTTGTTGTTGTTTTTTAATGTTTTTAAACATTTTAACTAGATGATTCCTTATATTTTCAATGATTCTTACACATAGAACCATGTGATTCTCTGTACAATATGTTAACAAACATTACACATGTTATTGTTTATAAATTATACCATAAAGCTAAAGGTTGGGCTTAGCTGTTTTTGCCTGAAAGTGATACATACTGCTTACCTTTTTAAGTAGAGCCAAGTATGTCGAACTTGATGTGTGCAAAACCTCTAAAAGGACATTTTGGAACTGGGTTTTATAAATTCAGCAAGGTTGGGTTATGGTGGTCAGAAACTGTATTAGATCAGACCTGTATTTACATAGATTGAATCAAACTGCATCCAAGGAGCACTAAAAGCATGTATCTTGATTTTAATATATTGGGAGATATCTTTCCTTCCAAGCTACTGTTGTTTCAAGGTACAATCTATTCCATTTGTCTTACAATATCATCATTCATGAATCACTTGGAAAACCAAACCGTAAATGAATCTCTAAAAAACCACCAAAAACACTTTGAAGAGATATAGTTCAGAGGCACAAACCAAGTTTTTTAGTTTAGATGAAATTATAAAACAGGTAAGGTTATCTCATTTTTCAGAGATACCGACCTCATGATTCTTATTATTCTGTATTTTGTAGTCAAGATAGAGGATATTGCCTAGGAGCAATATCAGATATAAACATAAGGAAATCCAGGTACAACAGGGTTATTGCTAGAAGTTACAGAACAGAATTTTACAAGTACAGGCTAAAATGAGAAACAGAGCCATTCACTACTGAAATTGACATTCTTTTTTAAACTGGGTCAAGGCATCTGAGAACGTTTCGAATGGAGTTACATGTAGAGATCCTTATTACTTTGAAAATTATAATTGATTTTCTTTGACAAATTATAATTGATTTTCTTTGACAAATAACTTTGATTTGAACAAGTTAAAAACAGAGCTATCAAGTAATGGAAATCTGTTTTTGATGTGTGAAACAATGTGAATCAAAGCTGTTAATATGACACAATAGTGGGCTGAAGGTACTAATGGAGATTGTTTTCAATGTAACAAAATAATATAAATTGAGACTGTTGAAAACCATCAGCATTATTTTAAAATATCAGAGTTTTGATTGTCTGAACAAAAATACCATCAACAGCTCAGTTTATCAGTATTGGATCATCATTAACAAACCTCTTTAATATGTCTTTTTACTAACATTGACATTAAGAAACACATAGCATATACTGTCACAGTAGCCTATATATAATAACTCAATTTGTGAAAAGATACAACTTCAAGTTCCCCAATACTTGTGTATTTTACTGGTTGCTAATTTTTACAGGTGTAGAATGAACTCTGTGTCAAATTTGCAGTCTTAATATGTTAAAGTGCAATGTCCTGATTGACTGACCGATCAACACACAGTAAAAACTACAATAGCTAGAGACTTTAAATTTTGAGAATACTTTAATTTTGTAATGTAGAACCACACTAAAAATGGATTTTTTGAAAAAACGATTCCTAAAAGGAACAATTTACTTTCCAAAATTCCTTTTACCTCATAAGATTCATTTATTTTTAAACAGCTTTGAATAAAAACAAAATTATAAAGAGCAAGAGAAACCCCTGGCCATATCTTGAGCCAACCCTACCAAATATGTGTTTAAATATAATTATTTAAACTGTTACCACAGAAACCACTATTAGAACTTAATTATTTAGAATTTCGTTTTTATTGAACAGCTGCTATGAAAATTATACTTTTGTTCTCACACAAACCAGTATTAGAACTTAATTTTTATTTAACAATTAATTTTACCATTAATTTCATATAATTTTTTTTGGTTCTTACGTTTATACTTATGGCAATTAAACTAATGTGGATGAGGGATCTGTGTTAACAGTAAGGGAAAAGCAACAAGAGAAACAGCGGCTTGAACTAAGAACCTTTAGGTGCGCAGTTGATTGACACAGTAGACTGACCGATACTTTAGCCACTTCAACCTATCTTTCCTTATAATGAGCTTAATTGAAAAATGTATAATTTTCTCTCAAATTCAAGACCACAAGACCATTCTATAACCTACAGTCTTTCGAAATATTTTAAAATTTGAACATATGGAATTACACAATGTAGATTAAGTACTAGTATTTGTTTCTATGGAAATAGTTTAAATTAAATTTAAAATGAACTTTATTTCTTGCTGTTGGCCTAAGATATGGATAGGGGTTTCCCATAGTATGTGTATAAAGTTCTGTTCTACAATATAAAGAATTCTACTGTATATTTTTGAAATGTAAGGTAATATACTGTTGAACCAGTGTTTGCAGATTTTTGCTAAACTGTCAACCTGTTTTTGTATACTGTCAAAAACAGCAGTACACAACTTTCTGCAGATGTGATGAAGCAAATTTCCAAAAGTAAACCACTTTGATAATATCTTCGTTTCAGGTCTGTATCTTAAAACTGCTCTTTCAGCTCAGTTTTCTAAATTTCAAACTCTAAACAATAAATGTGTTCAAATTTTATTTTGATTACTATGATTATTATTGCACTTTAGCATCTGTCTTGCCTTAAAGGCATTTATTTTAAGTGAGGAAATTTCTGCAGCATTGACTTTGCCTACAGCTTATGGCAACTTGGACTCTGTACTAAGCAGCCAAGGACGTTGGCAAGAAGCTGAATTACCATTCCAAGACTCAGTACAAGACCAGAATAGAAGTGCAAACCATCATGCATCTTGGGGTAAATGGAGTTGTGCTGTCTATATTTCAAAATAAAGAAGACAGATGTGTTATAATGTCTTTACCTGTTTAGTTATCAGGGTAATTTCAACTTCCTGGTAGTCTTTATCCCCAAACTGGAAAGGCTATCATACGAAGTATGTAAAGCTTGATAAGTCCTTACACCTTCTTTCCTGAAGGCATGGAGACAATTATTGATAGGTAAATAAAAATCATATAGGTACATAATTCTGATTATCAAAAGCGAACGGGAAGAGAAAGAATGTTTAGGATGGCATCCTGCTTCATCTCAATCAATATGATTATAAAAGTGAAGAAATCTTGTGAATCAGCAATACAGTGCTAGTTAGCAAGATTAAACAAACCATTTTATAAAAGAAAATAGTTTTGGCAGTCCTTATAGATATAGGAGGGGTTTTTGATAACACAAGTATGGACTCTACAGTTTCAAAGCTCGTATCCAAGGGTGTTGAACAAACCATTGTGAGATGGATGTACAATATGCTCAGCAGTTGATCGATACAGTATGCTTAGTATCTGATGGGCCCAAACTGCCCTGTGTGATACAGTGAGTGAGTTTGTAACATAAAGAAAAAGTTCACAGTTTTCACCTATAAGCATACAAATATCAATAAAAAACAATGCATTCAAGTTGAATCAAAAACAATAGATCAGCTATAATATAAGATCAGATTCTATACATCATCAAAATAAATTAAAAATGTCAGTGTTTGTTTTTTTTAATCTGCCTTAGTTTAATCATTAAGTTTGTTTTGTTTTACAAAAAATTCACTGCAATACCAGAACCCCGCAGGGGAGTGCAGACTAGCTGCACCTATTGAGAGGATTTAGACATCCCTCGCAGTACCCGAGTCTAACAAACACTTACACTTAAGACTTTAACACTTTACACTCACACTTACATTTAGGGAGGCAATAATAATCTCAATGTGCTTTTCGCCTTAAAAAAAAATGCAACACCAGAAATAGACAAGACAATTGAGTTCAAATTTAGTAGAAGCCTTTAGTATGTTGTGATTTACAAATGTACCAAACATGAAGACTTTTTTATAATTTTGAAAATGGCAGCTGTTTAAAATTGTTAATTTCAAACGTATTCAAAACTGTAAATTTTACAACAATTTTTATGACATTTTTTTATAAACAAAATGTTTTTTTTAATTTTTCTGTGGCAAAAAAAAATTAAGTTATTGTCAACAAAATGAAACAATTTCTCAGCATTTGTCTACAACAACCAAATTAAGCTTAAAATCAAAATGTTTTTAAAATTTAATTCTTTAATAATTAGGTCTTATAATAAAATCAATATTACTCTGAAATACATTAAAAAAAAAAAAAAAAATCAAATGTGTCTCAACTATTACCACATGACAACTGATATTATGCTGCAGTTATGTTTAACACAATTATTAAATGCTAAAACTACATCAAGAAAGAAACCTATAAGACATTTTAGTTACAAATTCAATGATACCTTATTTATTAAATTTGACTAACAAAGTAGTTACGATTATTTAATATTTTCATTAATATTGATACCAATCAATGGAATTGTATTTTAGATCATTATACAAACTGTAGAATGTTTCAATATTTACTAGCCCTATAAAAACCCTAAACAAAATCTATGGGTTTGAAACCCAGTGATCTCACTGGTCAAGCTATCGACTGCCAGGATCTATCCTTTAATTCATCTAATTCATATTATATTTCTGAAAGTTTGTGTGTTTGTTTGTTTGTTTGTTATTCAATCACGCTTTAACCACTTGACCAATTGAGATGAAATTTGGTACGAATATGGTTTAAGTATCAGAGATACATATAGGCCTATTCCCGTTTTACAAAATGTCATTATACTACTTACCCAGCCCAAAATAATTATCAGTTTTTAGTATTGTAACATCTGTTAACTATAGTTATTTACTGGACATGTGATTTAGTTACCTGAGATGAACATAGATTCAATCCTACTTTAATAATCTTAATCTGTGTTTTATTTATTGCAAAATTATTGTTTTTAATGTAACATTTTCATATTTTAGTTGAAATTTTTTTCAAAACTGACTTTAATTTGTTACTTTGTGTTAAATTTTCAATATTAAATGTAAAAAAATCCCTACACAGACTGCCAATTGTAAGGTAGTATATATATTTGTGTAATTACATTACATGAAATATAGTAAATATGCAGTGTAGCATAACCTATATTTTCGATATTTTTGTTACTAAAATGCTTTATTATGTGCCCAAGAGCAAGAATCCAAAATATGAAAGCACGAGAAGTACGATAAAATCTAAAATAAAAGTGACCAACATAACCTCAAAATTGGTACCAGGCGAAAATCAGTAACGTGTTGTAAATCGGTAAAACAATAAAAATACGACTAACACGGGTTTTGGGTGATAAAAAACCAATTTTTTAAAAGAATTCTGCATAACCAAACTGACACGGTTGTTAGGCCTAACAAGGTGATTCATGAAAAAACCTTTATATTTTTTTTTTAAATAGCCTACTATATATCCTGACATGGTTGTTAGGCCTAAAACGGTGATACGTGAAAAACCTTTACATTTTTTTTAAGAATACTACATATCCTAACTGACATGGTTGTTAGGCCTAACACGGTGATGCGTGAAAAAACCTTTATATTTTTTTAAAGACTACTACATATCCCAACTGACACGGTTGTTGGGCCTATCATGGTGATGGTGAAAAAAACCTTTATTTTTTTTAGAATACTACATAACCTAATTGACACGGTTGTTAGGCCTAACACTGTGATGTGTGGAAAAACTTTATATTTTTTTAAAGAATACTACATATCCTAACTGACATGGTTGTTAGGCCTAACACGGTGATGTGTGAAAAAACCTGTATAATATTTTAAAGAATACTACATAACATAACTGACACGGTTGATGGGCCTATCACGGTAATGTGTGAAAAAAACCTTTATTTTTTTTAAATAGTACTGAAAACCTTAACTGACACGGTTGTTAGGTCTACCATGGTAATGCGTTAAAAATACTTTATATAGTTTTTTAAAAGAATACTCCATAAGCTAACTAACATGGTTGTTATGCCTAACACGGTGATCCATTAAAAAAACCTTTATTAATTTTTTTTAAATAGTACTTATAACCTAACTGACACGGTTGTTGGGCCTAATAAGGTGATGCATGAAAAAAACCGTTATATTTTTTTTAAAGAGTAACATAACTAACACGGTTTTTAGGTCTAACACAGTGATGCGTGAAAAAACCTTTATATTTTTTTAAAGAATAAGACATATCCTGACACGGTTGTTGGGCCTACACGATGATGTGTGAAAAAACCTTTATATTTTTTTTAAGAATTCTACATATCCTAACTGACACGGTTGTTAGGCCTAACACGGTGATGCGTGAAAAAACCTTTATATTTTTTTAAAGAATACTAGGCTACATATCCTAACTGACACGGTGGTGCATAAAAAAACCTTTATATTTTTTTAAAGAATACCACATATCCTAACTGACATGGTTGTTGGACCTATTATGGCGATGTGTGAAAAAACCGTTATGTTTTTTAAAGAGTACTTCAAACCTTAACTGACACGGTTGTTAAGTGTAACATGGTGATGCGTGAAAAAAACCGTTTTTTTTTTTAAAGAGTACTCCAAACCTTAACTGACACGTTTGTTAGGCCATGGTGATGCGTGAAAAATCTTTATATTTTTTTTAAAGAATACTGCATAAGTTAACTAACATGGTTGTTAAGCCTAACGCGGTGATGCATTAAAAAACACCTTTATTTATTTTTAAAAAAATAGTACTCCAGAACCTAACTGACACGGTTGTTGGGCCTAATACGGTGATGCATGAAAAAAGCCTTAATTTTTTTTAAAGAGTACTCCATAAATTAACTAACACGGTGGTGCGTTAAAAAACCTTCATTTTAAAAAAAGAAATTCACCATAACCTAACTGACACGGTAGTTGGTCCTAACACGGTGATGCGTGATCTTTAATGTATATTACGATTGCGGGAAAAGCCGTGACGGTTAGCAGGTAATCATATTATATTTCTGAAAGTTTGGTTTTGTTTATTTGTTTGTTATTCAATCACACTTTAACTACTGGACCAATTGAGATTAAATTTGGTATGAACACGGTTTAGGTACCTTAGATAAACACAATACTATTCCAGTTTAATTGTAAAATAGTGACTTTTTAATAATACTGTATTTTATTAAAATATGACAGGAGGGTCGATACTCTGTTTTAGAGTATCGAGTAGCAAAAATGTACATTTCTTGACCGAAAACCATAAATCGTATAATATTGTTAATAGAAATATATTAAAATGAAATGACCTATTCTGATTTTGAAAATCCACTATAAATTTTATTGCCTACATTATAATTGCAGGCAAAGCATTAACAGGTAACAGCTAGTATATATATATATATATATATATATATATATATATATATATATATATATATATATATATATATACATAAAACTTCTATACATTATAGCTGAAGTGAGAAGTGCACCATCAAGCACAAATCACATACATTGTCTGATAACCATCTTCTGTGTATATTCTATGCATTACCTGGAAAAAATCTACTATATAATTATTCAAATCAAATTTAAGGAAGTGTAAAAATGGGTACTGGTGATTAATCTTGGGAGGTACAAAAATACTGGGCCAATAAAACTGTTACCAATGATATCTGCACAAACATTAACACAGAAGTTTTGCTGACGCCTGGCTTGTACAATAATGTGGGGATTCTCTTCTGTTCAGTGGTGCCTGTTATGATAATTTAAATGCCAGGCCTATTAAATCCAGCTTCATCACTAAAAAGTACAAAAGACAAAAAAGAATTTGTAGCACATTTATTTAATTCTACCTGAGTGAACATGTGAGTTCACAAAAAGC
The DNA here is from genome assembly GCA_022606455.1 of Callitettix versicolor. Taxonomy (NCBI): domain Eukaryota; kingdom Metazoa; phylum Arthropoda; class Insecta; order Hemiptera; family Cercopidae; genus Callitettix; species Callitettix versicolor. The sequence goes on along the minus strand of CM040190.1, from coordinate 31,667,184 downwards.
TCACCATCTTGAATAGTTATGATCTAAAAGAGCCAAGACCCATTTTATTTAGTACAGAAACAGTTGCTGATATCTTAAAATTCAACAAACTGATGGTTAGTATCCATAGCAGATGTTATTCTTCTTGTACTAGTGGAAGGATATTTTTTGACAGATGCCAAAAAACACTCTTCAAAATCTAATGTTGTTGTTTGAAGTATACTATGATAATTAAATGGAATCACAAAGAAGCCAAATTCTCTGAGGTGCACATTCACTTCATTCATAAGTTTTGGATTTGGAAAATGTTCCAAATACAAACGACATCCTTAAGCACAATCATATTCTGCAAGATGGTATACCAGACAGATATTAGATATTTTTATGTTTGATGACTCCACTGATACTTTATAAAAAGAAAAACAAAAGGTTAAGTTAGGTTTAATAAAATTGTCTTTTTCTTTATAAAACGAACAGAACTGAAAATTATCATAGCTGATTAAAATAAAGTCAGCTGTATGCTTAATTTATTTAATGTAAGCTGATATTTGCCACTGTAGTAACTAGTGAAATAGTATTTTTTAGCATAATTCAAGCAAATAAGTTTTTATTTTTGAAATAGTTTAGTCTGTACTTCAGAGCAATGCACTTTATTACAGGGCCTATTTATTTAAAGAATTAAAATACATTTTGGTTATTTTTTCAGGTATTGTAGACAATTAATTGTCAAGAAATTATGCTTTCAGTTTTTTTACAAGAACATGGTTAATTTAAAGCTACAAAAAAAAATTTTTTAAACCATTTTGTTTATCATTACAAAATAAACAGCTTGGCTAACTGTAAAGTGACCTGTGCTCATTGAGTGAATAACACCGGCTTAATGGTGTATCAAACGGAGAAATGGCAACCTTTCAGTCTACATTACCCATTAGAGTGTGGCTCAGTATGGGCAAATCTCACTTTCCTAGCTACTTGTTGTTAGATCATGAGTAAAAATATTGTAAGATCATGCTGCACAACAAAAAGCTGGCTAAATGAAGCATAACCTCATTAAAGAGTCAAGAGAAAGAGGAAAAAGTAAAAGCAATTAGCACAGAAAGCACCTCAGTAATGAACTGGGAAGTCACCAATTAGAAATGAGGGAGTTACCCACCTTGCATTCCCTTTAACTGTAGAATTTATTAAGAGCTAGGACTGGAGAAGTACTGTAACTGAGCAGTGAAGAATATAGGAAGAGACAGGATAGACCTACTAAGGTCGCAGTGTAACAGTAACTCTAGAAATTAATTCATGGTTATTAAAAGGCAACTGTCTGTTATTTGGGAATATGGCCGAATCCATTGCAAGCTTATTGAATTGAAATAGTTTTAAAAAGTCACAAAAACTTTACTTCAGCTACCCTTTAACTTGGAGAAGTGATGAAAAAAGCATTGTTTGTCTAGTAATTTATTTTGTAAAATTATTCTACGATAGTCTACATTAAAACAAAACGTTTACTTACTTAAAAAATGTGAATTTTTTTGTTAAAACCAAATTGACAGAAAACATTTTTAGAACACATTTTTATGCAAACGTTTTTATTTTAATCCTTGAAATTCATTGTGAATTTTATTCTGTCTGCTCAAAAAACACTGTTTGCAAAACTTTGATACTAGAAGTTTTATTTTAAAAAAGGAATTTGTTAAAAATTTAGTGATAAAAAAATCAAACTGAAAAACAATGTTTAATGAAACTTTTTACAAAACATGGTTTATACAACAGTAAACTGTACAAAAAATATTCAATCCATGTGACTTATTATCAAACTTAACTAAATCACAAAAACAAAAATATGTAATTATCATTGGTATTTTTCATAATATTCCTTGTATTGATTAAGTCCCAGTAAAACTATCATGTCTAGTAATAAGTAAAACATTTATAACCTGAGTTAACATTAAAATTTTGTTAACTGATTAAAAACCTAGTGAGTAGGCCTACACTGCTAATTTGAGATCAATTAGTCAACTGATTAAATGGGACTTAGCCGAACTTCTGTTCTTGAAACTACAATTATTGCTGTTTCAGAATTAAACATCAGTGGTGCTAAATGGTTGGCACTTCAAATTATCTCTTCAGCTGATTCATTCATGTTCTATTCCTAAATTTTACACAATTAAAAGATATAATAATAATTTTTTTAAGGTTTAAAAACTTGGTTCACCTCCAAAATGTATTTGTTTACACCGTATTTTAAGTACAATGCAGAAAAAAAAGGATCTAATAAAAAGTTTAAGAGTATGCAAAATGAATTCAAAATCACAGTACATGACTGTTTCACTGCCATGGTGGTAGAAAATTTCCAACAATATTTTGTTTACACTTTTTTAAAAAATATTTTACCATAACAATTAACATTAAAGTCTGCAGAAATTAGTATTTTAAATAAAATTTACAAATAGAGAATGATAATTTATACATCTATCTTTTTTAATTTACTTTAAATTTATACATTTATCTTTTTTAAAGATTTTTTTAGTGGCCATTATTTTTGAAACTATTACAGATTTTGTTAGACACTTGATATCAATAAGTATTTTAAAATAATACTTAATATAATAAATCTTAATTACAGGCAGATTAATTTTTGTAATTTAAAGAGATTTAAAAAATTTTAAATGATGGTGAAATTAGATTTTCAAAAAGTTATGATTTTTTAAGATTCCAAATGGCAACCATTTTGAAATTGTTAAGTGGATTTTGCTGAAATACAAACACACACACACACACACACACACACACACACACACATATATTCATTTTAATGACTGTTCAAAAGTGACTTAGAGGTCAAGAGCAGTGTTTATTTATAGGTCCTGGAAATGGAATTTGTTTATTTATCTCAAATAAAACTTCTATAAATACTTCCTTGACAAATATACCAACCTACTCCCTACTCTGATCAACAATCTTTTAACAGGATGAATTTATCAAAAATTAATTTTTTTTAATTTAAATAATCAGCTGACTTGAACAAAGTCTACATGACAGCAGTTGTGAAGTGTTCAGTGTAAGCAATGTTTACAATTTGAAATTTTAAAATAAATATAAAATTTTAAATGTTTAAATTTTACATTTTAATGTTTTAAATTTACATAAGATAATTTATACAATGAATAGTTTACTACATAATTTGAGAATGATAATGCCAAGGAAGAAAGCACTAAAAGTGAAAAATAAAGTGGGCAGCAGCAGCAGCATGTATGAGGTACCTAGAAAGATAAAAATTCTGGGCTATTACTCCACAGCACTTGATAAGTCTAATGAGCAGTTCAATGCTTTCATCAGTCCAAAGCTTTCATTTAATGATGTTTTGTCAAGAGACTTCTTTACTTTTATAAAAGAGCAAAAACATGCACTCCATAATAAATTGTATATTTAAATTTAAAGGTTGGGCAACATATTAAATTATTTTCAAGGCTGTGTATTTCATAATAAAAAATTTATGGTAAAATTAAAAAAAAACAAATTAATATAGTAAAAATGAATTACTTTAAATGTTTTTCTAAAGCAATTTATAATAACAATTTATTTATTATAATAATCTTTAAGGTAATATATATTACAATTAATCTTCCTTAATATGTTAGAAATATTTTTTCATAATGTATTCATAACTGGATTTGTACAATGTATGTTTTAACAACTGCGCTGCATCCAACTACATTCAATATTCCTTATGGGATAAGAACAACCTTTATCTCTTAAAGCAGGCTCTTAATGTAATATGCTTGTTATGCTTGCTTAACCACTGTACATTTTTTCACCTACGATTTATAAATTGTGGGCTATAAATGAGTGAATGAAAGGTAGTTATGTAATTTTCTTACACATGTAAAAGAATCAGAATCGTCACTGCATGTTAGACATTTTAAATGACTAAATAAGTTTAATTAGTCACATTACTAATGTAAACCCCAAAAACAATATTCATACATATATTTAAATTTACTAAGAACATGTTTGCCCTCTGTCATATTTCTCAGTTTAAAAAATTTTCTTTAAACTTAGTGAAAATGCATATAGTTTTCTCTTACTTAAATAGTCGTTTCCACCAATCATTTTGCATGTGATATTCCATACTCCTATCGCAATTTTTCACAACATATAATTAACTTGAAAGTGAATTTACACTAAAATAATAATTTCAAATAAATGCTACAAGTTAAGTCAAATTTTAGGAACATTTTACAACAAATAGAAAAACAATACTGATTCGAGGACAAAATCTTGATTAACTATAAGGGAGGCAATAACCTTTATGTTTATTAAAGGATTTATTAACTAGGAACTTGTAATTATATTATGAAATGCTGCACAAATATTCCAGGAATTTAAATTCTGCACATAAACTATTTGTGGTAAGACGTGCCGCCAGTAGAGTGGGTGAACAGTACTATTTGTGTGCGTGCCACCAACTGTAACGGTGAGAGGCATGTTTTTAAGTTTTGCATGTTTATATAACATTGCATTTTTATATTGCAGCAATTTTTTAAACTTGTATAAATGGCAGGTTTTAAGAAGCAAATAACCTGCAGCAATTTTGCTTCAAGCTTAAAAAAATTGCTGCAGAAATCCATCACTTGCTTGTGGAAGCATTTGGTGACAATGCTATGAGTTTATCTTTGTATGCTCATGAATGCTATGAATAAATACGGCTATGTAAAACCTTTTTTTGGTACAAACGCTTCTAAGATGGACAAACGTCTGTCGAGACAATGAGTGTTCAGGACGACCTTGACAAGCAGAACAAAGGAAAACACGATGAAAGTATTGTAGACGATTGAAAGTTGCAGATTGTAGATGAACAATCGTATGATGTTTGTACAATCATAAGAATGTCGTATTTGTCCATGTAACGCATCTTGTCAGACAATATGGGCATGAAAATCATCACACAGCGGTCTGCACTGAATTGAAAATTGCAGCAAGAGGTGTCCCCAACTTCATCTCCAATGTTATAACTGATGATGAAGACGGATTTACTGCTTAGTATGTCTCTGAAACTAAGCAGCAGTCATCGCAGTGGAAGTCACTATCTTCACTGCAGTCAAAAAAGCATGTCAAGTTTGCAACAACGTTAAATCTATGTTAACTTTTGTGTGACATCTAAAGGAATTATTCACAAGGAATTTGTCCCCCTGGTCAAACTGTCAATGAATGGAAAGTTTTATTGTGAAGTTTTGAAGAGGCTACGTGACAACAAAAGTTGAGAACAATGGGAGAACAATTGAGCTGAGTTCTGTTGACTTTTTACTGTTCAACAAAATAAAGTTAAAATTGAAAGGCCATTGAAAGACAAAATGGAGGAGTTCCAGGCAGAAATGTAGGATGTGATTTTTGAACACTACACTTGCAAACTTCCAGGGATGTATGAAATCATGAAAAAAAATGCTGGGACTGATGTATTCTTGCACAAGGGGGACTATTTTTAAGGAGACAGTGGAAACTAGGATTTATGGTAAGCAATTTTATTTTGTTGGGGAAATTCCCTGAACTTTTGGATAACACCTTGTATGATGTATGTTCAAAAAATAAGGTGACTTCAAATTTTGCAGTTTAGGTACGTTCAATTTTTAATTTTTTTGTTTTCGTATGTTGGTACACTCGTCCTGAACATATGTTCACAGTTTCTGCTACATAGCGTTTTTTGTTTGTATGGAAGAGACATACAGGTTAGAACTGTTTTGCATATGTCGCCTATGTGATGTCAGAAAAAAATAATTCAAAGAATTTGCTCAAATTCTGTGTAAAAAATGGAATTACGTACTCCGAAACGCTTGAAATGTTAACAATGGCATATGGTGAGTGTACTTTAAGTAAACATTTTTCCAAGTTAGCCAAGAAAATGTTGAAGATGAACGAGCTTCATCCCCTGGACGCCCCAGCATGTCAACAAAAGATGAAAATGTTAAAGAAGTAAAAGAAATGGTTTAGAATAATCGTTGAATCACTATCAGAGAAGTTGCTGAAGATGTTGGCATATCAATTGGCTCATGCCATGAAATTTTTTTCAATATTTTGGGCATGAAACGTGTGTCAGCAAAGTTTGTTCCAAAACTGCTGAAGTTTGACCAAAAAAGTAGTCACATCTCTCAGGAGATGCTCAATGACATCAATGACGATTCAGAGTTGTTCGAAAGGGTCATAACTGGCGACGAAACATAGGTGTATGGTTATGAAGTCGAAATCAAAGCCCAATCATTTCAATGAAAGCAGTCAGATGGTCCAAGACCGAAAAAAGCACGAAAATTTTGGTCAAATATGAACGTTTTGCTCTCCATTTTCTTCGATTACAACGATGTAGTGCATCATGAGTTCTTGCCACAAGGTCGTAGGGTTAATAAGCAGTATTACCTTGAAGTTATGTGCCATTTGCGTGAATCAATACAAAAAAAATGCCCTAATTTGTGTATTAACAATTCATGGCTTTTGCATCATGATAATGCACCTGCTCATACATCGTTGCTTGTTAGTAGATTTTTGGCAAGACCAACACCGTAATCATGCATCAACCACCATATTCAGGACTTGGCTCCCTGCGACTTCTTTCTTTCCTCAAAACTCAAGCGACCAATGAAAGGACAAAGATTTGTCATGATTGAGAAAATAAAGACTGCAGGCTGTAAGAACTGAAGGACATACCAAAAAGTGTGTTTCAGATGTGCTTTGAAGATTTGAAAAAATGCTGGCACAAATGTATTTTATCTGAGGGGGATTACTTTGAAGAGGACAAAATTAATATTGAAGAATAATAAATACTTTTTGAGAAAATTACAGTCACCTTATTTTTTGAACACACCTAGTATATAGTACAAATACTGTTATAACTTCTCAGAGGCATTGTAGACAAGGATGATTTTTGTTCTAATGTGTAGTTTTCCTGGTTGTGTTGTTGAAAATGTACAAAATAAATACAATCAACATAAAACAATGAATCATAAATATACTGGAAAGTCTGAGAATATAAACTAACCAAATACAAAAAAATCTTTTTAGTAAAGCTTTAAATAACAGTTAGATGTTAAATAAAGAATGTGATTTTAACCCTTTATGCATGTCAATATTAATGCTATTAGAATTAATGCTTATAATAAAAACAACTATTTTATAATATATTTTCATAACATTTTCCTAGATGATTATCTCATGAAGTATACATATTTCCACAACCTGGTTACATTTCAGTCTGTTAAAAAACACCCAATTGTATTTTCTATAACAATTTAGTGAATTTTAATGCACTCAGAGTTACAGAATGTATGGAGTATTAAATGTAAGAAGAACCAAATACCAACTTTGTTAATAAATTACAATTAATGACCCGACATATAAAAAATTATTCTACATAAATAAACAATTAACAAACATTAAAAAATTAAGTTAAAATTAATAATGTTGACATTATACTTACATATTTTTTACTGTTATAACTGAAGGCTAATTATAATTACATGGTCCTTAATTAATTATAAACTACAGTTAAGTTACTATTCACACTGATACTCTCTCAGACAATTGGTAACTTTCTTCAAACTTAAATTACTTTATTGTATAATAAGAATGTAAGTATAAACTTATTGTACACATTTAATACAAGTTTTATGGAAAGAGAATATCTGTATTAAACAAAAATTACTTCTTGAAAAATTCAATATGGGAGAGATTTTTATGGGCGTTGGGTTAAAATAACTAAATGACATGATTATAAGATCACATATGTCTGTCAATTTGACACCCATTTTTCCCCAAGAGATTATTATTTGCAAGAGACCAAATTGCCATATTATTCTGTATTTTTGTGTTAAATATTTTTTATAATATATCTGAATCAAAATATATTTTTTTTTACTGAGTATATAGTCGTTTTGTGTTTTTCATTTCATGTCGTTTGTGCATCATTTCATGGGGTTGCAAATTCCAAATCCTAAAAATATAAAAACCTCTGGGAAAAAACCTCCAGAATAAAAAATAAATAACCTCCAGAAAAAAAATGTCAGTTTGAGAAAATTTTGTGTAAAATGACTGCACAACAATAAATGGCTTTAATCTAGACACAGCCCAGATATTTGAAATTTTAAAACTCTTACTGATAATAATGTTACTGCTAAAATTATTTCAATATCCTGAATAACTTACTGTCTATAAGACAATCTTAAGACGATTATTTTTTAATAATATATCTAATACCATTAAAGTTAACATTATAAAAATTATTTGAAATACTAATATTGAATTTTCTTAGGAGTAATTAAACATTGTAATTGGAAGACACATCAAAATTTAATTTAAAAAAATTAAGTTACATAAACTAATTACAGTTGTCACTTTATTTGTACTTAGACGATGAACCCTTGATAATTCGTACGAAAACAATGCACTTCATTATTTCATACCGAGGAAGCTCAAGTTCACTATAATTTGTACTCGGCTCAGCCTTCATCTCTATAATCGTACTAGCTGGGTAGATTTCTTGTTTATCTGTGTAGGTACACAGATGGCTCAATGCATGATTGACTGTTTGGATATAGAGGATGTTGTGAAACCACTGAGGCTGCATTTAATGCTAGCCTAGGAAAGTTTTGCATGGTATTCTAAGTTAAGATCTGTGCAATCTCAGCATGTGTTCATCGAGCATTAGAGGAAGGACTTACGGCATTCGAATACTGACAGGTAGCCAGGCTCTCAACTCTGTAAAAATCTCATCCAAGTTGGTATGGGATTCTTTCTGCTCCCTCTGTGTCCTGTCAAATGCTAATATGGTGCAACTAGGATGGATACCTGGGCATTATGAGATTGATGGAAATGAGAGAGAGAGTCAAAAAAGAAGCTACTGATTGACTCGTGGAACCAGAGCCCACATGCGGGATTAGTCGTACAACTGCAAGAGGTACAGTATGGAAATGAGCTAGGGAAGAGCTCATCAAGCTATGGCAGCAATTCCCTGGCCAACGATTGAGAAAACACCTTTTCTCAAGATCAGATGCTGTACTAACAAGGACACTTGTTCAGTTTAACAGGTCACTGAGGCAAGTCATCGCCATGATAACCGGACAAGGCCACATCCGGAATCATCTACCTAAGGTGGGATTATTACAAATATTGCCTGAGTGTCGTCTGTGTGGGCTGGGTGTTGAAACTGCAGCATACCCCTTGAGTGCTGGAGGCCAAAATGAGACTTTTCGGATTTCGCAACCAGATCAGGAGTTCAATAAGAACATCTTATACAAGATTCTGGAGCTTGTCAAAGGCACTGGAGTCGGTTAGGTGAAGTAAAAGGGGTACATAAAAAGCTTATAGCTGACGTGTCGGGGGCCACAGAGCCTTTGTTAGCACCCCAGGAGAAAAAAAATACTGTTTTTGTTAACACTGTCCAACATTGTTAATTTCATGGATCATAAATATTTCCTGTAATCAATGACTGTATAACCTACTGATTTCAAACATATTTACTTACTGTTAAAATATGGCTGATCTGTCATTATGAAATGGAAAAGCAATGTCTTAAGAATTTCAGGCATCAGCACTACAGAACGGGCATATCATTTATGCAGAGCTGTTGCTACTTGTTAATCATGATAATGATTATGTCAAAATATGTCTCTTTCTCTCACGGACAAAAAATGTACTGTACACATCAACTACACTGTAAATTGTTGTTAAATAAATACACACTCAATTTTTCAAATTATTTTTATCAACCTTTATATTTTAAACTCTATATTTCATCACCCTCGACAATTAACATTTTTTTCTCGTCCCTTCAAGTACGAAATATCGAGCGGCAACTGCAGTACAACCAAAGTATATACATTAGTAATTTTAAACATGTAATCTGTTGCTCCATTTGTGCTGAATGGTTTATCAATTAAAACTTTTAACAAACAGACTTGTTTAATGATATTTTAACATTTTAAATATCAACTTCAACTGGCTTCTTGCTAACTCTGTCATGAAATTAATAAATATTGTTTTTAATTCTTGTGTTTAAAAGTAAAGGCAATCACATTTCAAAGACATTATTTTTCCAATTGTAAATAAAAAAGCCAATGTTTAGGTATCAGGAAGACATGATATCCATGACATTAAAAAATTAACTCTTTCTTCATGTAACTTGGCTGCCTTCTGATATCTCAAATATGTGCAACTAGCTAAATAGTAATTAAGTTCTGGCAGTATCTACTTGACTAGTAACAAGTTGGTTTTATTTGTGACTTTCATTATTCTGCCTTCCTATAAATTCTCTAACAAGCACATAGGTGCTTTATGAAATATTACACCTTCTGAAATATTTTGTCTTAAAAATTTTTTTTTAAAAATTTAATTACACTCAACTATGGTAGCACAATTTTTATGTAATTGTTACGCACTCTTTAAATAATTATTTTGTCATAATTAATACTCATTGTTTGAAATGTATAACATAAATTTTTACTCTCCTAACAATGTATTACTTCTTTACATTCTTAAGTTAAGATACATTTTTTAAGTTGTGATAGTCTCAATTAGCTGATTTTAGGGAAGAAATGTTTCTTTGTGTTTTATTAATGTTGAGGTTAGGTTTATTATTATATTCAGGCAGGGTAGGTAAATGCTACTTTGTACCTATAGGTGAATATTCTGTATTTGGATACCCAGGAAATATGTAGACATGTTCTTTCGTTATTAAAATTTAAATAATCTGAACATATATCGAGAACTTGAAAAAAATACCTTTCTAATTTGTTTAAAATTACTTTTTGAAACCACATACATTAATATTTTTAAACAAGGCTAGTAGAAAAACAAAGGAAAGGGTTAATATACAACAAAAGTCACAGACTGTAAAGACTAAAATAAATTCGTAACAAATCAAAGTGATGTCACTAGTAAAACTTAAAAAAATTATTATCACCTTCACTCTATGCACAATCAATTGCTAATGACATTTATTAAAACATTATAAAAATGTACCTAACAATAAAGACGATATTAAGAAGGCACTGTTGTTTACCCTAAATCTTGAACAAAACACTTTACACGACAAATTTAAGGAACCAATGGTTAAATCTTTCTTCAGACTTAAAATAAAAAAGTGTCAGTTTTCATCTGAATCATCTGTTAGCATATCGTCCATGTATTTTCTTGATTCCGTTTCAAAAGATAATATTTCATCATCATTCAAATGTGATGAACCTTCAACGAATTTTGCAAATCTGAAAAGGAAAATAGTATGAAAGTATGTTAATTGAGTACTACATTGAGAAAAATTACATAAAAGCATGCACAGTTATTGTTAAAGGCACAGTAAAAATATTATATATAGTGTAACAATAACTACAGCAAACAAAACAAGGAATTAGTAACATTCTATAAAAATATAGAAGCTATTATTTTGACAAATTTCATCCAATGAATTCAGTGCTTAATGTATGAACTGACAATAAGAGGTAGGAATTGTAAAGCCTGAAAAAATATGAAAAAAGATGTACATTTTAAAAAATATATATGCTTATATTTCAAATATATGCAAGATTTTATTCTTTTATAAAATTAATTGTTATTACTCAAGTGCATCATCGAATGTTTTGTCCTCGCTTTCAATAAAGGGTAGAACAATTTTGCAATTTAACTGAAATTAATATAAGCTGACAAACAAAACAGCCAACTTTTCCAGCTACCAAAATCATTACCACTGATTCAGTTATTGTTATCGGAATCAAGCTGAATTGGATCTACTCAACTAATCCCATTCTTCAGCACTTAAATAATTATTCATCCACATGTAGCCTCGAAAGTAAATTCATTTTACGTGCAGCTTAGTTGCATGTCTTACATGTTGATAAGACATTTGTTCTTTGCAAAGTACTGTTTCTTGAAACAGCTTTTAAAGAATTTGTATATCTCATCTTGTTTAAATGGTTTTGTATTGTTCTGAATTATAGAGAACAAGAATATATTTAAGACTAGCTACAAAATAGCATTTTAATACTGATCGAGAAAACATCAGGAAAATTATGAAAAAATCTTTGTTACCTTCCAAAATGCTGGAGTGATTTTGGTTATTCCCTTTTAAATTCAGTTGTATTGCTTCCAGTAAGAGCATGCAAAAATAGAAACAAGGCCTGTTTCAAGAATAAACTATATTTTGAGCTCTTCGGCTAAGACTGTGTTCGGATTTAAAGTAAAATACTTAAAAGTATAAATTAATTTTTTTTTTTTTGTGTTTAACGTCCGATTATTGTGCAGACTTGGGCTAATGCAGACGATGGGGTGATTTATAGCGTATGAAAATGCCAAGCCCTGGCCGGGAATCGAACCCGGGTCCTCGGGGTGAAAGCCCAGTACACTATCAACTAGGCCACCGAGGCGGCTATAAATAGATTAACCTAAGTAAATGTTGATACCATATTTGAAAATGTGTTTTAGTGTTTATTGTTTATAAAAATAGTACTACTATACATTTTTCATCCCCACACATTTTGTATGTCCCTATTTGAACATGAACACAACAGGTCAATGATCCAATTCTAAATCATCACATTTTGACGACGAGTGAGATATTGCCAAATCTCTGGATGGAAAATTGTAAGTAAAAAAGGTAAATAATATACAAGTTCCTATATACAGGAACGACACAACTGCACTTTAGTGAGTACAGCTTAGACTTTGAAAATACATTTTTTCTTATTGTCACCTGTTCAACAAGCATTAAAGAAAATTATATTTTACCTTTACCATTTCCTTGCTTAAAAATAAGACAATCGATTGACAAAATATATGTACACAGAATGAAATATGACCTATATTATGAAAACAGTTTGAAACCAAAAAACATCCACTGGCAATTTTAATTAAGAACTATATGTTTTGCATCCATATATGAATGCCAAACATTTTCAGACTCCAAAGCTTACCAAGAGCATTAGACCATAATTTAGATGGACCAGAGTACAACAATTATTCACTGCTATGACTGAGACTTGATTATTTTTTAGATTTGCTTTCAAAACATTAAGCAATTTTCCTACAAAAACAAAAAGTTCCTATTGATTTTTTAAATTTTTTATTATGTTTGTTTTCAGGAATAGAATTTTTATTTTTGGATAAAAAATTTTTATTTTTTGGACACTGTTGGACGACAAGTATTGAATTTAAAAAAAGTGTTACCACATGTTTTTTTCAACAAGCTTATGCACCTCTGACATTGTTATTACAGACTTGGTCACTGGAAATAGCCTCATTACTTATACCACTAATAGAAAGAGTTGCTTTTGTTGGAGAAAGCAATGAAGAACCTTTTGTAACTGCCAGAACCAAGAAAGCTTAGATGCTTTGTATATCTTCTTAGCACCTGCAAGAACCCCTTATTTACCAACATTATAGATAAAACTGATTTTTCTTCTTGAAACTTTGGACGGGATGATTACATGGCATCCTGACAACTGTGACCACAATGACCATACAGAACTCACATGTTCAAATCCCTGATACTTAAAACAATGGCTTGAATTCAGAATATAAGGTCTCACAAACACATTTTGCTACCTGGCATAAATGTATTCAGAGACTGATTTCTTGAATGTCAAGACTAAAGAATCGATTAGAACTTTTGCCCCATATGCATAATGTGATACATCAATCCCTACCGTCTGATACTCATTCTGAGATGACAGGACAAGAACATCACAAAGTTTTAAGGGTAAATGTATGTAAGTATAAAGTGTCCAAATCGTAAGTGTAAAGTTGTAAGGCCAGGTAGCCACCAATGGAGTTGCGCTGAGCATAGCGGACTATGCACTCAAAACCGAACCTATTGTTTTTAATATAAGTGCAGTCACTGAAAGTGAAGCGGAGCTACTTGATGTCGCTTGACTCAGCTCAGCTCTATTACGCTTTTAGTGGCAGCACTTACATTAAAAACAATAGGTTAGGTTTTGAATGCATAGTCCGCTCCGCTCAGTGCAACTCTGCATTTGGTGGCTACCTGGCCTAAAGTATATGTTGTTAAGTTAGAGTACCACAAAGGACACTAAAACTCTCTTTGTAGGTGCAACTAGCCTGCCCCTTGCAATGAAAACATTGTACAAATTGTTAAATTAACATGATTTTAAAAATTCAGTTCACATATTTAAAATAGGTAAACACACATATAAATTTTGCATGCTACTTTCGAAAATCTCATTTTCATATCTGATACTCTAAAACTTCAAAATGAGAAAAATCTAAGAAGCTAAATTTTATAAAATCAATTCTATTGATATTCCTTATATATGTACTCATAAGGTTAGTTACTGCACTTAATTTGTAATAAAAATTTAGTGTGTAAGTAAAAAACCAACTTTGTTTTGTGGTTTTGTTATCCAGCCATATTTTAAAAATAATTTTTATTAAAAGAACTTTTCTACCAAAACCCAAGCTAGCAAAATGATTACAATTCAATAGCATTTATATTCAAAATCAAATAAAAAATTCCCTTACCATAATTATTTGTATCTTAAAATTTACTAAAACCAAGCACTAATACACAAAACATGCAAATAGAAGCAGACAAACAGTGTTGAAGATTTGATCATAGTCGAGCCATCATGTCAAGGTCGCCTCACACTTAATCAAACAAACAAACCTGAACTACGATGGACCAATAACAAAATATCTACTGTTGATTTTTAATATTAAAACACAAAAATTAAGTATTTAAAAGGCAAAAATTTTCTTATAATTTAAACCAAGTTAATGGTATTTTTATACAAGCTGGTGATATTTTGCTACTGTTTTAACCCCATGCATGTAACATTCCTTTACACAAAACCCAAGACTTATTTCAGCTGTTTCTGAAACTTATAGTTCTTATTCATAGAGGTGGTTGATGTTTAAATTCATTCTTTATTTTAGTAGGCATTTAAAGGTTTCAGTATACACAAAGTTTGAGTTCATTTATTGTTTTTTTATGTTTGGTGTTTAATCTCAAATAGTGTGTACATTCAGTTTAAAATTGTTAATTATCAAAGCTAAAGTTAAAGTGTAACAAGACACAAAGTTCAAATCAGCAATCAAAGACCATGATCAGATTTAAGGGAAACCATATTAATATTATGAATATTAAATTATTCATAATAAATATTATGAATTATTCATTATTTATTATTACTGTTGATTGATAATTATGTATCAATCCTAAATGAAGTTTTTACAAAAACACTACATATAAAATTTCTGAAAGTATTATTATTACAAAAATTCGGAACATGTTCTGAAAACAGCATTTGATTTACAAAATCTAATTTTATAATTATAATTTATACTTTATAATTTTATAATTTATACTCCCACAGCGTATAAATTAAAAGATTATACAGAAAAAACCAAGGAGAATGTTGTGTTAAGGACCTTGTAAATTCACAACATATGACCAAATCCCCACCATCATGCACCTTTTATGTTTTCTAAACCTTAGAGGGTCCTTGAGTTTCAAAACAGTCTTCCATTGGTTACAGTCAGGGCTCGAACAATAGCCTCGTAATTCATTCAAAGCTTTGCGAGTCTCTTCTACTCCTTGTCTGTGGTACTCCTCTTCTGTTAACAACTTCTGTTTTGTTGCAAATATTTTTCTCTTACTAGAATATTAAAGAAACAGAGAAAATAAAAAGTAAAACTTTAGATTATGGTATTAAACTTTAGGATATGGTTTTTAACTTCAAAATTGCATTAACAAGTTTTTTATAAATTCAATATTAATAAATACATAATGGAATGTAATAAGTGGTTTTCTGTTGTTCTTCATCTCCACTTCTTCGTTTTATATTTATCTCTCTCAAATTTTACATAAAACACATTTTTTTTTCAACTAAAACTAGATGACCTGTACCAATTAACAAAATTATATTCATGATATAACCTAAGAACTACTTTTATACTTTATAATAAATACTTTTTATTATGTCCTGCAGGGGGTACAGACTAGCTGCACCTATTAAAAGGATTTATATGTCCCTCGCGGTATCCGAATCTAACACACACTTACACTTAGGGAGGTGATAATAGCCTTAATGTGCTCTTTGCCTTAAAATAACAACAACAACAAACTTTTTATTATGTGGTCAGCTGTAGGCTTTTTTGTAATATTTATTTTAGCTACATGTTTGGCAGCACACAGGCTGCATCATCAGGCTAGGTAGTTAATTACAAACACAATTCTATATTACAATAACTTGAATTTATATATAAAATATACACATTTTTTTATTGGACAAGGGATTGGTCCAAAATAGAAAGAGTAAATCTTATGACAGTAACTGTAATCTTCAATCTATTACCTTGAGGTGTGCAAGTAGTTCAGAGACATAGCATACTGACTGTTATCTTAGTCACCACGACCACTGACTCCTTTGTTTCATTATAATTATACAATATACATAGTACTAACCATAAATAGACTAGATTCTTGATCCAAGAGAAAGGCAGGTTGTACATTGCCAGCACCACAAAGTCTAGAGCCAGACTGGCCTCTTGGAAGTGACTGCTCCAGAACACCAGTGCCAAAGCCATACACTGAAATACACTAATTTCAATCAGATCTTTCATAAACTATTAATGACTGCACATAATATTTTTGTATAATTTAATAAATGTTCTTAAGGATCATGATGATTAGATAAAACTTAGTTACAGCTAGAAAATTTACGAAAATAGCAGAGCTCTAAAATTCATTTTAAATCAATGCAAAAAAAGTGTTTTCCTTGTAATTCTGATACCAATTTACAATTTATAAGTGCCTAATACTTCTTACTTACGGAATTAAAAACATATAAAAGTTATGTGATGATCTAAACCAAACTAGTATTGATTTAATTAAATACTCTACAGATTAAATAGGTTAGACCTACAAAACAAATAATATATATTATACCTAAGGGAAAGGTTATATAAACACAGATGTTTATAGCCTAAAAGGAATATAGAATAGTATAAATACATACATTAAATTGAAGTATGAAATCAAACATTCAATTTATGAGATGAAAATAACTTCTTTAACAAAAGTTTGTATTAACACTGGACATATTCTAGTCTAGCATATAGCCTAAAATATTTTGATACTTGTTTGGAAAACACTAAGGGATATTACTATGATTGGAAATAAATAACAGACTTTGACATATCCGTTAGTATTTTGTAAATATAGTATAATAAAAAATCTTGTAAAATATATCTACTAGGAAATTTATTTTGTTAATCTATAAACATCAAAAATTGAATAACATTGATTACTTTTTTTTGTAAGAATAACATACGTGAAATGACCTGCTATTGAGATTTTATAAGTGGGAAATGTATACATAGTGTAGTCTACTACAATTTATAATTTATACATAGACAATCAGATTATATTTATTAATACAACCAAGGGCATACTACGATACAGATGTAGACAAAAAACATAGTCGACAACATTACCTGTGATGTCACATTAAATTGGCCTACACAGATTTAGCATTATTGTAATATAATAATTAATTAACCAGCGGGAATGTATAGAAATGATTAATACAGGCGTATTCAGCAGTTCACCTTATTTTGTATACCTCAGAATACAAGGAATAACTTCAAACATTTTACATTTGTAAATAATTAGAAGCAAAACGCCATGTTTAATGTATTTTATTCGAATGGCAGATAAAGGGATGAAAGCAATATAACAGATCTAAATTATTATGAAATGGGTGTACAGGTTCTAACTTAACATTGGAATTGTGTTATCAAAATAGCAACATTAACACTAACACAAGTAGAAAAACAATGACAATGAATAAACATTGTTAAATGAAAAGAAGTTATATGAAATCTTTTTCTACATAACATTATAAGTTCAGTACAGTTCTGTATACTGTACACTGTTCAGCTAAATATGTCCAAAGCTAAATTTGTTTAACTATGTTTGTTTCATGTGTTAGCATACTAAATTCAAAGTTGTAGACAGGAATGTCGTGCTGTCAGCATTTATAACATACTTAGTTTACACGATGCTATCTCGAACCACACTCCAAGGCGGTTGTTAGGATTAAAATATAATTTAGTATAAAATAACTACTATACAAAATATTATGTAATACTGGTTGATAAACTGTAAAGAGTATAACTTGCAATGTTAATAGGTCCATGATAAAGCGTCAACACCAAAATCTAACCAAGTTTACTTTACTGACTGCGGTAGAAATAAAATTTAATAATTTATCAGCCTCCATTTGAGACGGATCATGATTGAACATCAGTGTTTGCTGCTAGGAATAATTGTAAAGTTTGGTGCCAATAATGTAGAGTTTGGTTGTAAAGAGAAGCAAGATAAAGAAAATAAAAGTTATTATCGATGTTTTACAGATAGTTCATTTTTAATTTTGTATAATAAATAAATAACAGTATAAGCTTTATATGTGATTGTTGTTGTCTAAATAAACACATAATAGTAATAATAATAATAGAAATAACTTCACATGCAATAATGCTGTTGGTTAAATAACTAATAATAACAAAAATAGCTTCATATTCAATTATTCTATTGGCTAAATAAACAAATAATAATAAAATAGCTTTACATGTGATTATGCTGATGGTTCATTAAAATCATATTTAAACAAAACAGAAAAAATAAAATGAACAATATTTAATAACCAATGAATCAGTAAGCCCCTGTTAGAGATACTAAATAATTATAATAATAATAGTATCACATTTAACATTAGTGAAAGTATCAAATATTATTATTTTCAAACACAACTAATTTTTATGTTCATAGTTAAAACTGTATTTTTTTACACCTCACATGAATAAAATGTAAAACCTATGAGGTTAGTTTGTGAGATGTACAAATTTTAGTTTTATTACTAATAAATATAAGTTTGACAAAAATTAGTGAAACATTTTAAGAACAATGTGTTTATTTTACGCGTATATTTAAGAAAATATAAAAGTATTAATTATATTTAATTACTGTACACATGCAAAACTGACAAAATAATGCACATCTTTTGTTTATATGAATATTATTTATTTTTAAAACAATAAAGTACACATTTATTACCTGCAATGTCCACTTGATTATGTTCTTACTACGGGGATTGGAAACAGGCCCTTTCCAGTAACACACTAAGAAGCTTATCAGACCAGAAATGGTAAAGTATGTAATCACATAACTTTTGTAGTAGACAGCGACCATACGCATGTTGGTCCAGAATATTTGGAAGAAGTACATGCCTATTGTCCAACCGCCAGCCATTACTCCATACATTAGCGGACGCTGGCAAGCAAAAAATTTTCAACTTACTTTAAATATAAGGAAATTTAGATCTAAAATCTAAAATTTATAATTTTTTTTGAAGAATTTGCCAAGTAAAAATGTGATTATTCAGAAATATAATTTACTATATATGCCTATATATATACATATATGAACTCAGATGTTATATCAGTTTGGATTTAGCATTTTTTTTTCATAAACTTAGCCAGATGCCATATTTTTTTAAATGTAAAAATGTCCTGGTTTTATTGATACTAAATATTATACTTCCTGGCTATAGTGTTTTATGTACAAGCATAAAGGAGGAAAAGTTTAAAGTGGCAAAGAAGTAAATAAGAAAGTTACAGCCACCAGAAAAATGTCTTCAGAATAACTACTGTTGATAAAGGCAAGTCTCAGCTACCAACATTTGTCAATCTGTTAAAACACATTTATGTTTTCAAGATACAGTGTTTATTTATTCTATCCCACAGATACACCCAAACCCAGACTTGTAATGCCTCCTCTCTACAGAAAGATAAATGGATTCTTATCTTCCATAATTTACAAAATCTGTAATGGTTAAAAAACATAATGACTTAGTAATGTAATGATTTAACAGTAAGCATAAAGATATAAATAATATGACTTTCTTGTACTGTATTTTAAAGTATGTACTGTATTATTTTACATATCACGAGCACAAGATCTACATCACTTAGTTAATATTAAAAAACATAAATATACTGTAGGCTCTTAACGAAAATAATGTATTAATGAAACAATAATTTTTTCACTTATTATTCCTAATCAATCTTTAAAATCACTTTTTTTACATTACTCAGATATAATGTAATTTATTTTCCTAGTCTCTTTAGAGGTTATAACCAAGTTCCACTGTATTTATAATTACAATTTTTTAAATCAGATCATTATATAAACAGATTATTATATTTAAAAATGCAAACTTACCCATATTTTATACAATCAACAGTTTATTCAATTTCATACATAATGTAAACTTTGATTAACCCTTTGATCATCACCAACTGTTTTAATCGGCTATTAAAGACTATTTGAATAACACCATGGGCCAATATAATCAGCTTCGTTAGTCTGAATAGTGCCATGGGACAACATAAATGGCTTTCAGAATGTCTATTAATTTATCTTTTTTTTGCACCAAAATGTTTTCATTTTATACATTTTAGAAATTATTTTTTATGAGATTCTTGAGTTCTATGAGATTTTTATATTTCAATGTACTGTAGTATGTCTCACGTAATTTGGTAGCACTTGACACTCTTTTTACACCTTTTTGAGCCATTCTAAATCACAAGCATAAGTGCTGACTATAGCTGGACACGAATGTGATATCATATGTTAAGTAGCATCATGTTAGGATAATTCTGTGTCACATGTTTACTTTTGCTATTGTATCAACTAATGTGTAGCAGAGTTATAATCAGCTATTGTCATAATTGTGTTTTTATTAGACAAGGCAGTAAGTATATGCTATACTATTTAAATGAATATTCTGTTATTTTCATTTAAAAAATTAATAATAAATAACATTGCCATATAATTGTTTTTTTCCTAAAAATATACAGTAGTTGTAGTTGAAGTTCACAACTCTTAATTAAATTTTCAGGATTTACATACATATAATCGATACAAAATAAGAAATAAAGCTTAAGAGCAGAAATATTATTGTTTGTATATTTATAAAGTTTTAAAATTAAAACTGTTTATAAAAATAAACATTTTGTATTTCTGAAGAACAAACATTCTGAAGAAGACAAAATCAAAATCATTATTCTATTTTTGATATTAGCAAAGTTATGATTGCTTAAGTGCTTATATTAAAACAGCCATATAGGCTATGGCGATATTGGCGGCAACGATGGTCTGACACTTGAGGCAATAATCTTAGAGGCATTTGATGTGACTTTTCGTTTAGGACATAGCAAAGGGTTAATAAAACGAGACTCTTACAAAATAATTAAAAACAACAATCTTGACTTACTCTAAATGGCAGAAGCTTTGATACGAAATAAACAAGAAATAAAAAGCAAGCAAACATGCCAAGTAAGATCCCACATAAGTAATAGAAGAAAACGTTGTCGCTGAGACGTTGGGCAGTAAAGAATAGTATGACGCCTGACACACACATCAGCACTCGCCAGTAATCTATGCCTGCAAAATAGTAAACAGATTATGAACTACAGTGATGTGAATGACAAAGAATTCTTGTTATAGTCAATTTTACCTGAATGGTATGATGGTTGCATGTTAAGTAATATATCATTGCTGTACCAGTTGTTACTAAAGCATCTGACTTAACCAATATACTGTAAATTTCCCTAAAAAACAGCTGATATTTAGAATTAAAATGTTTTTAACTACATAATTGTTAAGGTTAAACTGTCTGAGTTGAAAGGCTAATGTGGCAATTAAACCAAAAGGTCTAAATAATTTTTATCTAACCCGTTGATATAGTGGTTCCACTTGTCCAATTAAGTTTAACAACTCTGACATTTGATAAAATATTACAATTTTTAGGCAAATTAATCTATGAAACTGTATGGAAAGAAAATGTATACTTGATATAAAAATAAAAAATATACAAAAATCTTGAACAAAATTAAAATATATTACAACATTAATGTTTTACCCTGATATCAATATTGCAGTTTGTGGGCTTCCGATTGTTTACAATTTTTATGCACCATTAACCAGATTTATTTTAAAGCCACTAAATGTGTTAAAGAAATCAATACTTACGTATAACATTTAGCATTAATTTGTAGTTTTCATCAGTTCTAATACCGACACATGTTGAATTGAATGGGTCCATTTTAATATCTCGACCCCTCAAAGAGATAAAGTTAAAGCTCCAGTACGACCTAAGAGACTCAAACTCCTCTAATACTTGCTGTCCACTAGATCCTTCATACAAGTCATACTGGTTTGGATGTAGATCTATTTGCAGCTGCAATAAAAATTATTTATTTCATAACAAATTATTATTAGACTTTAAACAGTGCTTGGTGACATACATTACTTCTGCAGGTTATGCTAATAATCAGGTAAGTCTAATTCATAAGATAAATATTTAAGTTAGCACAGCAGTTCTGGTCTGAGTAAGTAAGGTAAGAAAATGGTCTCTTATAAAATATTTCGTTACCTAATTATACAAAAAGTCTATGACATTGTTACAAAATTGTATATGTGAAAAAGTAGACACAATTTTATGAATAAACTTCAGTTAAAAACAACCATGAACTTATTATAGTTTTAGCCAACAATTTGATTAGTTGCAAAATTACAGCTTATCTAATTTTAAAATGTAAGATTATCTTATTTGCCATGAAATACTATGCTTAAGCCTTGTTTTAAGTAATAATAGATACTCTATTGTTTTTTTTTATTAGTAAGTAAGGAGCACTCGTAGCTCACTTGGTGTGATAGTGGGAACTAAAACTTGGATTGTATCTAGTAACTGTTGACTTTTCCATTTGTTAGAATCCTTATTTCCATTACCCTAACTGGCATAAAGTAAAGATTTTGATCCCCTCAAACACATAAATAAAAACAACATATTTATTAGATAAGGTAATTGCTTTGGTGGTATTTTAGAGGAAACAGTTTTTAATTAGCTAGGATATAGTTTTTGATTCCATACTAAATTCGAAGACCAGCATAGTTATACCACTTTTTTACTATTATTATCTTACAAAGAATTTACTTAATTATGTTCTGTGCTAGTAAATAAGCCTAAAAATTGAATTTCAAATCACTTATAATAAAAATAAAAATCATGCTGATAACTAGGGCATGTAAATTTATTTAAATAAATATTTTTACATTTAAATAAACATTTTGCAATAAATATCTAAATCTAATTTAATATTTTCTAATTCACTTCCTAAAAAAATAATATATGAAGAAGATGAGAATATAAATCGAAATACAATTTTCCACTGAACCGATGTTATAACTGAACTTTAGGCTTACAGATAAAAGATGAAACGGAAGTGAGTATTGAAGCGAATGAGTCGTCTCAAAACTAAAAAAATAAAATAAAATAAAAATTGACCTTGCCTATATAACTTCTAATTTTAAGAAAATTGCAACAATTGAAAACTTGGAAGAAAAAGGATGTTGCTCTCACTAGTACTTTGGAGTTAACACTATCATTCTGCTTGGAGCTTAAATCATTTCCAGGTAAA
Organism: Callitettix versicolor; assembly: GCA_022606455.1. Classification (NCBI taxonomy): domain Eukaryota; kingdom Metazoa; phylum Arthropoda; class Insecta; order Hemiptera; family Cercopidae; genus Callitettix; species Callitettix versicolor. The sequence goes on along the minus strand of CM040190.1, from coordinate 31,643,682 downwards.
ATCAGAAAAGAAATCAACCAAAAATATAAAGCGGTATTAAACAAAAATCTAGACTATTCAATTTTACTATGAATAAAAAACAAGCTTCTTGAGATCCTTAATGAAGAAAAATAAAGATTTTTAAGTATTGAACGCTTAAGCCTTTAACATATATCAACGTTTAAATATGTTCCAATTACTGCATGTGATGTGGAAAGAAGCTTCTCGCAATATAAAGCTTTGCTTCGAGTTAATCGAAAAAGTTTTTCTTTTGATCATTTAAAAAGCAAAATATTTATACGCAGTATCTACAAATGTTTTTTAATATAAACTTGGTTTATTATGAACTTTAACATTTGTAGGGTTTTGTGTATTAAAAAATGTTAGTAATATATTGAGTTTTTAATAAATACTTCATCTTTTTTGTTAAATATTGTATTTAAATTTCTCATTTTTAAAATAAATTAAGATCTGGGCCCTACTGATAACTTACATGCACAAATTGTATACTAGCATAAGCTAGTGTTTTTAAATAATAATAATTAATAGGCTTATATACAGTTTAATATATAATTGCTATTGTCAACTTGTTTGCTACAGTAACACTTCCTTCATTATTTCATTAAACTTTCTTGTATTAAACCTTGGACATTCTTAAGCTCGAAAAAGATTTTTGGTCAAGACAAAGAGCTGTACTGAAATATGTTCAAAATATATACATACAACTTCTTTTATTACAGCTGAGACTATTTTTATATAATGCCTTACTTCACATCGCAAACATCAAAGACACTTAATTTAATTACACTAGAACTTCACTTGATAATAAAATCTCAAGTTGAGAAACCAAACTAAAATCTGAAGAGACGGACAAGCCATCTCTTGAAAATCAGATTTTAGGTGCTACTATATTTTGTTTTGACCTCATTATTTTGCTTATTTATAAAAATAGTTTAATGTTTTTATGAAATGAGAAAATAATAAGTCATTCAGTTCTATATTTATTAATAGTGTTTTTAAAGTTAATCTTAAGTTAAAATATTTTTATATTTGGAAAAAAAGTTACTTCAAATGTCAAATTTATTTATGATCTTAACCTACATCTTATGAACTTTTAAAACAAGTATTTAAGACTTGCATACCATAACAGTTTCCCAAATATTAACTAAATGCTTGGAATGGCCTGCATAACAGTAAATTACAGGAAACTGGCGTTGTGAAGCGTAGGGTTCATGATGACAGCATGCCATTGGCTTTCCAGGAATTAAAAGATGTTCTAAAAACATAAAGGTATATACATATATATAAAGGCCTATAAGTTTAATAAAACATATGTAAAAAAATCAATAATATTAATACATTTCTCTGACTTGCAAAACAATAAATAAGACCTATTATAAATGGACCACTATATTTTACAAAACCAGCTAAACTACCCAAGATATCAATGTCTACAGCTGGTCAACAGATTTTTTTTTCTTTTTTTTGTAAAGCAAAAAGCACATTGAGGCCATTATCACCTCCCTAAGTGTAAGTGTAAAGTGTTAAAGTCGTAAGTGTAATGTTGTAAATGTGTGTGTTAGATTTGGGTACTGCAAGGGATTTCTAAATCCTCTCAATAGTTAGTCTGCACCCCTCTGCGGGTTGGTCAACAGTAAAAATGAGGATGGTAACTGTTTACTTTATGATCTTCACCTGTAAATTTCTATTATCTAAATATATGACTTTGTTTTTATTGTTATAGATCAAACATTTATAAAGGTTAGAAAGTATATTTTAAAAGGTTACCTTGTTAAATAGGCCTACTACCTGAGTGCATGTTGTCTAGTGGATAACCAAAAACAGGTAAACGTATGTGCACTATAACTATACTGCTCATTAACACAATATAATCTGAGTGAAAATAGATTTTCAAATCAAACATGAGCCTATGTGATAAATGAACAAGATGTCTAAAATTTGATAATAAAGTAAATTAATAAATTGTAATAAAATTAAGGTATTTATACAAGAGATACTACTTATTTTCATGATTATAAGTAATTTTTCATTTACTACCTACATTATTATTCAATATAATGATATCAACCTGTGTAAGATTAATTTTTTTGTAAGTTGAGATTTCATGCAATTTTTATGGAACTATTTTGTGGCATTATTGACATTGACTACATGGAGTATGCACATAATTTCCTACAACAAGGTCATAGTTGCTGGTACTCTTAAATTGTCAGCTGCTATTTGGGAACTTAGCCAAATACTTTTAAGCAAAAGTATTGGTTTGGTTGTGATAATTTTTTAAAATTGTTTTCAAACTTCTAGTTATTTTATTAATTTTTATTATTCTTTATCCTTATTAAATAGTGTTTTTGTGAGATAAAACACATTACTAACTTCAACACAATAGTAATGGTTAAGTTTAGCAGGTAACTTTTTTTGATCTCCCACACTTTTATATTTTTAATGGTCATGAAATTGTTTTCGTGAGAAAAATGTATATTAGCATCCAGCTAATGCATATTTACCAAATTGAAAAAAAACCAGCAGCCTATTAAACTGTAGCCTAATGACTACTGTCATTTAGTTATTTAAATTTTATATTTTTAAATAAAACTGTTACTCTGCACTAACTAAACATTGTTTTAGTTCCCTTATGATACAAATCTAAATTTTCAAAAAATTGTTAGGGTTTCACTTTTATAGAGCGCCAGCCGCCTCAGTGGCCTAGTTGATAGCGTACTGGGCTTTCACCCCGAGGACCCGGGTTCGATTCCCGGCCAGGGCTTGGCATTTTCATATGCTATAAATGATCCCATCGTCTGCATTAGTTTAAGTGTGCACAATAGTTGGACATTAAAAAAAAATTTTATAGAGCACCAAATGTACTTTTTTCTTGTTTTGTTCACAAAAATTAGTACTTACGAAGTTAAATAAATCACAAATATTATATATATATATATATATATATATATATATATATATATATGTAATATTTTTGTAATTTTATTTTCAGGTGGAAATATAAGGTAGGGCCCTATGTTAATAGGGTTATGTTTAATCCCACATCCCCTAAGACATAAATATGATATAGTTCAAGCCTAATACATCACACATATTACAGTTATGATACACATATATAATTATTTTAACAAACAATAAAATGCTACCACAATAAAGTATAAATAATAAATAATAACGTCAATAAATACATGTTTAACCTCTCAAAACATAACAGAAATGTTTTACCGGTAGCAAGAGGATTTGCACATGTTATACTTGAAAGTAATACCACTACAGTAATCAGTATAACGAAAACACATTTTTTAACACATAACATTATTTAAAATTTAGTTATTGTTTATGAATTATTATTGAATTTTTTAAAATTATTATAATCAAACTTTTTAAACTGTTTTTGGTTTGGAACAGATCGTACATGAACATGAACAACTTATGCAGTGTGGCCAACCTAGTTCCAGTCTAATTTCTTGAATGTATTACAGATTATTCCTAGTTTATGAAAACATTCCCTAAATACAAAAAACTTTATGGTTTATATTTTATTACTTTTCTGAGAGATTCTTTCATACTCATTTCTAATACGGTAATAATTCTTGTCTACTTGCAAATGAATTTTACTCTGCTATTTAAATTTTTACTTTAAAATTATATTACAGTAGTTATATTAAAAGATCAGTTCTTTTATATTAATTCGTAAAGATCAACTGATTTTATTGGACAGCTGATAAACTACAATAAGTTTTATGTTATGCTATTAAAAACTAGCTATGTTAATTTGTCTTTTATATTAATTCGTGACGATCAGTTGATTTCATTAAACAGCTGATAGGTAATAATAAATTTCTGGTTATGTTGTTAAAAACTAGCTATGTTAATTGTTTGTGTTTTTGAATAAATTATCGTAGTTAAAATTAAAAAAAAGAGAAAACATGATACATGATTTTTATTTTTAGTTCAATAACAGACATTTTTATCTAGATTTACAGCAATAGAAAGTTGCAAAAAATAATTGCTTTTATCTGTTTAAATTGATTTACATCTATTTCTTTTTGTGTTTAACGTCCGACTATTGTGCACACTTCGGCTAATGCAGACGACTGATTTAAATCTAATAGATCAAATGAAGGATGTAGATCAAAATACTGCATAATTTATAGGTATTGTATGTATAATTACACATACAGTAGCATAATTAATTGTTGTACAGGTAAATTTAAATTATTTACTATAGTTGGATAAATAAATTTGTTACGTTCTTTGTGACATTTTAAATGTTTATTATTTTATCAATTTCAAAATTAATTATTTTTCAAAGACCGTCTTTACACTATTTAATTTTATTGCTTTTCGCATGAAAAGTAAATTTCTAAGATGACTTTAATATTAACTTGTTAGTATTTTGAAAAACAAATATAATTTAAATGGAATAAAACTATAAATATTATACAATTGAATAAGTAAAATAAATATAAATTCTACAGCACTTTTTTTTTTTTAAGAAAATCAAAATAACGTTATGTCTATAAATGTAGCCTGCAGTTTTTTTTTTTAATATGTACAGTATGTTTTAATTTCAATAGTATTATTTATTCAGGATACCAATTTATTTATTCTATAAATACTTCCTTGTATCTGTGAGATAGTACTGTACTTATAACAGGTCCTAATTTATTACTTGTACTGGTACAATAGGTCACTTGATCGCCGTGCCTGGGGTTAAACAAATCCCTTCCTCTAGAATCTAGAATAATCTAATCTAACTGCACTTTAAGAGGATTTATTTTTAAAATTAATTTGTGGGATAAATATATAACTACTTTAGATTAGATAAATTACACCAATACTAATACCACACACAGATTATATAGGACAATACTGCATATGACTAATACTGCCTAATGTTCAATTGTTCATTTAGGATTTAGGAGGTGTTGCTTCGTAAGTGTTAGAAATCTAACCCACAGATTATACAGAACATATGGTCTAAACCATTTGTTCTAAATAAACTTGGTCTAAACTGTCATAACTTTATCCGTTTATATATGGTCACAGTAAAATCAAATTACACGTCCAGTGTCGTAGTCACTCAATTTGATTTGTATTTCTTAACTAGAACTGTTGAAAAAAAGGATAGTGGGGCTTACATAACTGCAAGTAAATTTTGAAAGATTAATTTATTTTGTTGAAATGTCAAACTAAAATTCTTTTAAAATCTTAAAAATCAATCAGCTGTTGTAATTTACAGTGTTGTAGAAAATAAAATTTTTAAAGTTATAAGGATTATAATTTCTAAATTTTAAAGGTAGTTTAATTAAATTGGTAAATTCTTAAGAACAATTTGCGTTAGAAAACCCAAAAGTAGTTAGACTAGCTATCGGCAAACATAATACCTGTTTTAAAGAAAACGATGTTCTAAGCGGTTTAATTAGTGTGGTAACGGCAGTTAGGGGCTGGTATTAAATTTACTGGAAGTGGACCTAAGGTAGTTGACAATTTTAACCATGACATGGATTCAGTTACAATAACCAATGGTAGGTCAGTAATATATTAATATTACATATTAACCATATTGACCAGTGGTAGGTCAATAATATGTTAATAATGTTCTTATTATTACAGAACATGTATTAATATTAATGTTCTTATTATTACTTTAATGTAAAACTGTTTTTTTTAAAGTTGGGTAAATAGACTATGGGCTAAGAATGTTAGTTTACACTTATAGGCTTATTGTCTTGGTAATTTATAATTAACCCTGGAATACTAACATTATTTGTAGTACTACTATTAATAATATACGCCAAATTTACGTACATTTGTATTTTAAGTGTATAAAAGAAGAGAAAAACTTTTTATTGTAAAATTTTGAGGTCAATACATCCTAGTATATTATATTATTTTACTTTTATAAACTTTGTATAATATTTTACAAAAAGATTTTATAAAAAAAATGCAAAATTCACAATTTATTTCCACTATAGTACTATTAAATAATTACAAAAATAATAAATGTTAAACGTCTTTATGTAGTTAGCACGTTATAGGCTTCACTTAACAAGTTGGGAAAATTTTGAAATGATGTTCACCACAGATTGGTCTATGGCACTTTGTGCAATAATTGGTTATCATTCTGTTTTTTTTTATAACGACAAAAGGAACAATGCTTTTTTTGTCCAGGCTGGTGAAAACCACACACACCTTCTGGCGTTCTCTCATTTACGGGGTTTCCCAGAGCTTTGTGAATAATATTTTTCAGCTGACCAGACATGCCAACTCCTGAACCCATAATTCTATCTTCCTGCCAAGGTGCAGCCAATTCTTTATGCAGCTCTACCATAAATTCCATTCTTGATTTTACATGTCCCTTTTCTTTTTTGAAAAATTGGTGTGTGTAAACAACATAACTATTTATTGCAGCCAAATTTAACATATTATAAAAAAAACACAGAGGCCATCTTTTGGTTTTCCTCTCACAGTTCATAGACTGGCACATCTGGTCTAACGTATCTACTCCGCTTTTTGTACTGTTATAAGTATGTACTATTTCCGGTTTTCTTGATTCCTCTCATACAGAAACATCATCGTGCATTGTTGAGATGAGGGCAACAATTTTGTTATTTTTTCTTGGTTTAAAAGAAACTGCCATCACTTCTGAGGTTTCTGAAAAAAGAAATAAAGAGGTTCCTGGTCCTCGGTTTTTGTATTTTGGGTCCACAAACTCAGGAGGTAATTCAGTTTTATTCTGATTTACCTAAATGGTTCCAACACAGGTCAGTTTATAATCTGTCAGTAATAACTCAGCAAGAGAAATGGAAACAAACTAATTATCCATGGTAAGATTTCGGTTACGTCCTTTGATTGTTCCAATAATTTTCTTAACATAATAATCTGCAGCTGGTTCACCTATAGGTACAGATCCTTTACCAAGTTGTACTTCAGCATCGAGCATATAATTAGTGCCGCTGTCACATAACATAATAATCTTAATCCCATACTTGTTTGGTTTACTGCTCATATAAACTCGAAATGGACACCGGCCACGAAAACCGACCAACTGCTCATCAATAGTACAGTATGATCCTGGCCTGTAATTTTCTCTACAGTTGTTGAGTAGGTTGTTCCAGATCTCTTTAATTGGAGCTAACTTACTGTCTTTTCTCCTCTCCTCTCTGGTTTCCCTCTCATCAAATCTGAGACAGTTTATAAGGAAGTTGAATCTTTCCCTAGACATTGTCGCTCTATATCTAAAACCACAAAGTGAGTCGTCAAACATCAGCGTAGGAAGATGATTGTCTTTCATTGCACCAGAAAATAACAGTATACCTAGTAAAGCTTTTAACTCTTTTATGGACATGTTAGCTAAGGTAGCATTCAATTTAAAGTATTTTAATCTTTGAACTTCAATTTCTTTATTGGTTTGCTCTAAAATTATTATAATAATATCATCACTAAAGAAAAGATTAAAACATTCCAAGGGATCTGCATTTGTGTTTTTTGTTGGACCAGGCCGAATATGTATTATATTTTTACTTGACGTTTTTCCAAGTTTGAGTGCCTTCTTCGTTGACCATTCGTAACCTTTCTTTCCATAAAATTTTTCCTCTTCAATATTTACTACAAGATCGTCACAAGGGATATCGACGAAATCTACTTCTTTTTCGACTTATTTGTGAAGCAGTGATATTGTTTGGTGTTGATTGTTCAGATATCCTTTTACGCTTTTTCTGCAGACTTTTAGAGGAAGCTGGTTCAGCATAACTTCTCTCCACATCTAGAATGTTATTTACAGTTTTAGTGCTAATGTCATTATTTTCATCTTCATCACTTTCTTCATTACCAGTTAACACAAAATCGGGGTCATCATCTGTATCATCGCCAAATAACGATTCTTGATCGGATTCGACGTCAAGATTATCTTCTTCTCCACTTTTGTTTTTTTCTAACTCTTCCAAAATTTAAAGAATTCCAATACTTGAGTGAGACACCATTTGTTCTAAAAGCCAACAGAATTAATTACTAAACAGTTTATTATTTTATTTTCAAATGTACTTAAATTTGTGTTTTTCCAACTGTTAGCTAAACATGACATTTTTTATGTCGTCTTACTCTTGGCAATAACAATATTATTATTCATAATATAAAAAAAGTATGTTCAAAGAAAGTAAAGCTGCACCAATAATAGTTAAAAACTAACGCTAATTAAAATAAAAATTTTACTTACCAAATAAAAACAATAGTGTTCTTCAAGTCGATGTTCAGATTCAGTACTTGGTTAATAATATACGTTTAAAATGCATCCACAAAACATAACACTATTAATAATAATACGCCAAATTAACGTATAACTTTTTTCTATAACTACTAATATACGTAAAATTTGCGTGGTATCTAATCAGAATTGATATATAACAGGAAAATAACAAACACTTAACATCCACTTGACACGGCAGTCTAGGCGACACTAACTGATGGGAGCACTCCTACAAAGAGGGGGGTGTAGGCTTAAAAGGAAAAAAGCCAGACACAATTGCAATGGCGGCACACGTCAAAAAGACGTATATTAGTATGCTAGGGTTAAATTGGGTAATTATGTATTAGTTTAGTGATTAGCATAATTACAGTTTATATATTCCTGTTAATTTTTCTGAAAAAGTAACATGCCTAGTTCTGCCTAGTTTTCAGAATAACTGTTGAATTTTTTTGGTGTTCTCAAATACTGATGAAGTAGATCTAAATTAGTGATTTTTTAATAATCTGTAAGCTGTAGGTATTGATATAATTAATATGTCTCAGCTTATTACCTAAATTATGAATTATTTTTGTTCTTTGTCATACACTTACGATGAAATCGGCTATTACAAATACAAAACTGGTAATAATAGTAAAAAATGTACAGTAAAACTAAGTTTTTGGGACTTTTATTAATTTTGAAAATGTTTGCACCAAAATGCTTTATCATATGCCCATATTCATATTAATAATCCAAAATATAAAAGTGTGGAAACAAAAAAAAGTGACAAACATAAGCTCAAAATGACTACTGTACAAAAGTAGAAAACATGTTTTTCTTCGTGAAAATGATTAATTAAATGCATATTAATAATAATGAAAAGATTGTACTTTTTATTTAAAAAAAGATCTTCAGGACATAAATTGACTTGGTTGTTGGGTGTATAATTTGGTTGTAGGAAACATGTTTTTCCTACAATTGCGAAAATGATTAATGAAATACATGTTGTAAATAATGAAAAGAATATACACTTTTTTTTTAAAAAAGAACTCAGACCACTTGGTTGTTAGGTGTTTGACTCAGTTATTGATAATTAACTAGTATTCTGTAAAAGCTACTAACCTGTGTAAGGAGTGTTATCGCCATATAAAGCTGTTACTTTGTAAAAATGGACACCAGTATAATTCTGTAATAAAAGGCTAAGAATTGTAATTTATCATAATAAATTTAATCATTACAGGTTAATATCTCTCAATAAAATAACATAGCCTATAATAATAACGATAATAATAATAAGTTGTTTAAATCATTACTTTTGTAAAAGTCATGAAAAGTCAGAAGTACTATGTTCTTAATTTTGACTTATATTGCATATATATATATATATATATATATATATATATATATATATATATATATATACATATTATAATGCAATAATGCAATTATATTATAATGCAATTTTCAGTTATTATTTATTAGATATTTTGTTATGGTAATAGAAAATGATTAGTAAATGCTTTGTTAACACCGCATCACACGCATCATGTAGTAACATTACTACACACATTGGCAGCTTTGTGATGCGCATCTATATGAAGTTGTTTATGTCAATCTGTATTTTATTTATTTATTTGTTTTTTTAGGTACTGTACTAATATTTTTTCTAATAAAACTGAACAACTTTTATTTATGTACTGAAACATTACTGTATATACATTACAGAGACAATTGTTATTACTTACATTAAAGTGACGATTTATTTAATCAAAAAAATGTAACTATGCAGTTGACTATGTAGTTTTTGCACGTGACAAACAATTCTGTTAATATGAAAGCTGAATATAGCATATTCAGAGATATTACTTACTTGTCATTGACTATGCAATTTTTGCTCATTGACGCTTTATGTTCTCCACAAATATGTCATTTGCATGTTGAGTAGATTACTGAAATTGTCTTTTAGTTTTTTTTAGTAGGACAGAAATTGCATAATTTTCTACTTGATGGTTGACATTTTCCATTATCAGGAAGTAATGGTGGGGTATTATTCTTCTCTTTCAGGAATACTGAACAGTTCTTGCAGTCTTGTCTTCTTTGAATTAAGAATTTGTATTTCATAAATGCATCGCTTTACTTGATCTTCAAGTAGATTTCTTGAGGATCATTTTTTTAAATTATTTTATTTATTTTAGAATTACAAGTGGTCTAAGACCAACAAATAATTTTACATTAATATACCAATAATTTTTACATCTACAATAATTTTTACATCTACCAATAATTTACCAACTTAGTCCATCCATTGATATCTTAAGTTTTGCTTCTTTGAATTACTACTTTAAACAATCTCTAACACTGCATTACACCAGCTCAAAAGGTTTAAGCTCTCAATCGTCGAACCAAGTTCCGATTGTTTAGCAGTTGCCTAGCCTCATTGTTAACATGTTGCTGCAATCTCTTTTCATGCTTGCATTCATATTTTTTTATTTCTTCTTCCACTGTTGAAATGCTAAGGTCTCGATGGATATCCTGGTTATGAACGTACCATGGAGCATTCACCGTATATATTTCTTATAACCTTATTTGGGAATATTTGTATCGTTCTGATGTTAGCTTGTTTAGCACAACCCCACAGCTGTATCCCGTACAGCCAGACAGGTTTAAAGATCTGATTATATATTAAAGAAGGTTCATATGTTTATCCTTCTTTACTTTATAAAAAACAAATGATTTTTGTTTTTTTTTGAAATTGAAGTCAAGCTAGTAACACTAGTTGCTAGCTCCTTTGATTGATTTTGCCAGTAAATTAGAATTTTCAAAATTTTGTTTTTTCGTAGATCCAACAAGTGATAATTTTTTCTTCAAGAGATTTTCTGCAAGAAGAATTGAAGCAAATGATTTGTATATGTGATATTTAATTCTTCCAGTTTTTTCAATATGATGAACTATTCTTTCGACAACTGCATGTGGACTGTTGTTAACATAGAAAGAAATCTGAGGTGTAAACGTAGATTTTTTCCCTAATTGGTTTTTTATACCTAATTGAAGGTACTTTTTTCCCTAAATATGATGTTCTAGTTTGTTCAACTTTGTCTGTCTTCGTCACTCTTCGGAATTATTGGCTGGCTCAGCTTTTTTCCTAAAATATCAGCATCACTGTAATCAGATACATCTTTGTCAGTACTGCTCTTCATTATTCAATTCTTGCATTTGTTTTGAGATGTGTTGTTCCCCATCCTCTGTTATTTACAAATAGGCCTATGCACTATTAATTTTTGAATAAGTAAATATGTAACTTATGAAACTTTGTAACAGTGTAAAACTCACCACAGGGGGGTGCAGACTAGCTCTCTGCACAGCTAAATTGAGAGGATTTAGACGTCCCTTGCAGTACCCGAGTCTAACACACACTTACACTTGTGACTTTAACACTTTACACTCACACTTACATTTAGAGAGGCGATAATAGCCTCAATGTGCTTTTCGCTTAAAAAAAAACAATAACAATATTGTGTAAAACAATAAAAACAGTATAAACATATTAAAACAATAACAAGGCACTAAAAAAATAAAGTTGTCAAATTATAGTAACATTAAAACAAGGAAGAGTTGACATACTTGTTAGTCTTACTATAAAAAGAATTTGTACAGAACTGGTGAGTCTAAAAAAAGGGGTTAAGAGCAGGTATAGGTAAGAGCATTTCACAGGTTAGGTGTTGTAAACGGTTTGGAAAACAGAGCAAATAAAAACCATGCTGTGTTGCCAGTGTGTGTGATACGGTGTTAATGAATTGTGTTCTGTTTTATAAAGATGGCAAATAAGGAATGTAAATTATATTGCAGGAACTCCTCATACTCCTGAGCCGACTTCTCCTATAGTGCCAGTATGGAAACCGGATTGTAAGTCAATATTCTTCTTTGTTAAATTTTCTAACTTAAATTAAAAAATAAATTTAGAAGATACACGTATATGGTATATACCTATAAAGGGCTCTAATGGTAATGGTGTTAGATATATTTTGTAATTTGTTGATTTAGGAGTGCTCATAGGTTTTGTCCACTTATAAGAATGAAACCCCTTCTTACAGTACACTTAAACTGAGGGTGCCCTCAGTCAGCTTAATCACCACTTCTTATCGGAAATGACTTACATAATTGTTCCTCAGATGCCAGACGATGTTCACATCGTCTGTTGCTTCTTACAACAGGACAAAAGGATCAAAATATGTTTAATGTGTAACTGCTGTATCAGTTTCCTTATGTGCTGTTGCATGCTAGCAAAAAGTATATCAGCAGCCACTTTTGTTTTTGCAGGATACACTCTTTCTTTTATTGTATGAGGTTTGCATGGGTTATAAGTGCTACAGTTTTGTATTTTTCGATACTTAGTTTTACAAAAACAATTATTGTTTTCTTATATATATATATATATATATATATATATATATATATATATATATATATTTATTTATTTATTTATATTTATAAGACCTAGTGAATGTGCTAAAATATGAAAACATAATGTGTTGACTAGGGATGAACAGAAACTAAAAGCAATCGAATGGCTAGATAACAGTGAATCAATGAAATTCAAGCTAAGTATCGGTATAACAACAGATATGTACTGGTTAAATGTTAGTTGTCTTTTTAACTGATAAATAATAATAAAATACCGTAGATACTATATAATAATAATAATATATTATTATTATTACAATATAAATATAATAATAATAATAATAATAAAATTATATTATTATTAAGGTGTGTGTTTTGGTATTTTCATGTAATACCATAGCATTTTTACAACTTTTACTATGCACAATATTTAGGCTATTTTCTGTGTAACCGACTTCTTCATTGTCCGGCTTGGTAGTGTCGGTTAAGAGAACTTTCACTATACTCTTATTTTAAAATTATTTAACCCATTTCAGTGTACAAAATCCAGCAAGCGGCACCACGACCACATGCCATATTGTGTTACAACACAGTGCTCAAAGGACCGTCACAATATGGAGAAGAATACCATGGGCCTTTGTCACATAGCGAAGCTGCCGAATTACTTTGCCAAGATGGTGACTACTTGGTGCGACTGAGTGGTCAAATTTGTACACTGTCTCTTAGGTACTTAATTATTAATTAGTCTTAGTATTTTATTTTTAGTTTAGGCCTCTTCACCTGATAATTTGGACAGATACGTCTGCAATTTTTATTTAACACTAGCTGTTACCCTTTGCAGCTTTGCCTGCAATTATAATGTAAGCAATAACATTTATAGTCGATTTTCAAAATCAGTATATGTTCATTTCATTTTATTATATTTCTGTATACAATATTATACAATTTATGGTTTTCGGCCAAGACATTAAATTTTTGCTACTCGATACTCTAAAACAGGGTCCTGTCATATTTTAATAAAATATAGTATTATTAAAAAGTTGCTATTATAAAATTAAACTGGAATACTATTGTATTTATTTCAGGTACCTAAACCGTGTTCATACCAAATTTAATCTCAGTTGGTCCAGTAGTTAAAGATTGATTGAATAACAAACAAATAAACAAAAAAAAACTTTCAGAAATATAATATGATTAGCTGTTACCCGTCACAGCTGTGCCCGCAATCATTACAACCGTGTCAGTTAGGTTATGGAATTTTTTTTTTAAATAAAGGTTTTTTTAACGCATCACCATGTTAAGCTTAATAACCGTGTTACTTAAGTTATGGAGTACTTTTTAAAAAAAATTAAGGTTTTTTTCCTGCATCACCATATTAGGCCCAACAACCGTGTCAGTTAGGTTATGGAAAAATAAATAAAATTTTTTTAATGCATCACCGTGTTAGGCCTAACAACCATGTTAGTTAGCTGATGGAGTATTTTTTAAAAAAATATAAAGATTTTTTTCACGCATCACCATGTTAGGCCTAAGAACTGTGTCAATTAAGGTTTGGAGTACTCTTTAAAAAGAAATAAATGTTTTTTTTCACACATCACCATGATAGGCCAAACAACCATGTCAGTTAGGATATGTAGTATTCTTTAAAAAAATATAAAGATTTTTTTACCCATCACTGTGTTAGGCCTAACAACCGTGTCAGTTAGGATATGTAGTATTCTTTAAAAAAATATAAAGGTTTTTTTATGCACCACCGTGTCATGCCTAACAACCGTGTCAGTTAGGTTATGGAGTATTCTTTTTTAAAAAATGGGTTTCTTATTACCCAAAACCCATGTTAGACGTATTTTTTATTGTTTTACCGATCTACAACACGTTAACGATTTTCACGCGGTAGCAATTTTGAGGTTATGTTGGTCACATTTAGTTTTGATTTTTATTGTACTTCTCATGGTTTCCGCGCTTTTATAGTTTGGGTTCTTGCTTTTGAGCATGTGATAAAGTGTTTTAGTAACAAAAATATCGAAAAATCTAGGTCATGCTACACTACATATTTACCATTTTTTCATATAATGTAATTACACAAGTATATATACTACCTTACAATTAAAGTATCCTAATAAAATTGTATATGTTATATATTCTGCACTCTGCGTCAAAAATATTGAAAAGTCTTAAATGAGAAACACCAGATTCTGATTATTTGATCTAATGAAACTTAAAATAACAAAATTACAACTAATAAAGCAAACCAGACTTTCACAAAGAGAAAATTTTTACAGTTATAGTAATTTTTAATGTATCATAATCTGCACTCTTTTTTACATTTAATATTGAAAATTCAACACAAAGTAACAAATTAGAGTCAGTTTTGAAAAAATTTCAACTAAAATAATTGAAAATGTAACATTAAAAGCAATAATTTTGCAATAAATAAAACTCAGATTAAGATTCTTAAAATGGGATTAGATCTATGTCCATCTCAGGTGCCTAAATCTCAGGTCCAGTAAACAGTAATTAAACCTAACTACAGTTAACACATGTCACAAAACTAAATATTACATAATTATGTTGGGCTGGGTAAGTAGTATAATGACTTTTAAAACGGGAATAGACCTATGTTTATCTCAGATACTTAAACCATTTTCGTACCATGTTTCATCTTAATTGGTCCAGTGGTTAAAGCGTGATTGAATAACAAACAAACTTTCAGAAATATAATATGATTAAGATTAAGATTGGCTGGTTGCAGGTGTACTTACATACAATTTTAAGGTTTACATGTGAATAACTAGTATATTCATCATAACAGTTGAAAGCATTATTTTCATTTTATAATAGTTAAAATAGTTTTACACACATTTTTAACTGTAAATATAAATTTTTTTCTGTTTTGTTGGTTGATAAACCATTTTATCAGCTTTTGTTTATTTTAGCAATAATATTCAGAATGTGTATTTAAAAAAAAGGAATATGTATAT
Source organism: Callitettix versicolor (assembly GCA_022606455.1). Lineage (NCBI taxonomy): Eukaryota > Metazoa > Arthropoda > Insecta > Hemiptera > Cercopidae > Callitettix > Callitettix versicolor. The sequence continues at coordinate 31,628,070 of CM040190.1, read as the reverse complement.
ATATATATATATATATATATCATTCATTAGAATATGCCTCCATGTCCGTAATCCTTAGATATTGCCTCCACATTCACAGCCTTATATCTCAGCTAATTGTAAAGATATATGTGTCATCCCATTTGAGTATATGTTAAAAATAACAGATTCAAGACATTTATTCCAATATGCTCTAATGTATAATACAATTTTTTGTTATGTAATTAATCAAATATTGCCTCCCGGTGGCAAGATGTAAGGTTAGCATAAAACATTTGTTTGTCAAACATGGATTGTTGCCTCCGGATGTCGTTAAATATAATTGATGTCTAACTTTGCAGATATATACCGTTAGACCTTGCCTCCAGTCTAAACCTTTTACCAAACTGAACACTACTGAAGTCCTATATATGTATATAGTTGAGGTTATGTTTTGTGTTTCTAAAGTTTTATCACCTACAAATATACCGAAACTGTAAAGTTCTATTTCCCTACACATAAAACCAATTAAATTGTTCTTTCTTTCAGGTTTATTGTTGTATTCATTAGATATGGCGAAACTTGTGGCTCTTGTACTTTTTCATAATTTTGGTTTGACAGTTCAAACAGGTTAGAGTTGTAGTTGATATTACAAAACCTACCTTTTCTTTCAATTCTACTTTTATATAAAAGTAATACATATACATATGTATTAAATCACTAATTTGACTGTAGATCTAAGTTTTGCCTAAAGTTTATTTTCACGCATGCCACTTTTTTAGGCTACTTAAATTTTGTAGTTTAGAGGGAAGTACTGTACTTCCAAAACAATAAAATGTTTTTCATTAGGCCTTGGGAATTGATTTTTAATAAACTGATTTGCATAATAATAATACAAAAAATATGATTAAAATATTTTGGGCCAAATTTTAGTTCTGTAAGCTGTTTAGCTATAAAATCACAATATAGCCTATTGTGATTAGCCTATATAGCCAAATACATACAGGTGCTATATATAAAAGGTACAAATATACATTAAAAAATTTTTAATGTCTTTGGTAATACAAATTTAAACAACTAAGTTCAAGTTTTATCATAAGCTAAGTATGAGAAAAATTTAACGGACAAGTATTAAATATTGATTTCGATTTGCTCATCAAGTTTTTAATCTAAGTACCAAAATATCACCTCAAGTGTTTTTTATATAGAATTTTGATGTTGTGCTAATAAAAAAAATAAAACCAACAAACATAGGAAAGAAATATTGCTGTCTTTTTGTTTTCGATGTCATTTAACCTTGGTGCGATAAGCAGTACAACTCATAATAGCTTGCTCCAAAAAGTTACACGAGGTCATGATTCCCTAGGAAAATGGTTAAAAGAGTAATGAACAACAAAGAAGAAGCAGAAATATTATAGTCTAGCACCATTTCGATATGAAATCTAATCTAACCTAACAGCTGCAGTATGCCGTTTTGGATTAGCATAACCCATAAAAAAATTATAATATGCCTGCCTTGATATAAATTTTTTTATATCTAAATTATTTACTGTAGCAATAAACATGCTGTCTAGTGACCACTATTGCTACTTAAACTTATTTAATACATATATTTACGCAAGCTACTTTGTTCGAAAAATGCCAGAAAGGTTGGTGTGTTAGTATATTACAATTACCACCTAGGTTAACATCTGTAGGGTACTGTGAATGGTTTCATGACTATAATTTGTAACATGGTATGGTAAAAATATATATATAACCAATAACGTACCTGGAATTGATACAAGGTTTTTATCACTTACTGTTGCTTTTAATAAAGTATCTAAGATAGTGTGATTGTAACTGGAACAAAAGCAGTTAAGTACTTATGAATAAGTGTGTACTATTGTTATTACATCCTCAAAACAGAATAACATGTGAAAGTGCAATACTGTCATAAGTCGTAAATGTCTTCCACCCTGTAAACAAAAAACAAGTACAGAAAATGCACCTTGCAGGTGGTTAATGGTGCAGTACAATTCAATGGGAAAACTCCACTTTTGCAGGAGATAGTAATCTTAAATGATTTTTTTTTTTTTTTTTTTTTTTTTTTTTTTTTTGGAGTTTAACGTCCGACTATTGTGCACTCTAGGCTAATGCAGACGGTGGGGATGATTTATAGCGTATGAAAATGCCAAGCCTCGCCGGGAATCGAACCCGGGTCCTCGGGGTGAAAGTCTAGTACGCTATCCACTAGACCACCGAGGCGGCTTTAAATGATTTTAAACTGCCTAGTTTTCATAGACTGTGTTCTCATAAAACCCAATATTGATAATTCAAAGTAAATATGACGATAGAATAGTAAATAACCACATATAACAGAAAAATCTTATTTTTAATGTCAAATGTCCTGACGTGTATGGATACAGGAGCGAAAATTTAAAACCTTGATACTTCATAATAAAGCAAACTAAAAAGAAATAATATACTAATGGAGACTTTTGAAGTAGGCCTACTGGTATATCTACAGCTGCAATCCCTGTTAACCTAAGCTATATCTAAGGTTTAAATGTAATTAAAAGGTTTGCAAATAAAAAGTTTTTTAAAAATTTACTGCCACTAAATTTTATAGTATTCACTTACTGATACTTTAAATAATTCTATAGTATTTGGTTAATATAAAGTAAATGGTTCACCACCAATTTTTTATCCTAAAATGCTAAATTCATGTATATTTAAACAAATATTTAGGCTTACATTTAAGTATATGTTTTAAAGCATATCAATAAAAATCCTTAACAATTTTTTGTCCGATTGAAGAAATAATCAAACAATTGAAAAACCTGAACTATGGTAATGTGTGAAGCTTACTAACCTTATTTTATTGCCCACTGTGATCATATTTGGAGTTCATGCCAGTTTACTGACTACAGACTACTTTCAAGAGTGATAGTTCACATAATAAATTGTTCATGCATGAAATGTAAATGGTAATATAACATCTTAATGTATGAAGTTCATTAAAAATTGCATAAAATCATAAATTAAAAAAAATGTACCACATGTTTATATTACTTAATTTTGTCATACAATATGAAATACAACAAAAATGTAGTATAATCATCATACATCAATATGTGTGATTTTTGATGATATATGTATGATCAATATGTTATCAATATGTATGAGGTATCATGATATGTGGTGATCCATTATAAATACCTAATTTTTAAGCATTATTTTCATCAGGCAAAACTGTACATAAGTATTTTACCAAGGTGAAGGGATCTGGTAAGGGTAGAGTGTGTAATACAATTTTTGTTGTCATATATACAAGTTGTAAACTGAAGGTTAACATTCATATCTTTTCTCAGAATGCCAGTAGAAAAATATAATTTTTTTTAATACTTAAAATTAAAGATTTTTATGCTGGTCATGGAATTACTTATAATAAAATCAACATGTGTCGCTGCTAGCCCAATACGAATGGATGAAAGTGGGCATAAATGGGTTTAATAAATACTGTGTAAGATATATTAGGTTACTTTATTTTACATTATTTATAGTTTTTTCTAAAATTATTTCTTTTAGTCATAAAAACTTTAAGACTGAAGCACTGTAATAACCAGTTTTCCAGCTATTTCTTGCTTTTATCAGTTTTTAAAACCAAAAAATTTTAGAAATGCAAAACAAAAATGAAAATATTACTTCTTTATAATTATAAAATAAGCTTTTCTGTAGAAAAAAATACTTCAAACTTTTTGTTAAAAATGTTTCTAAGATATGTTAAGAAGACTAATGTTTTGGCCTGTTAGTTTTTTTTTTTAGTGTAGGCTAAGGCTGGATGTTGGTATAATTATGAATGTAAAAGCACAAGGAAAATCATCTTTCTTAAGAATAGCCCATACGGTTTATTTGTAATATAGTGAGCAGCAAAGGTACAATCAGTATTTATATATATCGTTCATATAATCAATCAGTAGAATATTTTATATATCATTTTAGCACAATCAATGGATGTTCAGGAGTTTCTTCTGTTATAAGCTTCCAGTATTTGCATGTTGTCCATGACAAACCAATTTCTCAATGACTGAAGACTGATCCTAGAAAAAAATATATATTATAACTATACAAAGCTATTACTTCTAATTTTAATTACGAACTTAAAATAGTTACACTTTGCAGTAGTATATAGATTGATAACTATTTGTACTTTTGTATCAAACTGATACCTAATGTTCTATTTTTATAATAAAACTGCTGATCAAATAAATTAGTAATGCTAAAATTTTTTTCTCAACAATATAAATATTCACCTCAATTTCAGGCAACAAAATATATAATTTTAAAACTACAAAATAGAACAGCACTACATTTAATGCAGATTTCAAAATATATACAATAGGCTATAAGTGTTTTTTCTTGATTTAACTTAAAACACACATACGCTTAACACTTTACTACAAGTTTTACCTAGAGTTAAATCTGATTAACTGTGTACGTATAAAAATTATTAAACTTGATATTATTTAAGGCTGAGGTGAACAAAGTTGTACTTATTGAGTTGTTTATTCTTTTCATTGATGAAATAGGCACATATTCGATTTGATAAAATCAAAAATGTTCAAATCCAAAATATCTTTGGCTAGGTGATGATTACTGTAATTTAAAACTTGTAGTTGAAAGGTTTCTCAAGTTTAACCTGCAACACATATATTTCTCTTAAAAAAATCTCGCTGAAAAATATATTTTCTATATAGCCTAGCCTAATATCATGATAGTCCATCAAATGATAATTTATACAAATGCCTTGACATTTTTGAAAAAAACTTTTATTCCAATCATATGGTCATAATTTCATGAAGGCCAATTTTGTGTGGTCTTTCATTTACCAATTGTAATTTTTGATTAGGCTACCTACAGCAATAAACTAAAAAGGCAACATGTAAACAAACATTATTAATTATTGTAGGACGTGTATATGTATAATATGTAGCAAAAATTAATATACATTTTCTTAATGCTAGTTACTTGTGAACTATATCAAGTGGTATTCTCCTTGTGGAATTATAAAATATACTGGAAAACTGGTTTACAATATTCCGAACCTGTTAAGGAATACAATATTCCTCAATTAATTAACAAGCAAACAATCCAATAAACAAGAGATGGTAAAACTGAGTTATTGGGACCAATATTAATTTATCAAAAATATAAAAATAAAGAAACAAGTAGAATTTACAAAAAAGTGAAAATAAAAGTTACCAACATAACCTCAAAATGACTACTGTTCGAAAGTAGGTAACATGCTTTTAATGGTAAAAACGATAAATGTTTCATAATAACGATAAGTGTATTTTCATAATTAAAAGAATACTTTTTTTTTTTTAAAAAAGAACTTGATAACCTAACTCGACTCAGCTGTTGCTTAACCTAACTTGACTCACTGTTGGGTGTTTTAATGAAACGTATGTTATTACTAATCAAAAGAATATAATTTTTTTCTTAAAAAAAGAACTTGGTAACCTAACTCAGCTTAGCTGTTGGGTATTAACTCATTTATTACGTATATAACTTATATTCCTTAAACGTACTAATCTTTGTTGTTAGTAGTATCACAGCATATAGTAAAAATGGACATCGGAATAGAGATTTGTAACAAATCACTAAATCATAATTTATCATAATAAAGTTAATCTTCCATGGGTTAATATCTCTCAACGAAATGATAGAGCATATAATAAAAGCAAAAAAATAGTAAAATCACAATTTTTGCAAAAGTTCCGAAAAGTCAAACATACCCGAGAGCCAATTACAATCCAAACTGTTAAATTTAAAGTGTATTTTCATAATTAAAAGAATACATATTTTTTTTTTAAAAAGAACTTGATAACCTAACTCGACTTAGCTGTTGCGTGTTTAACCTAACTTGACTCACTGTTGGGTGTTTAATGAAACGCATGTTATTACTAATCAAAAGAATATAATTTTTTTTTTAAAAAAAGAACTTGGTAACCTAACTCAACTTAGCTGTTGGGTGTTAACTCATTTATTACATATATAACTTATATTCCTTAAACGTACTAATCTTTGTTGTTAGTAGTATCATAGCATACAGTAAAAATGGACATCAGAATATAGATTTGTAACAAATTACTAAAAGTCATAATTTATCATAATAAAGTTAATCTTCCATGGGTTAATATCTCTCAACAAAATGACAAAGCATATAATAAAAGAAAAAAAAATAGTAAAATCATAATTTTTGCAAAAGTTCGAAAAGTCAGACATACCCGAGAGGTAATTACAATCCAAACTGTTAAATTTTTATATTAATGTACACATTTTACTTATACGTATTGTAACCTATATAATAGATTTATTATTAGCCTAGAAAATGTCAAAGCAAAACTAAATCAAAATATAGTGTTGTTACAAACTTTGATTTTATACTGAATTTGTAGAAGTCATTAAAGTTTATCTAGTTCTTTATGAAAGAAGGACATAGCCTCAATTTCGTAAGCCTGGGATTAGTTTATTCATTAGCTATTTTAAACCATATTAACTTTTTATAAATTTGTATTTAATACTTATTCTTCAGCTGACTTTTGAATGCTCTTTTGCCAAAACACTTAATTTAATTAAATGTATAGGCCTATATGTAAAAATCCAAAATTCATTTTGCGCAAATGAATGAAAGACAAAAAAATGAACCTAACTAGTTTAATATGGGTTTGTGTGAAATATAGATTTGAAATTAAAAATAGTTAGGCCTAATATAATAAGTAATCATCATTTTATATAAAAACTATATTTTGTTTTAAAAATTGACTGCCTTTAGCTTATATTGAACAATAACATGCTGGTAGCAACATTAAATTATTCTTGTGAATTCTACAAATATTGCTATATTTTAGACTTAAAAACAACTGTTGAAAAAACTTCACAATTAGTTAGAGCCTATCATCTTGTTACTTCAAAAACTTGCATTGAATTAATTACTGACTAATTTGCAAAGGTAAATCCTCCATGCTCAATGTAATGTAAAAATGTAATAATAATGTTGCAAAATTTTTCTGTTAAAAATTGTATAAAATCGTTACTTAATAAATGTTGTGTGGGTTAATATTAGGCCTACTTAATTTTTATAAACATATTGTAATTATATTATACCTGAGGCATATTAAATACACAAATAACTTATCTTTTCTCGATCATATAAATAAGAGAAGAAAGTATGTTATGTCCTTACAGAGCTTAATATAGTTTATAAGTTGTAACTGTTAGCTTTAGGAATATTTTATACTTTTCTGTAAATATATTCTCATTTTCACATAAAAACCTACTTTAGACTAACCTCACCCCATTACAGTAGTAGGTATAAGAAAAAAAATTTATTTAGACTATAATGCTTAGTTGTAAGTTTTCTTTGGTCTGTAAGTAGACATAGACATATTATTTAGATATTTGCAAAATATTACTAGATCTACCAATGTTACAACCAAGTAGCCTACTTTAATATTAAAAATAAACTGATATCTTAGTGATATGTAAAAATTTATTACTAATACATTAGTTTCAGTTTACTATTATTAATATAGTAATTATTATAAAAGTGATTGTTGGTCCTCCAACTATTTGTCATGTACAATAATTGTTAATATTCTAAGTTATAAATAATGTGAAATCTTAAAATTATAGTAACACACCCAGGGTTTACTAACCTTCTTCCAGTCCTGTTTTCTTCAATCCAACAGAATTTTGGTCCATAACAATATTTTGTCAATATATTTCAAAACTTGTATTTGTTTCTACATCTTAATTCTTCATTGAACTACTTTTTGTAATAGAAAAATCCAGACACAAATGAACAAAATACATTATGGTTATCAACATTGGCATAACCTCAACCTAGGAAAAAACAGTTCACTTTGCATTTTTCACACGAAAAATTGAATTTGAAGACGCATTCATATACAATAAAGTATCGTATTAATATGTCACTCAGCTCGCATTTCAACATATTAGAAACTTTTCAACACAGTACTTAATATTTCATATTTTTTAAAAATCTGCAATGAATCTAATGTACTTTTTCCAGTCTTGTTTTCTCCAATCCAACAGAATTTCTGTTTGTAGCAATATATTTCAAAACTTGTATTTGTTTTTACATCTCAACTATTCCTTAAACTACGTTTTCTAATAGAAAAATCCAGACACAAATGAACAAAATACATTATGGATATCAACACTGACATAACCTCAACCTAGGAAAAAGCAGTTTACTTCGCATTTTTCACTCGAAAAATTGAAATTTAAGACGCATTCATATACAATAAAGTATCGTATTAATAATATCACTCTGCTCGCACTTACAATACATTAGAAACTTTTCAACACAGTACTTAATATTTCATATTTTTTTAAAGTTTGCAATGAATCTAATGCATTCCAACATTGCCGCTTATAACCCAACACAGTTTTCTAAACCCAAATATTCCAGCATTCTGTGAACCTGATTCCGTGGAGGTCAAAACTCGAAGCGAAGGCAAATTCTCGCTCTGGAGGCATATCCTAATGAATGACATGTATAAAGAGGCAATGTTTAAGGAATGGCAAATATATATATATATATATATATATATATATATATATATATATATATATATATATATATATATGTTATATGGAGAATGGTTATACTATTCTCCATAATTACCATTTTGTTTGCGTAGCTCTCAATAGTGAAATGTAAGCTTATATTGCATTGTGTAAGGTTCGCTGGTAAAGTGAAGCATTACAAACTGTTCTACGATGGACAGCATTATGTCCTGGAGAAACAAAGGTTTGATACTATCTACGATCTCGTAGCTGATGGCCTGCTTACGCTACATATGGAATCAGAAGCTGGACCGTACATTGCTCTTATGTCGGATAAGGTGAGGTAAGGATGAACTCTTTTTATTTTACTTTATTTTACCAGTCTCTTGGTTTGTATAGCTGCGTAAATATGTAAGTGCTACATTATATTGGCAGAAAAGTGGTCGGTATGTGGGCTACCCCTAAAAAATTATTTTTTAATGATACGTTCAATAATACTGAAGTGTTATCTAACTCTTTCAAATTAGTTTGAGGTTGAAAGTGATCAATATTTAAAAATTTTAACACGTTAATGATTAATAACGCATCATCTGCTTCTGTTATGAAGAAGTAACAAGACAATTCATAAGTTAAAAAATGTTATTTTAAAAATGTTATCTAATAATACATTATTAAAAGTTTTGGAGATTCATATCTGTATACAAGAAAACTTGTAATTTAAAAACAATCCCCTGTTGCTAATGACATATTTTTATAAAGAACATACATTGTTCGTTGGTGATTATGATGGAACTGAAAAGAGACATTGTACTACAATGGATCCCTTCACATGTGTGGGTTCCCATAAATGAAGCAGCAGATGAAATAGCTATAAAAGGTACCAAGCTTTAGTGAGAAAGAAATAAGCCTAATATCATAACAGCAAAAACTATGCTCAAGAGAACAATAAAAACAAGGACTAGACAGATAACTAAAGGGAATGCAGAAGGCAAAGCTTAGAGTGAATAGATGCAAACTGGGAATCATGTAAAAACAAACCAAGAAAACATGCAGTTGCTAATTTCCGCCTCCAGTACAGCTCATGATTGCCTAGCTGTCTGCCTCAAGTGAATCATTGTATACAGTTCTAAAGAATGTACCCTGAATGAAAAGCCGGACTCCAGAATGAATAGAGAACACTTTACTCTCTGCCAGAGACTGAAAACAAATGATTGGACTTCAAGAGACACCATACGTCTGTACTGGGATGCCAAAAAATTGATAGACTGGAGTCCAGGACAGTCATAAGAAAGAACAACATTTTCATAAACCTCAGCAGAGCTACAATGTATGTGGATTAATGTTTTATTTTTATATTATTCAGGCACATTAAAAAGGACTGTTTATCCCAATATGTTCTTAAAATGTCAAGAACTTCCATGGTAATTGTATGAAAATTTTTTGTCGTGTGTGTGTTAGTGAGTGCACGTGCGCACGTGTGTGCGTACATGTAGTCCATGTTGGTATAACTGGAGATTTTTGTTTGAATTTATTCTCAACTCCAGAGCTAGAACCATCCACAAGAAATTCTACTCCCAGTCCCTTATAATAGTGTTTTATTTATGAATAAACACATTTCAACATCAGGTAGGTCTCTCCTCACAATATATAATCGTATATTTGAGAAGCACATTTTTCTTCATTTTTGGTTGAGAGACTATTTTAGTTCCTCTCCTTAAGGTAGGTAAAGTAAAAACCAACCCAGATAGTGTCAAACCAACGATAATGTTCTGTTGTTCTTACTAATGACCTCTGCAAATGGAAGAATGATCAATCACCTCTTTTGATATTCTGAGACTAATGACTTGTTTTCTGGTGGTCATTATCGTTTTTAACATGGTCGTTCATCTAGTAATTCACTAGAGTTGACAAATGAACATAAACATGAAGTAGGAACACAAAGTAGGTTTAAGAAGGTTCTGGTGGATTAATTTCTATTAAAACTTTTACAAATTTTGTTAAGTTCAATTAAATAAAAAAACTAATATTTGTAATATTGCCAAAAACAGTAGTACACCTAGAAAAATAAAATGGCAGTCTAAGGACATTTACAGGGATATAGCCTGCCAAATTTAGGAAACAGTTGTTACTATATTTTATTATAACATATTTTATGGAGAATCAGAGAAATTTAGAAAAGCAGTCAGGGGAAATTATTTAAAAAATTTTATTGATTCAGTACCTTAGTAACGAGAATGTGTAGTTGTGGGTTATACTGGACAATGTTTACACATATGTTATAGGTACGAACGTAGTCCTGCATATCTCACTTTGAACCGACTCAAGAAACGTGCCAAAGAACAAGATCCGGTGGATTATGATAAACCTCACTTTTTCAAGACTCACAACTTCAAAGGCTTGAACTGGTGTGAGTTTTGCGGTAACTTTCTATGGGGCTTTACTGCACAGGGTGTTAAGTGTGAAGGTAAAGATAAAATGAAATAAAATTTACAGTTAAATCATGTACTAAATGTTACAATTATTTTTGTTTGTAATATATTGGAATAATTATTACGTTATTAAATTATGTAAAATTGTGTTAATCTGACTCCGTTACAGTCTGACTGCCAACTGGTGAGATGTTTACAATATTTACAAAGTTTTTCTGTTCTGACAGGCCAACTAAACATTAGGGGTCTGTGGGCTGAATTTTTAGATTTTAGGTTGGGCCAGGTCAGGTTTATTTTTCGGCGCTCGGGCTTTTCTGGTCAGGTCGGGTCAAACGGCTAAATGGGGAATCCATCACATTTTTAGCTAGGTCTGAATTTAAAAAAATCAGAATTAAAACTTTTTTCATTTCATATTTAACCTTTTGACCACCACTAGTCGATATAATCAGAATTATTCATAAGTGCTTTATGAATTTAGTGAATCTGATGACTTATACAGGATATCTTATCTGCTGATGTAATGGTGAGTTGTTATATCATTAAACTCAGCATAGTACATGTATGGTTCAGATGTGGCAATTTTAACTCACATTATTGTCATATGCTTTGTCATGACTTTCTTCAATGTTACTTAGTGTCTTTTCTAGTCCCTGTACCACTTTCCAGTCCATGCATTGTTCGCTGTTGGAAAGTTTGTATATAGATGAATTCAATTTTGTTTCATGGAAATACCATAATATTATAGTAGACACACTGTTGAAACAAGAAAATTACCTTTTTAGCAAGGTTTTTGCAGTGCTGTTCCAAAATTATTTAAGAAAAAAAATTGATGGTTCACTGTATAGTTGTGAATAACATCTACCCTTTCTCACCAATTTACCAATGCTATTATTGTCTGTTCTAAAACATAAGTCAAGTCTGTTTAGCATAAAATTGTTAATTGAAACTTTAGTTATGTAGTGGCCTGAGATCTGACCAGATAATTTAAGTTTCTGATATTAGATTGTATACTGTAAACTCTTGTTTTTTCAGGCTAAATGAGAAGGGATAAAACCAATTAAATTGAAGGTGGAATCTCATTAGTGAGTGATTATTAATGGCAGTTATTTTACCTATTTTGGAATTGTGTTTTTGGCAACTGTATATAAAAATAAACGTTTGTTAAATGATTTTGTTTCTGAAAATTTAGTATATATATATATATATAGAATACACTTGTTCTACAGCATGTTCCATCATCAAAGAAAACTGATGCTTTGAACTAATTATTTATAATGTAACTTGATAATATAAAGTTTTCTTACAATTGATACGTTTTTATATAATAAGGGAATTATTGTTTAGATTGTGGGTTCAGTGCTCATGCTAAATGTGGTGAAAAGTTACCAGCTGATTGCTGTCCGGATCTGAAAACTTTGAGAGGTGTTTTTGGAATCGACCTGACCTCTTTAGTAAAAGCGCATCGCACGGCTCGTCCTTTTGTTGTGGACAAGTGTGTACAGGAAATAGAACTTCGAGGCTTACAAACTGAAGGCCTGTACAGAGTGTCAGGGTTTGCTGATGAGATGGATTCACTCAGGATGACACTTGATAGAGGTATATTGTTTGAAATAAAAATTTATGCTTGAATTAATAATATTTTGACTATAAAAAGCAAAGTAAAAAGGTAAAGACTATTAACAAAAACAAAAACTGTAAAATTGCTGATACACTGCTAGTTCTCACAAATAACAGTGAATGTAAGACTGCAGTTTTTAAATACAAACAGAGAATAGGAAGTAGGAGGAATGTATAGAGTGTACGTAGAGGGGCTGAGCTACTTTGTGAACGAAGGGGTGCAAGATAGGTGCCTGAAACAGACCAAAAGGCAACATCGACACTAATCAGTATGTAGACTGTTTTTGCATAGACCTTTCTGTTAGAGTCCTATACATTGTCAAAAAAAATTGCACAATACATTGTTATGCAATGTTGTGTTGTGCATTTGCATATCCATACACTTGATTAAAGTTTGTTCAGGTTTTACTTACAATTTTTAGCTGTATGTCTGAGAAATACCACAGATTTGGTTCTTTTATTTTTAATGTTCCTACTCCATATTTGTAAACGTTATTTTTTTTTCTTTAGGGTACATATCACTGCTTTTTCTAGCTTCAAATACTTTGTATTTGTTGACACTTTATGACAACTGCATATTTTTCAAGCTTTAAAATGTTTAAACAATATAATGATTAAGTAGACCATAAAGAGAAAGTGCTTATAGAACCAATCAAAAGCAAACACGTCAGTAAGTAGAAACCTGATTGGACGGCAGAAGTAGGGAAAGGAGGTGTTAAATAAATGAACCTAGAACTTGGGGAGCAGTACAGTAATAAGTTTTGAAAATGGAAGTATTCTAAAACATATCAACAAATATAAAGTGTTTGAAGCTAGGAAAGGCAGAGATATATGTTCTACCAAATGACAACATTACTAGTGGAAAAAAACTATTACATTAAGAATGTTAGTTATTATTTTTAACTAAGCGATGTCTCATTCAGTTTCCTGTAATTCCTTCTCCAACTTACTGGAAACAACAAATCTCAAGTTCTGTTTTTATGAAATGTTGCTCTTAATGTTCCATACTTTAGCTTAATCCCTATAGTGCAAAACATTCTCTTTTAAATTCACAATGTTGAATAGTCGCTATAGTTTACATTTAATGAATTTATTTTTCATAAAGTAATATACTAACCATCCTACAAGAATATTGCACAATAAAGTACAACTAGAACGCACACCAGTTTGTGAAATGTCCCCGTTGAACACACTGTTTCAGTCAGTTTTAAAGTTCATTTCGAGTTGAACAACATATCAACACACTACCATTCATCATCAAATTTTTACGAAACATCTATTATTTTTTCCCTTAACATCTGGGTTTGTGTCATTTCAAACTCCACTGCTACTAGCTGACAAGAATCAGCTTTGTTAACATAGCTTGGCAAAGTTATGAGAAAAGATGATGAAACACTTTACTCTCCTAGCATACTTCTAGGTGTCCAAGGTCACGAACCTAGATTTTTTGCATCAGTACTTTTAGATATATCAGTGTAACTTGCAAAATCATAAAATATCATTTGGACAATATTTGTACTTGTTAGTTAAGCCTGGTTTACATTAGTATGTCGAAGTTTTGTCATGTTTACTAAAACGTAACTGTTTTTTGAATTGCAAACATTATGCTCAAGGTGTTAAACAGTGAAACTTTCAAGGTGCAGTATTTTGGCACGCTCAGAAGCGCCACTAGGCCTACTTTTTTGTTTCTACATATTATATCATTGGCATTGCATGAATGTCATTAATAAAGTTATATATAAATATTTGTGCCAGTTTTAAATACAGAAACCCTATCAGTTGTGTTATTACAGTTTAATACTTCAAACAATAACTGTGCAGTTGTATTAAAAAAAAGAGAAAATGTTAAGATTTATTGGGTACTGTTGCAGTAGTGAAGTTAAAAAAGTTTAAAATTCTGAATCTTTTCAATTGTTCTGGACATTGAATAAATAGAATAGAAGTACATCAGCAGAGAAAAAGAGTGCTTGATATCAAAGGTTAAAGTAAGTAATTAAATTCTGTGCCACTACAAACACTGCAAGCTGCAAGGACAGAGGGTAGGCTTTTGAGAAAATAGGTATTGTCTGTTTAACTGTAATTGAACACTCTGCTGCTAGATGCCACCAGCAGCAAGCACTCACATACCTCTTATAAGGGTTATCATTGTAATACGTTTCACTGTTCGGGTAAAGGAGGACCTATGGAATGCTGATCATTGGTGATCTGGGATTTTTGAGAAGGGGTTGCAGGAAGAAAAATATGAATATATTCCAATTGAGGGTGGGGATGTCTGGGAAAAAAGATGCATGAATCTACATTTTGAGGTTACCTTAGCAACACATATCTCTTTTCTTTACCAAAAACTACCATTATTAAGGAAGAAAAATTATTATGAAAGCCTATTTTTGTATGTTTATTTTGATTTTGTTGGAATTTTTTGGAGTAGGCATATGGTGAATGTACACAATTTGATAATGTTTATTTATTGGTACATATTTTTCTATATTTATACTGGCAAGTGAATGGTTTAAGCATTTGTGAGTGATGTAAAGCAAATGATGACCAGTGTTATTAAATTGTATGACCAATTGCACCTCCTTCATTATTTCTAATCCCAGCTGCCTCTCACTGCCCATTACTTGCATCATATCTGGTCTTTTTTTCTATCAACTTTAAAATCAGTACGCAAGTTAACATAAATCATATCCATTTATGAAAAAATATTTTTATTAGCTTTTTTGCATTGTATTGTATTTATGACAAAAACAAAATTTTCAATACAAAATGTAAAGGATGTTAATGTGTTTTCAATTTTAATTGAACCTTAATTATAATGAACAAATTTTTAGTAGACAATAATCTAGTGTTTTGTAGAACATTTTATATATTAAAAGAAACCTGCAAAGTTTAAGTTTTCAAAGTATCACATGTTTAATACATCACATGTTTGTGGGATACACATAATATTAACACATGTTGTTAAAACATTTCAGCCCAAATGAACTGTTGAAGAATTACTACTATATTGCTTAGTTTTATATTGACATTATTTTTTACTCAACTTTTAGTTTTGTGCCACTTTAACTGGCATGTTAATTGCACCACTTTTCGGGTAAATGTAAACCAAATTTAATTCTTATTCACTGGAGCAGAACCACGTGGCACAACTTTGTGTAGTTTCGTAGGTTAATTATTGAATTATTTCAAGTAAACTTGAAACATTAAATGTTTTCTTAATAGATGGGGAACATGCTGACATTAGTGCTGCTGTGTATGACAATATTAATGTTGTTGCTGGAATACTGAAGCTGTATTTACGCCTGTTGCCACTTCCATTAATTACATATGAGGCCCATCCTGCAATCATTAGAGCAATTCGTAAGTTTGTATATGCAAATTCTTTTATTTTACGAAGTAGGTATTAAACTACTACAATTATTATGATGGTGTAAAATAATTTCCAATTATTCTGTATGTAAATATTTACTTAATTTTGTGACTGTTTTAGTTGATAGCAGCATTTTCGTAATAAGCTTTACTGTTTTTGTTAATGACAATCCCTCATCGTTATTAGTCTATGGGTGTTAAAAAATTGCATTTATTTCGGTTTGGAAGGCCATTACTGATAGTAAACATGGATGTTTCAGAACAGTCACTGCTGAGGGACCAGATATCTGGACTGAAGGATGCACTTACACTTCTCCCACCAGCTCACTATAATACTCTCAAATTCCTTATTGCACATTTAAACAGGTACTGACAATCTTATGATTATAATATTCACTAATTAAAGTAATGTATAGGGTGGAAGAATACATGACAAGGCCTTAACATATAAGTTTGATATGACTAGGTTAAAAAATAATATTCATACATTTATAGAATAATGTAAACTATATGGAAAGCTTGAAATATATGTCCACCATCTTAAAATTATTATTAGTGAGATGGACATGAGGTTTAATTTAAAATTAAACATAGAATTTAAATAATACCTCATTGCTATATCTGTTTTCAAGATGCATTATTGAGGAAAACATCGGGCGACAAAATAGAATGAACACAAGTTCTTTCAGACTACATGATAAAGTGGTATGTTTAAAAAAAAGGCCATTCCATATTATTTGACATTGGATATAAACCGAGACAGTGGAGGCATCTGTCTGGCATGTTTTGATCTAGCTTACCTTGTACTATTCGAGCTTATCTACTACGCTTAAGATGGAAATGAGTTTTTGGAATTATTGGCCATTGGTTTTTAAAATAATAGTTACAATGTATACATTTAGTCAAGTCACTGAAAATATAATTTAAAATGTGCAATATTAGAATATATATATATATATATATATATATATATATATATATATATATATATATATACATACATATACATATATATTACCTTTTACTGTAGAATACATGATGATCCTATTTAATCTAGAATAGGATGAAAATATTATGAGGTATAACTCGCGCTAATGCATTAGGTATACATATTTGATTATTGTTTTATTTTAACTTTTAATTATATATCCCACATCTTATTTTATTTTAACTAGTTAAAATATGTCCTTAGCAGCCTATATATCACTCACATTATCATATTTATTTATGTTACTTATACAAAGAATGTGGTAATAAATTAACAACACAATTACTAGCTGTCACGCAAAGACAGAATCATAATTTTTCTTAAGTACGTAAAATCAGATTTATGTTTATTTCCAAGTAATGCAAGAAGTAATTTTTATTGTGCAGCTGCATTTTTGCTGGACTGTACAGATGAGATTCTGAACATTAGCAATATTTTGTATTGTATTGCTCACTCCTCACTATTGTGCTATTCATTATCACAATACCTATTCGTTATCCTTATTAATTTTTAGTTCATTATGAACAATGATATCCTTTTCTTTTCATTTTTAAAAGTAGGCTGTTCTGGTGATCAAGAAATATTATTGACATCTTTGTGCATTATCTAGCCAGGTAATTCTTAATTGTATAATGAGAGTTACAGTGTACAAGAACATAGGAAAAACATAAACCCTGACGGAGCCATATAATGAAAAGACCTTGTAAAGTGTAACAGTTCACAGCTCATGTAAGTACTAGTACAAGAGATATTAAAAAAAATAAAAATAAAATTCCAATAATTTTCTGACAGAGTGGTTGAGAACCAAAAATTCAACAAGATGACATCACAGAACATCAGTACTGTGTTTGCACCAACTTTGATGCCTCCTCCTGACCTCACAAAGTGTACCACTGCGTTGCCTGATATGACCAATGAGATAGTAGCAATACAGACTATGATAGACCAGGAGACATACATCTTCTATTAACAGTAAGTGTTCATTGCTGTGGATTGCTTACATATTTTTACAATTTGGCCTTCATTTCTTTGTAAAACATAATATTGCAAGTTAAACCCATGCTATATATACACCTATATAAACATAACCTCTATATTTGCAAAATAACAAATGTGGAAACGGCTTTTACAATCACATTATTTTAATAATAAAATCAGTTGAGTATTCCAGTGCTAATACATAAGAACCCCATTAATATGTTACCCTTGGGACTGGGTTTAGATCAGAACATAAAAAAGGCCAGATAATAAGATGAGCAAAAAAACTATTAAATTAAAAATATAGTGCTATGGTATGTTTGAATGCATTAAAATTATTTTAAAATACACAGAACTTCATGAATTGGGTGAAAGATTAAAATAAAATATAGTACAGTTATCTCTTGTCATTGCTAATTCTAATACTAAGAAGTAACAATATTGTGTGAAGACTTAAAGAATGAAGTTAAAGAATGGTTATCTATGTGTACAATGTATGTAGTCTGTCACACAAATATTCACTTTAAGGAAGTGAGTTGTTTTGTGATCGTTATATGTGTTGACATTTTCGTATTACAGTATACTCTGTTTATAAAGTCACAGGTGACACCAAAACAAAACGGCATGTGTGTGCTTTATCATCATCATTTGTAGACACTTAACACATTAAACATAGTGATGGGCTAGTTGACTAGTAAACTAGTCGTGTATTCAACTAGTGCCTGAAGTAGTCAACTGGTCGGTTGTTCTGCATGACTAGTCGACTGACTAGTCGGTTCATAATCAGAATGCGATCAGATGAAGAACAAGAAGACAACTCAGCTGATGTGTTAAGGTCGTTTTTTTTTGTAGACTCTGTTCTAAACTATTATAACAAAAAAAAGTAGGATGTCTACTTTTTAAATGTAACCACATATTAATAATATTATTTACACATTTCTGACACTTCTTACATAATTTACATAAAATTTTATCGTTTTCTCTTCTATCAAAATATTCCCAAAATATTGATCTTTTGGAGACATTTTAATACTATTAGGTTAAAATAAATAAATAAAATTAAATTTAATTAAAAAAAATTATTACACCACGACTGCTAAAATAACAATAGTAACTTATTTATACTATTTATTTACAACACTCTTTTACTTACACTCTATTTAACATACTATTTATTTATATACACTCTGAAATCCCGAAACCATACCATTATATTACAAGAAAACTTTAAAAAATCTTAATCTCTTAATAAAGTCATCACTCATTCAAAAACTGCAGAATACTGAATAATTTAATAATACATCTACTAGACTTACTTTAATATCAATTCCAGGAATTGTGCCCACATTTCCGTGTGTTCCAGGAAAAGTGAACACCGAGCATACTGAATAGGCCACTAGTCGACTAGTCGACTATTTTATCTATTAAATGGAATTGGCTTCGCTGAGTATGGATATTGGATCCGGAAGTTAGACAACGAATTAAAACTAGTCAACAAGTTTTTACGACTAGTTTATTCGATGTTTCAATCTAGTCGACTAGTCACTAGTCGGTTGTTTGAAGTAGTCGATATTCCCATCACTAAACATAGGTTGTCAAAAGACTACATTTTGTTAGATGTAACCACCAGTGTGCATTGCATCGAATCTACATATAGTATACATAGATGAATGTAACAAATATGCATTCGGTTATGGTGAGGTGACTGAAATTTACAGGTCGTATGCTGGGTTCTACGGCATTGTTGTAACGTGTGTTTATTACTTTGAATTGAATAATGTCATGCAAATTAATAAATACATTACAGCTACCACTTTCTGCATTAGGTTTTTTTAACAGGGGTTGATTTGCAAAATAATTGACTTATGTTTACGTATTTTGCTTGTAATTTAGTAACAAATTTTGTAATATAGATTGCTTGTCATGTATGTTTGCTTATAGGCTTTAATTGTTTGTGTTTCAGTAGTTAAAACTGTGATTTTTGTTTGCAGAACTTTGCTGTTGATATGAATGCATTTTATTTGATCAAAGTTAGATCTGAACCAAAGGATATTTTATCGTTGTAGGATTAGGCAATGTTATATTTTTTATTTTTATATAAATCTATCAACAAATACATAAAGATTACTACTATTAGGCTAATAAAGACTGCTATGGCTAAAAATTTCATTTGAGTAACTTATATTAACAACTTAAAGTTCATCCTTTTAAAACATGTAACTGAACTAGAGCTTCAAGGACTTATAATCTTTGTAAGTCAGTATATTGGTTTCAGTGCGGATTTATAAAACATTTTAGCTATTGATTCAATGTTTAGCTTATATAAAGTAAAACTGTTTTGGGGTAGAGACTTGAAAATTTGAAAATAGTTATGGGTCAACCACTTGAACATTTGTTACCAATAAAGAAATCAACTACTAATTAAAAGTAGTTGTTCTTGTTATAATTAGTTGTTATATTACTTTGTTATATAAAGTAATAACCTTGGCACTCATTTGTCTTGCTGACATCATGTAACAAAATTTAACAATATCACATAAATGATAATATTAAAATGCAAATATTTTTGTATTTTACAATACAATTGAAAAAAATGTCGACTGATATAAATTCAAAATATTTTGCGTAGTAATTAAAAAAATAGAATTTCACTATCATAATTAGCATTACAATATATATAAATTAGTATTTTTTAAACCCTTTTCACTCGGATTGCCTGTACTGCTGGCCAAGCCCCACTCTCAATCAGCTTGGAATATTTAACACTTTGACAGTCCTTACAAGGTCGGATGGCCAGTTTGACTGGCCGCTCACATTTCTCTATATTTGGTAGAAATATCAGTCATGCAGCGCCAACAACTCGAAAGTGTCAGTACAATCTGAAATATTGGTGTAGGATATTAAATTAAAAAAGAAATAATAATAAAGAGCTTTTAGAAGACTTTTTTTATTTAGTGATGTAAAAAAAGGACAGTGAATATGTATTTTTATTTACAAATGTTTTTATTTATTTGTAGAAATATTGTTATAATATTACAATATATTTATAGCTAAACTAAAACATTCATAAATTAAATAAATTCTAAATAAACAAATGTAAAATGTAATTCAGTTTCTAAACAGATATTTTTTTTTACTTGATATATTGTGTAGTTTTTATAAAAACTAGTTCCTTTGTTTGATTCTACCCTTTAAAGTGTTTAGTATTTTTAAAATTTGTTTTATTAATTTGTAATGATTCATAAAAAAATAACATTTACATTTAATTACTTTTGTTATAACAAGCTCTTTTATCTTGACAAAACGTAACATTATAATACAGTTAAAAACCACAAATATGTTTTTGTCTCTCACTTTTTTATTTTGTTTACTTTTTATTGACATACAAAAACAGAATGTGTGTGTGTGTGTGTGTGTGTGTGTGTGTGTGTGTGTGTGTGTGTGTGTGTGTGTGTGTGTGTGTGTGTGTGTGTGTGTGTGTGTGTGTGTGTGTGTGTGTGTGTGTGTGTGTGTGTGTGTGTGTGTGTGTGTGTGTGTGTGTGTGTGTGTGTGTGTGTGTGTGTGTGTGTGTGTGTGTGTGTGTGTGTGTGTGTGTGTGTGTGTGTGTGTGTGTGTGTGTGTGTGTGTGTGTGTGTGTGTGTGTGTGTGTGTGTGTGTGTGTGTGTGTGTGTGTGTGTGTGTGTGTGTGTGTGTGTGTGTGTGTGTGTGTGTGTGTGTGTGTGTGTGTGTGTGTGTGTGTGTGTGTGTGTGTGTGTGTGTGTGTGTGTGTGTGTGTGTGTGTGTGTGTGTGTGTGTGTGTGTGTGTGTGTGTGTGTGTGTGTGTGTGTGTGTGTGTGTGTGTGTGTGTGTGTGTGTGTGTGTGTGTGTGTGTGTGTGTGTGTGTGTGTGTGTGTGTGTGTGTGTGTGTGTGTGTGTGTGTGTGTGTGTGTGTGTGTGTGTGTGTGTGTGTGTGTGTGTGTGTGTGTGTGTGTGTGTGTGTGTGTGTGTGTGTGTGTGTGTGTGTGTGTGTGTGTGTGTGTGTGTGTGTGTGTGTGTGTGTGTGTGTGTGTGTGTGTGTGTGTGTGTGTGTGTGTGTGTGTGTGTGTGTGTGTGTGTGTGTGTGTGTGTGTGTGTGTGTGTGTGTGCGTATATGGCGTCTTGGCGTGTGCGTATGTATATATATATATATATATATATATATATATATATATATATATATATATATATATATATATATATTACTTTTATAAGTTATCCTATCGTCTGCATTAATTAGCCCAAGCGTGCACAATAGTCGGACGTTAAAAAAAAAATATATATATATTTATTTTACACTATCATATATATTTTATTTATGGATGTTTTGGTTAGCTGTATAAAATTTTTTTTGATGTTGTTATAACAATGTATCTTTTGTAATATGCTGTAATGTAATATAATGTTACTTATAAAACACTACACGTAACTAGATTGATATTAGAAATTCAAATGTAGCCAAACTCACTATAGCCAAATTTACCTTGTGCTGACAATACACAGAATGGAGATAAGGTGGGAATCACTTAGTTGAAGAGTTTCCTGATTGGTTACAGTACAATTGAAACAAAATCAAACATCTAAATTAATATAAAAAGCATTCCATTTTATTTGATCAGTCCTGATGGCCATCTGTGTATTTGAGGGATTTTAACTTGGCCAGAACTGCTGGCCATTCAGTCGGTGAGAAACATAACTTGTGCAAAAATTCTAGCATTTCAGAGAAATTTCTGCGACCCATACCCTTGGCCATCTGATCCCTGAATACAAATTTTAAAAACGTTATCTGAGTGCAAAGGGTTAATACTGATAACAATATAATTAGATTTTTAAAAAAAGTATAGGATAAAAAGGTTATGGTTTTTTAATGATTTTGAATAAGTTCTCGTTTTGAAATGGTTGAATAAACTTTGGTTGGTTGGTAACAAACTTGTCCAAACTATTAAAATCAATTCAAGTTTGAATCAGTTTGAACTGTAACTACTGAAGTGCTAACACAAATTTTATATATTATTTTTAATAACTCCTTCAAAACAAATTTTAGAGATCAGTATCAGCCATATTTCATGGTCTTGACTTATTCACTTTGACGGCTTATCTAATAGCTCATTTTCAATTTGTTAATAAAACTAGTAAACAAGCTGCTGTAAGCAACGCTGGTTAGAAAAATATTTTTTGTTGTAAAAATAGTTATTTATTCTCTTTTTTAGATCAAATAATAGAAATATTAAAAAGGAGTTTAAATTAAATAACTTTTAGACAGCCACATTGATATACAAATGTAGAGTGGTATTTTAATACCTCGTGCCAGTAGCAGTTTTTTTTTAAAATATCCGTATTATAAGTTTGCTTTATGGATAATATAAGTATTGAATGTGATAATATTGAGTATTTTTATAAATAACTAGAGTTTATTTTAATTTTGGTTTATTTTGTATAAATAAAAACGTGAAAAACATTAACACAAATGTTTATTATTTACAATTACCCTCACCAAGATGTAAGTGTAATTGAAATAATTTGTTATTACTCTGAAAACATCTTTCCAGGAGAAATTTGTACATGAAATAAAATTTTGAATTCAACAAGATAGACTACTGAAAAAAATTGCATTGGACAATCTTTGTCTAGACCCAAGAAGTAGGTCTTTGATTGTTGAGCGCTTTTGTATAGTGGATATTGTTGGCTCAGACATATACCAAGCATTGGCACATGCCATGCTGTTGTTATGGACAGCGGCTTGATTCTTGGTCTGCAAAGTTCTAGACAAAGAAAACCACAACAAAGTGATTTACCCAAACTGTATTGGAAAGAAAAAAATCAAATAACTTATGCTGCAATGGAGTCATCAGAACAAGAAAATCTTCCTTCATTCTGGGTTGATGAATGGTATTTGTATTTATGAACAATACAAGTGCCCCAGTGCCAAAATGATGGAGACAATTGAATATTTGTCAATGAATTTAACAAATAAATATGTGCAGTAAAGTTACTTCACCTTCCTTGAGAAAGTTATACTTCTGAAAATTTAAAGTTTTCTACTGCCAAGCACTTTGACCGATAGGAGGGTCTCTAGGAAGATCACAGCAACCAGTAAAGACCACATATGGTGACTGTTCTGTTGAAAGGAGACTAAAATTCTGTTTCAGGTCGCTTAAACAACTCTCCGAAAAATATCCCATGTTTACTCAAGCCAAGCCTATTTCCAACCACTAGTCCAACAGCTTTACTTGAGATAACACGTGTCCCTGCAGTAACAATGTTTATGTTTCATACCACCAAATAACTGATAACCAAATAACCAAATTAACTGATGTGTTTTATCTTAGACTCTTTCTGAATTTGGATATCTTCTACAGCTCTCTGCCAGTGAGACTATAGTGGACAAACAGTCAAATTTTTTCTCTAATTAGTGTGGTAAATGTTACCTTGATATTAGAACAACATGTGTTCCCCATGAATGGACAGTGTTAGAATATTCTGTTTCATAATTCGATACTTTTCGCTTTGGTTCGTCATACTTAACGAGATGACAGAGCTCACAAAGGAGCTCCCATACTTTGTATTTCCATCTGCAAGAATGATATAGGTGTTTATTAAAAAACAAACATAAAATATTTACAATTAATTCACTCATTGGACATATTGTATTATAAAGTAAATATTGTGTGCTTATAAACAATTAAAATATAAATAAGTTTACATTAGACAAAACATTAAAAAGGGTCAGTGGTGTAGGGATTGGTTGGTATAATAAAGATCCACATTCTCTCATATTACTTTACTTCAGGAATTATATCATAAACCATAAAGATTGGCATAATTATTTAAGAATGGGTACATATACAGATTTCAAATTTAAAAATTTTTTAACACCTGAAATTGAAAAAAGCACCAATTGACGCCTTAATTTTCATCAACCTTTGTTAATAGGTCATAAGTATTGTGATTTTTTTTACATGTTTTTTGTAGTTGTATGATTTACTTTCTGATATTTAGCTACAAGAATAACATATGCTTAATTTTTTTCTATCTACAACTGCATTCCTTTGACTTTACATACCACAAGCAAGAAAAACTATGACATTTAATAAATGCTATGAAAAAATCTCTAGTCTATTGGCACAAGTCTGTATTTTACAAGTTATTACTTACAACAAACAATACATTATAGTTTCACGCTATCTAAGGTTCAGTTGATGTAGACTGATGTGATAAATGTCAATGAAGACAAAAACATGTCTATTTGTAGTGACCAATCCAATCATTTTGTGTTATACGAGGTGTGTTCAGAAAGTAACGAGAATTTTTAAATTTTGCGGACTTGGAGAGTCTGGTTGTCAAACATTTTTTTTTATTACGTTTGCATACATGCCCTTGAAGTATGATAAAACTTTCAGCTGTTTTCATTGTTGACTTTGTCTGTGACAGCCACTAAGGTTAGGCGTGTTTTTATGAGCTCAGCGATTTTCGTTTGTTAAAAGAAATTGATCAAAGAATTTCTATCAACTTTGCGTAAAAAATGGAATAAAGTGTGTAAAATGTTAACAAAGGCCTATGGTGAGTCTGCTATGAGTAAAGCAAGAGTTTACGAGTGGTATAAGCATTTCCAAAAAGGCTGTGAAGACCTTGAAGATGACAAACGCCCTGGACGCCCCAGCACATCAACAACCAATGAAAAGATGGAAAAAGTGAAAGAAATGGTTATGAACAATCGCCGAATCACAATTAGAGAGGTTGCTGAAGATGTTAACATATCGACTGGATCATGTCATGGCACTGTTTCCAATATTTTGTGTATGAAGCATGTGGCAGCAAAATTTGTTTCAAAATTGTTGAATCTTGAAGAAAAACAGCGGCGAATGGAAGTTGCTCAGGAGTCACTAAATGAAGTCAACGACAATGCAGAATTACTGAAATGTATTATAACAGGTGACAAAACATGGGTTTATGGATATGACGTTGAAACTAAGGCTCAATCAGGCCAGTGAAGGCATTCTGGCTCGACAAGTACGGTCGAACGTGAAGATTATGCTCACTGTGTTCTTCGATATTAATGGTATAGTGCATCATGAATTTCTGCCATCAGGTGAAACATTCAATAAGGAGTACTACCTACAAGTTCAATGCCATTTGCGTGAAGCAATGCAAAAAAACTCCCGGATCTGTGGAAAAACAAAAACAAAAACATGGCTTTTGCACCACGATAATGCACCAGCTCACACTTCATTGCTTGTTCGTGAATTTTTGGCCAAAAACAGTACTGTAACGATGCCCCAGCCTCCATATTTGCCAGGCATTGCTCCATGTGACTTTTCCTGTTTCCAAAAATAAAGAGAACCTTAAAGGGCTGTCGTTTTACAGCTGTAGATGACATTAAAAGCGCATTGCTGAAAGAACTATCTCAAAGATCGAGTTTGAGAAGTTTTTCAAGTATTGGAAGAAGCGCTGGCACAAGTGCATAATCTCCAATGAGGACTATTTTGAAGGCGACAACATCAATGTGGAAGAATAAATAAAATATTTTGTTAAAAAAATTAAAATTCTTGTTACTTTCTGAACACACTTTGTATATCTTAGATGAACAGATAAAATATAGCATAGACGACCTTCCATAGGTTCCTATAGGTACTGTAATAACTGCTTTAGTTAACTGTGTAAGGTAGTTTGAAATAAATACAAATTTCACCCTGACATAAATACATTTTATTTTATATACAAAAATAATGTTTAGAAAACATATATATCTAGTCTAAAATTTCAAATACAATTAATATAATACTAAAGGCTAATGGCCTGTTCTAGACAGGAAGTTAAACTTTTGCAAGACAAACAATTTCTTATCTGGATTCAGCTGATAACAATTTCTACATTTTATATTTTGTTGTACATCACATTCACAGCTGAATCGTTAGCAACTGGATATAAAACTGAGCTATGCAGTGTGTTAGTAAAATGATGTATTTAATTAGGTTTTATAAAAAAAACTTTAGAAAATTTTTTAAAAAGAAGATATGTACCCTACAACATGTTTCAAGTACTGTATTTTAATATTTATACAGGTTCTACACAAATCTTTGTACAGAGCAGAAATACAAAAACAAATGTATGATGTGTGTATAGAAAGTAGAACATAAGAAAGAAGAGGATGTAGTGAAAGTACTGTATTATGTAAAAAACAAATGTGTTTGTAGTGTACATTTAATGTTAAAGAAATATATTTACAAAATAAAAATGGATAAAGAATATATGAGTTTAAAGAAAAAAATATGAACACCAGTCTGCAGTAATTTCTTTAGAGAAAAATCAAAAGGTTGATTCAAAGATGAGACCAGATGACATAGTCACAGTAATAGTTACATTTAAAAAATTGCTTGGACAATATACAGAAGGTAGGCCAGAATTGCAGGAAGGTTTTAACAAACTGATGTGAGAGAAATGAGCAACAATATAAAAATAAAATATAAAATGATGAAAAGTGAAAAATTCTGAGTTATAAAAATATTTTTAAAAAGTCGAGTCTATCAAGTCTTACATTATATGTTTGTGTGTTCAAAAATATAATTTGAAATTTATTTGGCAATTAAAAAATGTGTATATTTTATGTAACAAAGGTGTTTGTTTTGTTATGAGAATGATCAAGGTACAGAATTTAAAATGTTAATTAAATACTTCGTTTAGAATTTTTTGTAATTTGTTTTTACTCTGAACGTTTACTGTAGCACTTAATACGTTCATATAGTAAATATGTCACATGTTACTTTCTAACTATTGTGATGGAAGCAGATTTTCGATAGAGTATTGTAAGAAAATAATAGTTGGATCCAATGTAAATTTAAAAACATTAATTATTCTTATGAAATCAATTTTTTTTAAATCATAAAATGGAGTTAAGAATTTTGTAAAAATCAAATAATTATTTACACACCCGCTTAAAATAGTCAACCAAAAAGTTTGTCTTCCAAAGTTTAAAATACTGAAAGGTGACATGATGGCATAACCGAAATTATATTTACAAATTAAAAAAAATATTTATATTGTGAGGCATGTAAACTATTCAGAGCTATCATTTTATTCAATTCATTTCTTGATATTAGGTTAGGAAATGATATCTAAAGCCCCTATTTACACAACAGCCCAACTGGCCTTATATTAAAGTTATGCCATTATGTTAGTTTGATGAGTTTGTAGTTTCATTGCTTATTTCTTCTTGCCGTAAAATAGTCCTTCATGGTATCCTCCTACATCCTTCCATAAACTCAAGTCTATTTCAGGTATTGTATGTAAATCTTCGCATGGCACAAGTTGGTTCCTGGAACAATTCATATTACATTTATAATCTTTTATTATTGACATTTAGTTTAGTGTCTGTCATTTTGCCAACAGAAACTTGAAGTGCTATTAACTTGCTACTCAATGGCAACTGAGATTTTGAATACATTTTTTTGTATAATAGTTCTCAACAAAGTATGTGTTTAATAAATATACATTTACTTTTAATTTTCTATGGTTTGATAAACTTTATTTTTCTTTTGAATTAACAATAATTTAGAGTAATTAATGTTTAAAAATTACATAAAGCTTTTTTAGAGAGGTAAGTACTTGGTTGAGACGAAGTTGGTCAAGTACAATTGCTACATTTACTGTTAAGGTTTTGTTTACAATCAAATTTTACAATTTAACTAACATAACATGTAAAAATGTTCTACGTTTTGTCTATATAATTATGTATCAGCAAAACTGAAAAAGTGTTATAAGTAAATATAACAAAATAACCAAATACAAAGAAAAGTTTTGTTGTGAAATTAATGATTTTAATAAAAAAATATTCAATATTTTAATACACCATTTATACTGCCACAGTAAGTACTAATGTGTGGTACAAAGATTTTTAACATTTTAAAATAAATAAAATTGTATATTGGATTATTCATAAAATATTATATTTTTAGCAAATTAAATTTGTTGTTTTTTCAAGTAATTTATACTTTGTGAATTCTCTTATGCCTACTTCCTCAAAATTGTATGTTATAAATATGTAAAAGCTTCTGAAGTAATTAAACAATATGCTTGTGTACTAATGTTTAACAAAACCAGTCTAGCCTTGTGGTCAGTAGAAGAGTGTATGGACAAACTTACGTGTGAGAGATGATTTCAAAGCCACGAGGCTGCATGCTGTAGATATGGTCACTGTTGTCACAGAGCAAACGAGAGAATGAAGCCTTGCGTATTTCATTCAGTTGTTCTAAACAAATTAACAAAATTTTGTCACTAGAAGCCTGGATTTTCATAACAAAAAACTTAACAAGAATGATAAGAATCACGTTCTCAAACTTTAAAACAAAAAATTGCCATTTATTGATCATTTTCAAGATTCATTTTTTTTTAGAAAAAGGTAAATTTCTCCCTATTAGAGATCCTACTAACTTGAAATTTGTTGTAGCCTATAAGTAAAAGAATAATTCATAATTTGGTGTATATAAATAATGGAAAAATTTCAAAATGTCTCAAAAATGTTTACATAATGTTAATAAAAATCTTAATATTGTACAATCGCATGAAAATTGTAAACCACTACTGAAGCTATCTTTGCCTCTTAATTTGTCATGAAAATTATAAAGTTTTGCAGATATTTTGATGTTATATAGTGAGCAGGATGTGGTGGCTGTTGTAATTTCATTAGTTGTAATTGTAGCTGTGATTTTAATAAACATTACTTGTCTGTAGGAATCTGAAAAGAACAAAGAAATCTAGTCTAAAAAAATGTAATTATTTTGGAGTTCATAACAGCATTCAGTTTTATTTTGTGTTACCCAGTATTGCCTTTTTACACCCCCAACCCTGTCCCTTGCAATGCTACTAACAAACATTTCACATTTTGAGTGTTGCTCGTAATAACTTAGCTCTCAAGTTTTGTAGGGTCTTTCTTTAACTTTGAATTTACAGTTCATTTAAACTAACTTAATTCTTTGTGTATCATAAATTTTTGTGTTTAAAAATTCTAAATCAATGTTTGTGTGTGAAATTAAAAACATTTAGTGATAAAAATGTATATTTTAACTAAATCTTAGCTAACATGATGGTCTTTAAAGATAAAAGAACATATTACAAAAACATATGTCATCATTAGCCTGTGAATAGGTTATTTTAAAATACATGCTACACATTTTTAACTAAGTTTCATTTCTCATAAGCACAAAAATGATAACAAAAACTGTCTTGTAAAGTCATTGGTTACGGTTATATTACCTTGAGTGAAACCAGTGTGGTGGTCTCCTCGTTCATAGAAGAATCTGTCTCCTACTCTGGTACGGTAAAACTGTTCTAAGAGCAGACACAAGAAAGTAGGTCCTGATAGTGTCTTTTCAACATGAGCTTCAAGTGAGCCTCCTACAACAAGGTCGACGTCATCAGGGTGTGCGTACAGCAGGGCTAGTTTCTCAATGTTCTGTAAACAAAGGTTACAACTTTTAACCAACAACTTTTACAGAAGCTGAATTGTCTTTTTTTGGTCATTTTTGTTATGTAAATACAAACTGATTTACTTGTTTTATCTACATGATTGATGGTCTTGTAATAGCACAAACATTTAAAGTAACACACACACACACACACACACATATGCTATAGTTAGAAATATATTACTGGAGCTTAAATAACCAAAACAGTTCACCTCAACAATTATTAATTGTCATAGATATACACTTACCAAATAAACAAAATGTAAATAATATTAGTTGCAAGAAATTTAATACGCTATTACAGTCAAAACTGTGACTGAAGTAGTGTAGGACTATTTCTTAAACCAAGCAAAGGAACTTAGAATGACCATGAATGAAACAAAGAAAAACTGAACCAAAATTATTATTCTAAAACATTTAATTACCATACACAAATTTAAAGAGACTACAAAAATCGTGAAGAAATCTTAAATTTCGAACAGACGACTCAAGGCTAGCAGATCGCAGCAATCACCAATATGGAACAACCAGTGAAAAATAATGGCTTCATGGACATAAGTCGGGCGAAAACTAATGGAAGAAAAAGGAACAGAAAATGGAGATCAAAAGTGATGTCGCAAAAGTAACGGAAGGTATACTTTTTTAATGCACCAGGGAGTGTCTTTTGAAAGCAAGCAAATCTTTAATAAAGTCCTGAAATTGGTTCAAGCAATATACATCACCTTTTGCTGAAATAGTTTCAATGCTGTAAATTTCAACTATCATTGTGGTTTAAAATGAAACTTATTAAACAGTCTAAGTGCCATCAAATCAAAGTTGTAAAAAAATCGACTTTTTATTAGAAAATAGTGACTTCAAAATTCATAGAATTCAAAATTTAATTTAATGACCATCTGATCAGAAATTACTTCATACAGACTATTTACAATGAAACAAACATACTAAACCCACCTGTTGACACAACCAATTATAAATACTGTTGAATCCATGCGACATTTCGCAATTAATGGGAATAAGAAACTAATAATATACAACAATGCACAGCAAGCAGTTAAACAGTGTTTTAGCACCTCTTTATAAACAATGCTTGATATATGAAATATGTGGCTTCATAACTTTCCTTGGTAGTACACAAATGGAAAGAAAAGAGGTAGGACTTCTTATTTTTATAATAACGCTATTTGTATTTGAACGTAAAAAGCATGAATTCTGTAAATAAAATAATTCAAATTATATCATTGATGTATTTAATTATTATAATACAATAATCTTTAATTCAATACATGTATATTAAGATACATGTACATATTTTCCCAAGTAAAATTGTTGCAAAACCATTTAGACCTTTTATTTCTTGTCAAATGAACGTCTGTTAAAATAGACGTTATAATTATATTTAATACTTGTATGACCTGTTAATAAAGCAGTGTCATTCATTAAATTTAGGTTAATACAATAGGCCTTACTTTATTCTAATTTCGTATTTTTAAACTATAACATATAAAATTAATGACTGAATTCTAACATTGTACTTTATTTACAAATGAAACCAGATTTTACATTACATACGGAAATTAGGCAGTATTTACTGTTTACTAAAAGCAGAATTTTTGTTTTATATATTAGAACTGGCCTAGATTGTCTTACCGATTCTACTTTCAAAACTGTTTCGGTCAATTATTTAAGTCTTGGATGCAGAAGGCCTAATAATTTAAATAATATTACTTACAACAATATGTTTTTTTAGCAATCACTGTTTTGGTACAAACAATTTTTTGTTTGTCACGTAAGCCTGCATTGTGCTGCACTCTCACGGGGACACATTATACTGCTGCTCGATTATTTTTATAGAACTTTTGTCGGTTTCAAGTCGGTTTTATTTTATTGTAAAACATTAAAATTGAAAAATATGAGACGTGAGAGTTTGCTGGTGTTTTAACGAAACTGCAGGTACATGTAGTTTCAATAACTTTTTTAAAATTATAATAAACATCAAAGGCATTCAATTTGTTCAATATGAAATACAATATTATAATTTTGATAAGAATTAATAAATAACTGAAACCACTTGTAATTGTAAGCCTTGCATAATGTTTTATTTCAGTCTTTACTTAATATACAGTTTGTGTTATATAATTTGGCTAATATTGTATATGTTTTTATATTTTTGTAATTTTTATGAAAAGTAAAAACTTTATAGTCTCTTAATTATAAAATTTAATTTTATTATATTTTTATTGACTTCAGTTTTTTTAACAACTTACAATTCACATGTGTAACGTACCTCAGCACTAATAAAATCAGCAAAATCATGGAAAGTCTGTGCCTTAGGGAGGCCACAGAAGTGCCTGTAGTCATTGTAAGATGCTAAACCATGATCCCGACCTCGCTGGATGTCTATGGCACGCAAGTCCCGGCCAAAAGGTTTGCCATTCCTGAACAAGAAGTCTGTAATCTGTTCGAACACTTTCATTATTAGTAACAATTCTAACCATGACATTTAGTTCAATTCTTTAGAGTAACATTCTTGAAAAAATGTACACTTAAACTTAAATTATCATTAAATATTTTAATAAAGGGTGACACAAGATAAAATGGGCAAAATTAAAAGAATCTTGAACAGATTAAAAAAAAAATTTTGTTCAATTTATTATTGTTCTTTACTAATAGGCTGTAATGGGTTTGAATAAAATAATAAATAAAATTTGTTCATTCGATCATGATTTGAAAGTGTTTATCATTACTTGATGGTATTAAAAATGATTAAAAACTTTTTCAAATAAATTATGCTAGCAGTGGTATAAATAGGAACCCCACAAAATCCGCACTGTGGTGATGAGGGGGCGCAACAAATTCTGTATGTGTATGAATGTCAAGCTGGTCAGTTATGCAGCTGGTAGATCGGTGGAGGTATACGTCCATCTGTCTAGTGATACTTGCTAGTAGGCATATGCACAAATACACTCAAAACTGGTGTTTCGATAATATCGAGATATCGATACCAGCGTTTTAATATCGTATGTTGATATCTGTCGCATTTTATCTATGCATCAATTTCATAAACGAAGAGAAATAATAGTTACTTAAACAACAAGATGTTTTTCGTTGTTGTTATTTTTAAGACGAAAAACACATTGAGGCTCTTATCGCCTCCCTAAATGTAAGTGTGAGTGTAAAGTGTTAAAGTCGTAAGTATAATGTTGTAAGTGTAAGTGTGTGTTGCACTCGGGTACCGCGAGGAACGTCTAGATCCTCTCAATAGGTGCAGCTAGTCTGCACCCCCTGCTGGGAGTAACAACAAGAAGAGAGATAGTTACTTAAAAAGAGGAAATAAACAATTGACAATTAATGCAGGAAATCATCGTCTAAGTTTTTCTATCGCCTTATTGTGTTATCTTTATCTAATATCAGTAACCATTTGACGTTGTTATCTGAGTCAGGAATACATTACTGCTATTTTTTTTAATATACTATACTTTGTACATTACGGTAATAATAAAGTACGTATTTATTTTTTCTCAATAGCAAAGTGTAATAATTTTTAAGAATTAGGTTCACGCTATAGTAGCTTATATTAGTCCTGTGTTTAATAAAGGCCTACTTTGTTCTATTTGTACATTATTGTATTAATTACATTTGTATTTAGTTTTTTCTCAATAGCAAAGTAGAATTTTTAATAATTCTACTTTATTCTTACAAGTACAAGTAAGAATGTTGTACTTGTACAATACTACATTAATTACGTATGAGTTTAGTTTTTCCAATAGTAAAGTTGAATTTTCAAGAATTAGGTTCACAATAATTTAAAACTAATAAACATTTTATGATATTTAATTAATAATGATTATTGTTATACTTTGTAAGACATAATTTTTTAATATTCGAATTTATTGTATTTGTACATATTTCAAGTATTACATAAAATACGTACTTAGTTTTTTTACATTAATATGTTATTTTTACGAATTTCAGGCTAAAATTCTTAAAATCATTATTTAAACAATTTTTTCTTATTAAAATATTGCGGTTGTCAACCGATAATTTAAAAATAATAATATGTTTAATTATTGTTATTAGTATACATATTTTTTACAACAAAACAAAGTTTTATCGGAGTATCGATGTTTTTTCGATATTATATCGATAACAAATATCGTTTCGAATTCAATGTCGGAACACCCCTAATTTCTAATGATAGGCTACATATTTGTAGAATTAGTTTTTTCTTTGTGTGCACAAAAAACATGAAATATTTACCGTAATTCAATTCTATTATTGATCCCACCAATATTACACACCTTTTGATCAAAAATATTTGTAACTGTTATTTATTTTTGCCTTTTTCGATCTAAACATTACATAAATGAATATTTACGTAAGACCTATTCAATAAAAGGATTAAGTGCCTTAATTTTTTAAATTACTGTTTCGACGGTAGAGGTTCATAATCAGCATTACGCATAAAAATTAAAATTTCATTGTACGTATAAATGTTGTGTAGGCAAGTACCAACCTCGCTAGTGAAGAAGGGGTCGATGTTTTCTTCGGGCTGGGTGGACAAGCCTCGGCACAGGTGGTCCATGTTGCCATCGTCTTCAATGACGCCGGGTCTATTAAAGAAGTCACTTAGCCGTAAACCTCCAAGGATAGTCCTTTCTTCGCTGATCAATCTGTTATTTAAAACAAATATAATACTTGTAATGCATTTAAGGTGAATTGAAAAAAAACACTAAACATATTTGTAGGTAGAATTTTCAAATAAAGAATTCACTAAAAGAATTTTCAACACTGGATTTGATAACTAAGTTTTTTGACAGTACTGATGGGCTAATAGCATAAAACATTTTAAAATTTAATCTTCTTGATTATAAAAAAAATTCAGATAAATCGATAAAAAGGAAATGATTGAGGAGAAACCAACGAGGTGGAAAGAACGACTTACTCAAGTTTGCCTTGTATAGCAGAATGGAAGTATCTGAAACCGGCAGTAGCGTGGGCGTTGAGTGTACTTGGATCCACGTCTTCTTTGTAGTCATCCGCATAATCCTTGGTATCGTAGATCAGGCCGTACTTGAGCATGTTATCGCGGCCTGTAACCAACAAATAAATAAACAATTTGTTAACATACTGTCTGCTTCAGACCCTCTCTAATAGCTAATATGGTCTACCGCACTTTCAAAAATTTCGTTGCAGTACATTTTGTAACAACTGTTACAAAATGTTTCAAACAGTTTCCCCTACAAGTTTCAAATACGATAATTAGTTGTAAATTTTTATATTTCACTTCCAAAAAAATTCAAAAATCTAAATGAATTGGAGATGTTTCTAATTCTGAAATGTCTCATAAAACTCTAAAATACCGAACTAATAACAACTTCTGAATGCAAAACGCGTATTTCTTTAGTTTGAGAGAATTAATTATTAAAAATGTTTAGGTTCGTTTTAGGGAGAATTATTGGTAAAGTTTTTTAACAGTTCCTTGACTTTAATGGAAGATGTACAACAATATTATGCAACAAAAATAATTATGTTGGTTTTTGCATAAGTTATTTGTATGATGCTATAAAAGTGAAATTTTATGTTTGGGAACATATTACACTATCAAGGGTATTTGTTAAATATCTGATGAAACTTTGACTATATATCATGTTCAAATATTTGTCAAAGTTTTATCAAAGAAAACGTATTACATTCGACAAATTTCTTTCATTATCTGTATTATTAACTACGCATATTTTAAGGTTATGTTTATTTAAGTGTAGTAGCTGTAAAGGATCGAGTACTGTTGTTACACTGCTTCATTAAGTTCTTGCTATGACGCTACTAAATAAAAAGACAGGAAAATGAGTTTGGGTCCGCCCATGGGCACAAAGGAGAAAGGTACGTTAGGTGTAAATGCCCCTACTATTAAAGAACTGATATCTCAGTTTTTGTAAGCATTACTGTACATATTCTACACCGTTTTCCTGACAATTTTTCCACCGTTTTAAATTACATGCAATGAAAGAAACGGAAGGAAAAATGTGACACTAACAGGAAATTACAAAATTTTGAGGTCATACTTACGTATTTTGAAAATCTTTGTCAAAAATTGCAACATGTCAAAGATTTGTCAAAGTTTGATAAAAGAGTTAGTTAATAAAATAACTGTCAAATTTATTTCATCAAAGATCTTTGATAAAAGAATTTTTAAATTTCTATGACTGTGTAATACAGTCTTGGATGTCGGTAAAAATAGCCTACTTTAAAGATCCAGAGACCATATGGATGGCACAAGCGCTATTTACCTAGGAAGATAGGCAGCCACTCGTAATAGTTGATGTGCTGGTATTCGGCGATCAATATCCTCCTGCTCTCCTGATACAAAGTCTCGTCGTCCCAGTGTGGGTTGATGTGAGCCAAGGTGTTGGCAATCCGGTTGTGTTCACGTAACAGTACGATTTGCAGTACAGTCAGCTGTGGGTTCTGGTTGCCTCTCACATCGCCTGTAATGGAAACAAAACCTCATTATTAAAAACAGTTTCTAAGGACATGGTTCTCAAAAACTACCACCGAACTATTCAAAACAGCCGTGAACAAAGTTATCATATTCAGGATGATCGCCAATATTTTTGTATTTATATACTAAAGCTATATTTATAAACTATAACTTTACAATGCGCTGATATTCATATAACTTAAATGTAATGTTAAATAAATAAAAAATATTAGGAGGCTATAATTTTAGGAGAAGAATTACAGCTTTTAAGTCCTAAGAATTCAAAACTAGTGATAAATTTTACTTAATTTTGTTTAATATGGATACTGTAAATTTAATATGATTAGGCCCCTACGTTCAATGATACAAACTTAGGGAAATTGGTTGCTTTCATGGTTGGAGGGTTTCTAGAAGGAAACACTGTAGTACGTTGTAGATTAAGTAAGCATAATTAAATTAATTTATTATCATAGAATTTACAGTTTAAATTAAATTTAACAATAAAATAGACCTAATAACTAACAAGAAACAATATTGGGTGTTCGATCTAATATTATAAAATACTCTTTATTTTTTGCTATTCTGTTCATTCAATATTTGGTTCTGGTTTTCAAAAAGTAATCTTCCAAGAATTCAAATTTAGTTAAAAATATGAAAATAACTCCCAAATCCAAGACAATTGTTCACAAAACGATCTAGTAATCGCTCGTGTGGGCGTATCACCCGACTTAGTTACTTACCAAACTGATAGCATGGTTCCTCATCGTACTGATTGTCACAGACAGCGGTCTTGTTGGCAGCGGATGGCGGCCAAGGTCTGCCGTCTCGGAACTCTACGCGCATTCTGCCGCTCTGGCCTTCTCTCAGTCTAGCGGCGAGATCTGCGCTGGAGCCGTACACCAAAGAGGCGTCCATGAAGTGTGTCACGGTTACCAGCTGAAAAGCAGAGTGAGTGCCTCGTTACGTGTGTACTTCTCTTTACGTGTTCCTGATTAAACAAATCGTGCTAGTACTGACCTGTTCAGCAGGCTCGTGTCCAGCAGAACAACCCAACTCGATGTCAGTGGTACTCCTGACGAAATTCATGCACATTTGGTGGTACTTGGAGTATACAGGATCGTCCGGAGGGATCGTGATAGGAAAGCAGAGCGTGGAGCCGTGCTGTTCTGGAGCCAGAATTTGTCCGTCTTGGCTGCAGCATTGGATGGCATGCGCCTCTGCGAACAATAACTGCTAAGTGCTTACAACTGCTTGCATATTGGCTACAGTTAATTTTTATCCGGGACCTTTGAGCAAATTTAATAATCTCATTGGAATGCTACTGCGGGAGATAAATTAATTATTGTATGTTGTTTTAGTAGCAACTGAGTGCTAAGTTTTAGCTTAGCATATCCATGAACCCACAAAAATGTTTTATGTAAATACAAACATACAATTTTGGTGAATATTTCCATTTTCAGGTTGTGTTAGCCCAAAAAAGTTGGTAGTACTTGAATGCGTGAGTATTTGTGAATATAACTAGGCATTTAAAATAATAACGATATAAATTAATTTTAATGCAAATAGAATCTAACGATTTTAAAGAAATTTTTCTTAGATGTACTAGTAATAAGACAAAACGTATGGCTCCAAAAAAAACCTAATTATGTTCCTAAAAAGTCTGGTTAGGAAATTATATCAAAAAATTTAGAAAATTGGCATAGAGTTTATCAAAATCAGATTTTGTATAAAGATTCAATGTATCAAGTTAGTGTCTTCAATAAAAAAAAAAGAAACAGCTTGAGAGTTTTAACTGTAACAAAAAATCGAAAAAATTACTAACTGCTGCCAGGTACTGTTGTTTAAAAATATTTTAGTTTCAACCATATTTTTCAGGTTTATAAATAAAAACGCAGTTTAATCCACCACAAAGCTTTATTAATCACTGCTGTTTTGATCCTTTACAGGGTCCTTTAAAACTAATATATTAAGCTGAAGTTGAACAAAGCCTTATTTGTAGTTTTCTAGCGAAGAAGTAAAAACAATTTTTACTACTCTGAGTTGTGAAAGAATTACAATACTTACTTGCTTGAGTGGTTCCCATAGCCATAGACATGTCGTGAGTGATGATCTGTCCCCATTGCATTGTAGAGAGGGTCCAGAGTGGATCGGGCTTAGGGACGTCAGGGAATAGTACGATGCTGACAAGACGTGATCCTGGAAGCTTTGTGCCCGTCACTGATATGGGAGGAGCGTGAACACCTGTAAGTAGACAAAGAATTTCAAGAATCTGTGCTCATCCGGTCCGCCATAAAGTAATTTGTCTTATGTTTTTATAACTTTGTCGCATCTGTTAAATATTTAGTTTGATAAAGGAAAACATATGCTTTGTTAATAATTAGGCCTACGTATTATTTATTACTAATGCCTGTGTATAATTTCCCCTTATTAAGCATATTACAATGTATCGAAATTTACAGAAATTCTTAGGAACTATTAAACATTACAGAAACATATATGTCGTTAGATATTAAGTTCGATTAACTGTGTACTAGATTTATTTAGGCATATGTAGTAAGAACACGATGAAAAAATGATCAATTTATATGCAAAGAATCAACTTTAACAACAATTATCAGCTGGAAAATGATTTATTCAATAAAAATAAACACTTCTGTATTATCGCCAAGTGACGTAAAGTTAATGTTATTGCAATAATAGTTTACTATAAAGAGAGTATAAAGA
Organism: Callitettix versicolor; assembly: GCA_022606455.1. NCBI lineage: Eukaryota > Metazoa > Arthropoda > Insecta > Hemiptera > Cercopidae > Callitettix > Callitettix versicolor. The sequence goes on along the minus strand of CM040190.1, from coordinate 31,588,473 downwards.
GAGCAATCATATAAAGAGAGAAATATAAAATAGATTTTATTGAAAAATAAAGAATCTTTTTAAGTGAAAACGGTTTAAAATGGATGCCGGATGTAGGAAGGTAATCGCGCCATAACACACACACACGCACGAGCGAATGCGCGCGCACACACATAGCATACGCGCGCGCGCGCGCGCACACACACACACACACACATGACAGTTTGTGCTATCACACACGTCAAGTAAGCCCACGATTGTTGACTTTCGTAACTTGACACTTGTTCATAAACAGAATCATATTTTTTTTATCTCAAATATTAATTATCCGATTTGATAAAAATCATATTTTCATATTTTATCAAACAAATTTTTATCTTATTAGCTTCATATTTTTATCAAACAACGGCCTAAAAAGTGGAATTTCGCCAAATTAAAAATTGGTGAAAAAATTTAAGAAATGTTGCGATTGCAAAAGTTCATTCGGCCTTCCAATCTGTGTCACGGTCAGTATTTACAAGACATTCAATAATACTTATTTAAAAAATAGTCAAAAGTACTCGACTTATTATAGCTCGAGAAAGAGTTTTGAAAAATAAATTCTGACTTAAATTTATTATTATTTAGTGTCGTTTAATATAATAATCCAAGAATAGAACTTTGAGGTACACCTATAGAGGCGAAAATGTACAATCCTATTGCTTAACACTGTTCTGTTAACAAAGCGACTCTAGCTTCTGAAAACTCCAATCTAATTGTTTAATTTAGCCAAACAGAGTGAGCTACACAGAGTCATTGGTTTTGAGAAATAATACAAAACTAAAACAGTCACAATACTTTCTACGGCAGTTAGGATATCTTCAGTAATATCCACAGGTGTTGATTTCGTTCTATTACAAATTGTTGAAACCAGATTAAAAAAATACTTAAAAGATTATTTCTTGTAGTACTTAATTAATTTGTACAATTTTTTATGGCATTTAAAAGATGCAGGTGAAATACCAACTGGTCTAAAATCTGAAAAACCTTTAAGAAATTATATTTTATTCAATGGTGTTATGATTACAATTCCAGAAAGTTGCAAAGTATAAAACATAAAACAAACTTTTAAATAGAAGTAATGTTAAAACAACACTTTCTTTTATGAAACTAATTTGAATGGAAATCGAAATGCGCTTTTAACATAAAAGTATTTATTTCAATCATTAATTATGAAAATAAAAGAAGTTGATACCACTATATTTTCCAGTATTTAGAGTCGAATCAATAGAAAAATATAGATTTAAAAAGTTTTCTTAAGCTCTCTAACATAATATGTACACAAAGAGTTTTCTGCATTAGTATTCTCAATTATAACTAAAATGAAGAGCGGAGTACTCAACAAATTAAGACACTAAGACACCGAGGTTATGTTGCAAGTTTGAGTCAAAATATCACCATTGATTTCTTAAGTGCTTTTGTCAATCTCAGTCTTTACTAACTTAACGGATACATATCAAAATGAAAAAAAATGAATCCTAAAACAGGATTTCTAGTTTTCTTTTCAATACTAAAAATTTTAAAGTGAAATTTTAAACTTGTTTTACTTTTTAATGGATGACATTTGCTCAACTTACCGTCAGCATATTTGGAAGGTAACAGGCGACCGTAGTGTGTGTTAGGCATGCCGATTGTAGGATTCCTCAGGTTGTTACAGGATCCGTCTATTGTTCGGTATTTTGATTTCTGGCAAGGACCTTGAAACTGGGGTCCACACATCTGAGGCCCTGTGGGAAACCCGTATAATCTGCACACAATAAAGCATAACGACATTGTAGAAAGGAAGTGTAAGGTAAATAGAATAGAAGTGAAATCTTAACTTTAATTAATACAGGTACTTACCTAAGTAAATTAACAATCATTTCTATAAAAAGTCCCAACAATATAAAATATATTAATAAAAATATCCTTGGCAACAAAAATAGCACATTTGTTTGAGATTTGTTTGCGAGAAGGTTATATTTCAAAAATATAAAAGGGATAAAGGAGGAGAGATGGGCGTATTTCGCAGAGCACTAAAATGTAAGCAGAGTGTATTGACATTCAGTCTTTTAATGTTTTGCAAACACTCATCTATTCAATACTTTTTAAAATTTATTAAGTAAATAATACTGTCATTTGAAACTAAATGTATTTTAAAACCCACCCATCCACACACACACACACACACACACACACACACACACACACACACACACACACACACACACACACACACACACACACATATATATATATATATATATATATATATATATATATATATATATATATGTGTGTGTGTGTGTGTGTGTGTGTGTGTGTGTTCACATAAAATTTTAAGTAGTATAAGGATAATTTTTAAGTATAAGACATTAGTCTAAGACTATGCCTTAGACCATTCAAAACTAATATTTAATTTTTTAATGAAATTTGTAGATTCCATTAAATTTAATTTACATAATTTTCTTTTATGACATGTTTGTATGATAAATACAATTTCCGTTACGATTACGGCTGACTGTTCAATGCAACGTAAACATTTAAAAATCTGACATTAATTGATGCAACTTTTAAATTATTTTTAACTTAAACACTTATACTGTGAAAGTGAGATGTTTCGATTACAACAGTACGATCAGTGAATACGATTCCAATGATGAACATAATTCGTATAATACATTACTACTTTTGTCTATTCACACTCTTATCTTAACTTTGTTCATTGAAATTCCAAAACATATTTTGTTATTGTCGTAAGGTAGAGATGGACTTGTGCATGTTTAGTTTGGGCGATAATTAAAGACGTCCTTATAATCAACAATAATTATAAAAGCTCAATTGTTGATAGGCTTATTGCCAAACACAAAAAAAAAATTAAAAAAATCGTTCCTGATAAAAAAACATACATCTCCACGGAATATGGTTCAACTTTAAGCCACACCCTAAAAAAAAAAAATTAGCCAATAAAAATATGAATGTCTCTCAGAACAAGTAATAAGTTATCAGCATTAATAAAGAAGCCAGTTGCAAATACAAGTGGAGATAACTTTGAAAAAACTGGCATATACAAAATGAAATATAGTGATTGCCTAAGCTTCTATATCGGTCAGACATCTCGCTCTTTTAAGAAAGGATTTAAAAAGCACATACCCAGATGTGCATTATCGAAAAACTCGGCTTTAGCAGAACATCTTAAGGACAAAAACCATAAATTCGAAGACATCCATATCAACATGGAAATATTACATTTGTGTCATAAAAGTAGTTATATGGATGCGATTGAAGAGTTTGAGATTTACAAGAGCAAAAAATCAGACCCCCAGAACATCCTCACTGAAAAACATTCATTTAAATCAAATTTAATATATGACATGGCTCTAAGTATAAGTGATTTGAGAAAGTAACAAAAACCAACTGATAACAATGACGGGCGCGCTACTAATGATGGAGACTCCGCAGTCCGGAATGTAACGACGTACGAGTCGCGTGTGTAGCTTGGCCAAGCCGAATTTAATGATGAATATTTTAAACGTGTGATTGTGCTCAGTGTTTGTGATGTATGTTTTAATGTTTTGCTTGACTTTGTGACGACCTCGACAGAGGGATTTAACATTTTGTATAACGGCCTGAAGATGAACGATAGAGTTTCGAAACCGCGGTAGCCTTTATGAGGTGAGTGGATAGACCACTGACGGGAAGAACAGAATCCTAATCATTTGAATATGTGGTCCGGTGGCTATGTTACAATAATAAAGAAATCCCATCAACATGTTAGCATAGATTTAGACAGAATGATCTAATTTTATCAATTCTAATTCTAATCTAATTCTAAAACCTTCAGTGTTTCCATATTGTTCATAAATTAAGAATCTTATGCTTTTTGTAATGAAAATTGTATTGTTTCAGTGTATTTCAATGTAGCTAGGCCTGTATTATAATTTTTCAGTTTAATTATTATATATTTTATTAATGTTCCAGTATTGTGCCAATGTTTTGGATGTAAGAAAAAGGAGGAAGTGTGGGAGGTTGAGATAGAGTGCGGTAATGTGTGTGGAGGAATGGACAGTAAGAAAAATGTGGGCTGTAGGCTTGAAAACTGTGCAAGAAAGCGGAAAAGGGCTATGGAGAGAGAGATGGTGGCAAGGAGAGTAAGGAGGTGGATTGATGACGTGTACCTGGAATCAAACTATTGGAATGATTTCGAAGTTGGTAAGTTATTGGTGTTAGTGTTGTTTGTACAAAAGTTGAGTTTTAGAGTTAAGAAGTCAGTGTATGTAACAAATTGTGCTAAACACGTTTTACATTTGTGAAGTTCAGTGTAGAGCAATAACCCTATATATTTCTTAATAAAATAACGATAGTAATATTAATAGAAAACATGCTTATAATTAACGATTTATTTTATAGACTCGCAATCCTGGATCTCTTCACAGTTGCAAATTTTCTACAAATTTATTTTACACTTAAATAGAACAAAATCAAAAACAGGAAATACTTGACAACCCTAACCTTATAAAATATGTAAATAAACAAATACTTAACAAATATTTTAAATAAAATATAAAACAGCTGCTACCCGAAATACTGATAGTAAAACAGCTGTTATTCATTCAAAATATATACTAATATTGAACACTGATGATCAGTACCATTCATTTCTTATAAAAAATGTGTCTTTTCTGATCCTTCTTAAGGGCTTAGTTAGGAAAATTCGAGATCGAGGTCTTTAATCATTTTCCTACTACTTCCCAGACTCTTAAAATATTGTTTCTAAATTTGACCTTCAGAATTATATTTAAAAATTGGGTGATAGTAAAGTAGTTGCTACAGTACAACTTAAAATTCTTTTTATCGCTTTTTCAGATTTGCTACAAGTTGATCCAGACAGTGAAGGCGAAGTATTTTTATCCAAAACAAAAGCAGAGAATATGAAAAACAACAAAATCATGGGTAAGTGTACTTTGCAATTCAGTTGTGTGATGCTGTATCTATATCATGTATGGACCCTATCGGCCATATTTAAGTTATATGTTAAATGAGGTTAATTAACAAAACAGACTACTTTGATATTTGTTAAGGTAAAATTATGTTAATATTTATTTTAATTGAAGATTTTTTATTAAAGGTTTTTTTTGTAAGAGCCTACTGTATACGCCGATTTTGAGGTTCACTGCTTTGTTAGATTTAAGGTTACAGGGCTCAACTGTATCACAACATAAAGAGGACAACATAATAAGCTAAGACAAAATATACTAATTTAAAATTACTGTTTTTCAATTTTACAAAACTGAATGATTTGTAATTTTAATAAGAAATCAAAATTAAAAGTTAAAACATTTTGAAAGTTGGATTGTACTTCTTTTACATAACTTTCTTCTTGGCACTGATGAACAGTTTATCTTTAATAAAAAAATGTATTAAATATCTTTAACAACAGTTTTAAAATACCCTCGAATTTGTAGCCAAGCCAAATACATTTGGTCGTACTCATTAATTTTTTTTTACTTCAGCTCATTATGTTGTAATATAGTTGTGCACTGCACCCTCATGTTACATCACGTGGCTCAGCGTATAGCGTCAGGCTCAACTTGCAGAAAAATATTTATAAATTATGTTGTTTCATTCTCACAGATATTGCTGTTGCATACAAGCCAACCATAACATTTTACAATGACTTAATTATTTGCATAGACGTTGGAGTCAACGGTTTAAGAAAATCTACAGCCATTTTCTTTTTTGAATTATAAATTTATTTGTGAGTATAGAAGTAATTTATTAATTTGTCTTTTATTTTTTTAAAATAAACGGTATTATTCTTCATATATAGTTTAGTAGAAGTGTTTGAACAATTTTCGTGGTTCTTTTTTTTATTAAATTTTTCAGTTTTAAGAAACTTTGCAAGTATCACGTGTAATAAATGAATCAAACAGAAGTAGTTTAATTTAATTTTGTTTTTTTAAAGTAATCTCGTGTTATTTTATTGTTTTCAAAGATTGAATATAAAAGATAGCGAGGAGAATACAAAAACGTTTGAAAAATACGAAAAATAATATAAAAACAATAAAATATCCTTGTTGGATAATTGTACAGTATTTTATTTTATAAGTAAAACAGTTTTTACAAATTGTGATTACTGGTACAGTTTTATTGTGTCGGTTTTTAGCTTGCTTTTTAGAAAGTAGTTTACTAAAAATTATTAATGTGAGTTTAATTTAAATGTGAACATAGAAAACATACAAAGTAGGCTACTTAAATCGCAGAAAATATGCACTGTTGGTGCAGGAGACGTCTCGGTTGAAGTATAGATCGGGTAAATACGCGTATAATGAAAATAAAACATTAAAACACCATAAGTACAATATTTAACAAAGTAAAATATTATTAGCAAATTTTCATTGGTAAGACCTAGATCTATATTGGTGAATTCATCGATACACACACACACACACACACACACACACACACACACATACACATATATATATATATATATATATATATATATATATATATAAATAAATAAATAAATATATAAATAAATAAATATATATATATATATATATATATATATATATATATATATATATATATAATTGTATGTTAAAACTCTTAGCTTTCTCAATTTTGGTCCCCCGTTGATTCGAAATGATACAAAACTTCGACTTAAGTAACAACTTGGACAAGTTGATCACCCAGAAAAATATTCAACTTTTAAAAATGATGACATTCCCAAATTTAAAAAAGTTTACAACCTTAACTACGTAGTTAAACCTTAACTACGTGTTACAATACAACGCTTACAGACTGTAGAACGCGGGTATTTTCTGTTGTTTACTCCAAGTATGGTAAGTGAAACCCTATCTTCTATGCAGGAATAAGTACTTTGACTACAGAAAAAAACCGTTACACCCACGAAGCGCCAAATACTTAGGACCTGGTAAAAGTGGACCTCAGAAGTAAACATAGTATTTAAGTGGAGGAAGTTCTGTATAAGTTGTTCATGAAAGCAACAAGAAGTGAATTGCAGCAAACGGATTCTTAGCGGAACTACCTAACCTGCAGAGAAAGAAGTGCAAGATGGAATCGAACATCTGAAGTCAGTAAGGCCGTCTAGAAAAGTCAAGTGGAAGCGCAAAATTGCAAACTGTGAATACAGGAGGCGGAAGAAAATTGGCTTATAATTAAACCTAGAAGCAGGAGTCCTCCCAGTAACCAAATCTTGGGGGTGTGAGGAACACAACACTATTAAGGTTGAGATGACGAAAAGCTGTCAAGCCTACGGAGAAACTTGAGTAGACTATAGGGGTCGAATAAGTACATTGTAAATGCCAGCAGAAGGTAAAGGGTGTTTGGTTTCCAGGACCGTGAGGACTTCTAGCAGAATGAGCTACTCAGTGAACCGCTGAAGTTTCCAACCTACATGGCTAGGTACTGAAGAGGTCTTTGATCGCGGTGCCAGAGGGTATCGAGCACTATAATCTCTTATAATTAATCCGTTAATTACTGAGACGATTAAATTACATTAATTAGGCTTATATAGTATGAAGTACTTACTCATTGTTGATGGAGATCGGTACCGAAGAAGGATAGGAAGGCCCGGGGCCAGGTCTGAAGCCATAACCTCCTCCTAGACCGTAGCTCTGACCGTAACTGCCGACGTTCAGTAAGGGAGGCGGATGGTACACAGTGGCTTGGTGAAACGTCGTACTGGGAGCCGCGTATGCTGTACAAACATTGTACAAATTTTAACACGCACATTTTTATAATAAAATATTGTTGCTTGTATTTACCGACGGAAACTTTCGAATTTCATATATTATTATTGCTCAGCATTCCAATCGGTTTTGTACCAAAAATAAGGACCTGCGTTATTGAAACTACATATATGGCGGTACCTACAGGTTCCTCAGAGTATTAGGGAACTCTCACGCACCATAATTTTTCATTTTAAGACTATACAATAAAATAAAAGCGATTTAAAACTGACAAAAACTCTGTAAACAAAATTCCAGGAGTAGTATAAAGTGTTTCTGTGAGAGCAGTACAACGCATGCTATTGTGTATACGAAAACAGCTGATTGATAAAAAAGCATTGTTGAAAGTAATATTTGAATTATTATTATATTCAAGACTTAAATAATATTAACCGAATTAGTTTTGAAAGTAGAACGGTAAGATAGTCTAGGCCAGTTCTAATATGTAAATGTTGTTAAATAAAAGACACTGCAGACTAATTTAGGTATGTAATGTAAAATCCCGTTGTAGTAGTTCTCATTTGTAAATATTTCAATAAAGTGTAATGTTACAATTCAGTCATTTTGTAGGTTATAGTTTTAAATACGAAAGTAGAACGAAGTAAGGCCTATTGTACTAAATAACTTAATAATGACACTGTTTTATTAATAGGTCATACGAGTATAAAATATAATTATAATGTCTATTTTAACTGGTTTAAATTCATACAAAATAATAGGCCTACATGGTTTTGCAACGATTTTACTTAGGAAGATATGTACAATAATCTTAAAATGTAAGTATTGAATTAATGATTAGCGTATTATAGTAATTAAATACCAGCCAATGGTATTATTTGATGTGCTATAACACTGTTCAACTTCTTGCTGTACATTTTTTTTTGAAAATGGTGACATTTCAATTCTTAAAGAAAAAAATATTATACTTTTTGAAAGTTTGATTCTATCATCATAATCAGCTTTAAAACTGCAAAAATTACGGTTTAAAATTTAATAATTTAAAATAATTTTAATTTAATTAAAATTAAAATTCAAAATATTGATATTATTCCATTTTTCCATTAACTGCGAAAGGTCATATAGGCCTACTAAATTTTAATAATTTTGATGAATATATTTTTTTTAGTAATTTAATGTGTGTTGGCGTACTAACTAAAGCAATAACTGTTTAATCCCGTGCTTATAAAATATATTCGTTTCAAAACCTTAGAGAAAGAAAATATCAGAGGTTCCTTTAAAATTTGCGATAAAGATTTTAATCAACGGTTGTTAATATTAAAGCAGAGTAGCAACCAAAATCTGTACATTTTAAATAAAAGGCATTACAGTTTTTTTAGTAAATTGGATAAAGTAACAATTTTTTAAAAACACCACTTTTACCACTAAATGCATATTTACCAGCACTATATAACATTTTTTTATATAACCAATTTACCAGCTTATTTTAGATTTTCTTACTTTTGCAAAAAACGTTTGATACTATTAAATTTATAATATATGTGTTCTTTACCTTGTGTCACTGTTAAATGTTAATTTGATTTCTAATTAGATATGTTCACTTTATTAATTGCTTTTTAAAAAAGTGTTTATTTTAAACACAAAAAGTCATAGCCACAGTTTAGAACCCAAAAAGGATGTTTTCACATCGCAATGGGAAATTTCTTAGCAAGAATTAAAAGAAAAAATACCTGAGAAATTTTGTACAAATCCATAGTAAGCGCCTCCGCCTGCGGAAAGGGCGAGTTGGACTTGAAGGCACACAATCAGGGCCGCTGCCTGTCTTCCGACCCAAACCATCTGCAAGAATATTAATTTCAATTGATTACTAAAGACAAGCACAGTTATGCAGCCTGAAAAATTAATGAAGGTTTCTCTTAGTCTTGAAGTATTAAATGCGCGATATATATATAACAACTAAGCAGGTCGGGATGAAACTAACTTGGTTTAGTCTAGATTAGTCGTTAGCGACAGTTCGATTCAACTCTAACGATAGTTCAAGTATAGTTACTGCCATTGATTTTTTAAATACTTAATGTCGATCTCTCGTTTTCATGTGTCTAAATTGGTGTACATCAAAGGAATTAAAATAATAAAATTAAACTATGTTGAAAAGAAAATTTAAAGAACATTTAAAATCGTACAATATTTTTAATACTAAAAAAAGGTTCTCTTTATTCATAAACAATTATGAACTGATACAAACCTCTTAAAATGTACACAAACACATAATTATTGATTAGGGTAGCTTTTTAACAAAAACTGAAGAATTGAAAAAGACGGGTTTTATTTCATATTTTATACTTAGAACATCGAATATTGAGTTACGATTCTTCGTTGTTTAACAATGCTGAAGCAAAATCTGTTGAACCTATTTTGTGAAATTAGTCCTTTTCTTTTATTGTTTTGTAATTTTTTTTTATCAGAGTTATTGGAGGGTTTGCGAAAAAGTTTGTATTTTGCACTTGTTAGTTAGCGAATTTCCATTTAAAAATGAGCTGAGTAACAATTATAGTAAGACTTAGACCTAGGATCCTGAAATGAGCAGCGATTTTGACCTCTTGATTACCTTTTTGAGGGGTATCGTTTGTAATTATATATGTGTTACCATAAAATCGATTTTGGTAATAGCTTAAAACAAGTTCGTTAACAAACAGAATTCGTTCTACAGTTTCAAAAATATCGGTCATTTCAAATCTGTAAAAATACATTACTTTTAAAAAAATACTTTTAAAATATGATTTCAGCGTTAAATCTGCTTTAATTGGAATTTTCAACTGCATAAGAGATAAATTTTCAAAATCTATTGAATTTAAGAAATGTTTTTTGACGGCGGCAGGGTTCATTTTTTATATTTTAACTGTAATTTAAATGTTTACACATTATTTATGTGCAGATTTTAATGCCGATTACGGCAGTAAAATAAGAATTTCAAAAACAAAAATAAATAAAAAAATACTTTTGGAAATTCCCTTCTTTTACGTCAGAGAAACACACGCATGCGCTATTGTTTTTAAAAAATATTATATATTTATAAAAGTTTGGCTTTAACAACGGTTATAAACACCTCTCCTGAAACGGCTATCTGAATCCCTCTGCACAATAATAACACACGATGATTGGTTATTATAACCAGGATAAATATTTACTAAATGCAATGGACCACGTGATCTGATAGTCTTCCAAAATAAAGTATGTTACAGTGTAATACCATACTATTTAAGTTAATGGCAGCATTAAAACTAACAGCTGTTCGGGTTCATGACCTTGAAATCACGATAAAGCGAAAACGTCAGTTTAATCCCGGCAATTATAGCCGACACTTAACACAATCCCAAAGGTCAAGACTATTTCTGATACAATACATTACGGGAGAAAGTAGAAATATCGCGTCTGCAAATTAATGGTATAAATGAAATTCGTGATTTGGAAAGTTTGATTTTCGAAAAAAGTACAACATCAAGCCTGTTTGCGAGCGTTGTTACGTTTTAAAACCATTTACAACCTTGACGTTACAAGCTACAATGTTTCATGACTTAATTGTTAAAGAGAAAGTAGTTTTGTAATAAAATGGTGCTAACATATTGCATGCCTTATCTTACATGATCGCACAAAGAATTGAAAAGCACAAGAAGTACTTGCCGTTTAATCGTAACAAAATGTCGTGTCAAAGATTCCGTCTTCACTTATAATTTTTCCAAATCTCAAAACATGTACTAAGATTCAGGATCGGAGCTTATTTCACGGTTTTGGGTTTATGTTTTACCATGATGTTCGCCCTAACAGCTCATGACGCAATAAATGTGTCCTGCGTGAGCTGGAAGCATACGTACAGGAAAAGAAGAACTGTCTAGAGATCGTTAACTTACATGCGAATTTCTATTAGAAAATTACCTGGTGGGGCGGCCATAACGGTAAAACCCAGACCTAGGTCCTTGAAATGAGCACCGGTTATGACTAATGGCATTTCCCCCTTTTCCTTTAACGTTTACACTTAATGCCAGTTAGACTAATTAAGACGAGAATTATGGAAAGGGCAAGACTTACGGCAGTAACTGCAATTCTCGAACCCACGACCAATTCATAGATGCAGCAGACTGACCGGTGTCAGCCACATCGACCATGTCAGCCCTTTGACCAGTTACAACCAACACGGTTCGTTTACTCATTGAAATTGTTTATTTAATAAATGTTAGGAATTTAGCATTCGAATTTTGGTCCAAACTAGTTACAGAAATTGATCTAGAGCTTTTCTAGCAAAATTAAACAAAGTTTCATAAATTTCAGCCCTTCAAAATATTGAAAAATCTTAGTTTTTTTACTTACATTTTTTTCTAAAATCTGATTTCACCCTTGCGGTAACGTTAAAGTTTTCATAAAATTATTGTTTTATATGTGAATTCGGTTCGCTAAAGTTTGAATAAAAATTATCATTTTGAATTCATAAATTCGGCTTAAAATGAGACAATGAACTCAACGGTGGTCAAAATTCATTTTCAATGAACTCAACGGTGGTCAAAATTCATTTTCGCAATTATAAATGATGTTTAAATATAGACATTTCTGCATTTTAAACATTTTAGTCTGTTTAAAATGGTAAAACCCTATGTTGAGATGGATATAATGAACGTAGTTTTGAGGATATAATTTTGCTAAATTTTTTTTATCGTATCAGGGAGATGGCTGAGTGACGAATTCCCCACTTTATCTCACTCCTTCTCTTTTTTTTATCGTTTGAAGGCCTTTGAAAGATGATAAAGTAAGTTCATGTAACTTAGTTATAAATACAGTAATTTCAATCTGTCACATTTCATTGCTATTCATTAATTAAAAAAATCCATAACATAAAAAAGTAAATAACTCACGAATTCGTGACAAGGCTGTTTGTAAACAGTGTTACTTTAGAGAATGTAAGATCACGTTTGATCTAGACTTGCCATTCTTTTGAAAACCCATTAATTACTTCAAAAAATACGGAATAACGTATCTTTTTCAATGTAATAATTCAGTGAGTTTTATAGTATAATCTTTGTTTTAAAATTTAATAAAAACACACGCACTCTTCACGCAATCTCCTCTATGATGATAGCATCAATGAAAGTGTGAAACAATTATTTTTTTCTGTTTTCCCCGTTTTGAAACCACATGTTCTCATTTCTTCTTCTTTTTTTAGCACTTCAGCCCATTTGTACTAAACATCTTCAGATATAAATCTACTTTATTCTCATATCTTATTCCGTTTACTATTTATTTCTCCCTTATAATTTTACATCATATAATGACATGACCTGCATATTGTAGTTCTTTGTAATAAGCCAATATTATTTCCATAACTTTATGTCATAGAGTTCTTTCTTACTCTTTAGTTTTTATTTTCTTGTATTAGTTTTCAGATTTTTCTAAATGTGTAAACGTTATTAGCTTCAATTTGTGATTCTTCAGTGGTCATGGGTTTTAGTGGATTCTAGTTCAGCAGACTGGTACAGTTGGGCCAGCTATAAGTGCGCATCGAACCTTTCCCTAAGCTACTGACTGCACCAAGAAAGTCGCAACTGACTTAAATGACTGATTTAAGTTGTAGGCTGGTGAGTCGAAGGCTTAATGTTTTCAGAGCCCCGTTTCCTCTGTCTTTCTAACGGTCAGCACTTCTGCTCACGCTCTCTAACTAAACGCCTACTGTTCCCTCAGTGAGTTAAAGCAATCCACTGACTAACTCATTCTGTTGGAGGTCCTGGAATCATTTCTATTCTATTAGCATCTGCAGTTCTACATCCTTATGCGTTCCATATATCATATACATGGTTTCTCCGTAGTATAATATTCCTGGCTGAGACACCTCCAGTCCTAGAGTTTGGCTCTCGTCAGTCCTTTCATATCAACCCTTATATGGTTGCGTTTCTCACGTCCGTGGTTTTATCCCTTGGAAGGTTTTTAGTTCTAGATTTAATTGGAAGCACCATTGTTTACGCCTTCCCGTTTTTAAATTTGTAATTTTTCGCTCCAGATAGACGTTTGTAAACGGGTTTACCAATGTGAGATGTTCAACCCCATCTTCCCAATCCTTCCATTAAATACTGGGTAGGTCTGCATAACGTACCCACAGTTCCAGGTAGTTAAGTACAGTCACCAGCTTTCTCCACCTTCATACTACCTTTACGTCCCAGATTTACTTTCTCGAGACCATCTGGGCATTTTGAGCTTTTTTACAGATTTTTTCATTCATGAAAATCCCACAAATAGTTATGGAAATGAAATGTCCACTCTTACAGAGCCCCGCACGCATAAGTTGGATTAAAACTAGAGGTCGTTTGGTATCCAAAGTCAGCGTTATCAAAATCACTTTTTGTAATATGTGTAAATCAAATTAGACAAAATTTTCTGACATTAGAAGACAAACACACACACATACTTGTGTATATATATATATATATATATATATATATATATAAATATATATATATTTCTCAAACTTTGTTGTGACAGATTCGATTTACATTCGATATTTGTCACTCTTAGCATTTTAAACTCCACTAGGTAATTTTTGAAAAGTAATTTTCAGAATAAATGAAAAATGGAGTCATTTTAGAAAAGAAAAGAAAATAATAACTCCTGTAGCCTATGTGCTGAATATTATGTTTTCAACATGACTAAAAGCTTATAAATATTTCGAACATTAATTTGCACCCACATTCACAAGGATCTTTATTTATATTATAGGCTGCACAATGTATTTCAAGCAAGGGAATGTATTTCAAGCATGGTCAAAATGTCTGCAAACTCTTGTTTAAAATTTTCATCTTAGTAAGCCCAAGTAAGAACCACAAACATACTGGCCGGTTTTGACTTTTTGGTCATTTATTAAGAAAGTGGTTAAATAAATCTTGGGTCCAGTAAAATAGGCTGAACCATTTCAAAATGGCGGGCATTCAAAATCTAAAATATATTCCTAATTGTCGTTTAGGTGTGCATAAATTAGTATGTGTTTTAAGATTGCCAAGAAATCAGTTTCATTATTTTTATTTTAAAATACGAATATGATCGTTTATACAATATTGTTCAGTGTTGACAGTTTTTGGAAATTCACTTCCATCACGTCAACGAGACAGCTGCGTTCTGCGATTAATTTTATTGTTATTATTCTTGTCTTTTTACAAAAATTTCTGTGAAATAGATCATTTTAGTAATGTGTCAGAATTTTTGATCCAGTCAGATTGGGGTAAATCTGATGTAAATATCCAGCCGACACTAATCGGTATAATATTTGCTGTAAGGTTTAAAGCGTGCGCTCGTAATTGAAACAACAGCAGCTGTATTAACACGATGAAACTACGTGCACTACGGTATTTACTTGGGATAAGGTTGTCACACCTGAACGCTGCGGTTAATACTGTATAAACTTGTTGCCAAGAAACGATTAATATTCAAACCATGCTCGTTTGTTATTGCACTATAATGCCGCCAGGTTATGATGCCATGCTTTGTGGTTATGTAAACATGCTTGACTCCGGCCTAGATTATCAGGCCAGACTCGCAGAACTTTCTTCCTATAAAGTCGAGCACTTGGTCACTTCGGAACGGGAAAAACAAGCACTATTTAGCATAAATAGTTACTTTGAAACCCGATCAATGTGGGTCAGCAGTTGCTTATAATAGATTGAAATTATTATTGTTAATACATTTTTTTTGGTGTTTAACGTCCGACTATTGTGCACACTTGGGCTAATATTGTTAATACAGTGAAGAATATCAAATATAAAAGTTTGAGTCATATCATAGCAGTTGGAGACTGAATGTATCTTAGAAATTTTAAAGACGAAATGATCTTGTAATGAAATGATGTGTTGTAATTAAGTAATTGAAGAATTATAGTAGTAATTGCAAATTAATTATATCTTGACCAGAGGACCATTATCTGAGAAAGTTGAATCATAAAATATACAATCAAAACCGTAACCATAAGTGAATCTATCACTTTTTGTGAGTTGCTTGCAGAGTACAAGGTAGATATTAGCACAAGTAACGGCACAAAGCTTTTGCACTCAAAGTAATATATATATATATATATATATATATATATATATATATATATATATATATATATATATTCTATTATTATGGGATTGTTTTATTATAGCTTTTCATTTAAAGTAGAACGCTAATAGGTCCCAAAGCCCCAAAACATAGTGATTATTTGGGATTTAGAATAGTAATCTAGCGTTAACAATTTTTTGCGATTTGATCTCACCTTTGCAAAACAATCGATTTTGGTAATTGTTTGTACAAGTCCGTTATTCATCACTAAGCAAAATCCCCCCAACCGTTTAAAAGTCATTATAAATTTTTAAAATAAATAATTTTTTTGAAAATCTATTTTATCATTGAAATCAGCGTAGAGATAAAATGTATGCAGATTTTAATGTTGTACGATGATAAAATCAAATTTTAATAAAACTGTAAAATGTCATTTGATATTAGGTCTATATTGTTACTTTTTGTAAATTCGCTAGTATGACGTCAGCAAGACAGCTGCGTAACGCGATTATTTTGAAAAATAAATGATCGAAAATTTTGCAATGAACTTTGCTGGGTTACGATTTAACTTATACTACGTTAAATTAATGTACGCCTGCTATATTGAAGTAGTTAAGAGGTTTTTTCCGGGGTCAAGCTCTGTGTAAAAATGGATTGAAATGACAGTGAAAGTACAGATACCGCAAATATAGTACGGAACCAGTTGCTGTCGCCCGATAACCTGATGAATAAAATATTGTTTAATGTTTACACGTAGTGGACAGGTGTATCGAGTCGGAGAACTGGTTTAAGTAATGATATGGAACACGCATGTGTGCGAGCTTGTGCATGAACTGTCGTGTTACTTTCTAGATTTCATCTGGCGATTGCTTTCCGTCGATAAGCCTCCTCTTTATATCTGAATACATGTATATATATACATATACTATATATACATGTATATACATACACCATGCATGTATGTATCGAATTATTGCTCTTTTAATAATAAAATATATTTTACATTAATGCTCACGTTGTTTATTAATGTGTGTTAAGTTACTGGCTATTATCACTACTATTAGTTCAAGTATACATCGCTATATATCCTACATTATTATACAGAGCGCTCCACAACAACGTTTGTAACCTTTTCCACCAATTTAACGTAGAACAGTAATATTTATGAAAAATGTTTCTGGAGAAATTTTATTGGAAATTTTATGTTCTTTCTTCATGAAGATTTAGACATCCCTTGCGGTACCCGAGTCTAATAAACACTTACACTTACGACTTTAACACTTTACACGAGTCTTTAACGACTTTACATAAATGTAAATAAACACTTACATTTATGGAGGACATAATAGCCTCAATGTAATTAAAAAAAATAATCAGTGGCCTATATCTTTAAACGGAAGTGAATAGGAAAAACCTTACACACACACACACACACACACACACACACACACACATCTTTTGGTTTTTTATAAGGTACCTCCTTATCAAATTTCATATCAATTAGTCAATTAGTTTATCAAAAACTGCATAAGTAATAAAGAAACAAACACAAATCAAACGCCGAACGGTCGAGTTGAAACTCACGTATATTACATGTACGTGATCATGAGTCGTATCGTATATGACTAAATTAAAGTACAAAATATATGCTAAAACACGCTGACCTAAATAAAGGAAGACAAAGAGAACAAGCCGAAAATCCTATACCGCTCTCTACAAGTAAGTAGACGGATAAAGAAACCTTTTTTTATGGACGAAAAAATTGTAACAATAATAAAATAAAAAGGAATGATAAAAGAAAAACAATAACAACAAAGAAAAAGAATTGGTAAAAGAATGACCGGTAAAATACAGTAGCATATTTCACACAATCGATTATTTAAACGACTTTTGAACGAAATCAAGTTTGGTTCTCACAGTCTGATAAAATATTGTTGGTAAGTTTTATGATACATCAAATGAGATACATGACATAACTTCTCGCTTTACTTTGTTCATTAATGAGGATATTACTGAAATATGGTTTAGGTTTTGAAAAATTCAATATCAAGTAAAAATCAGCAATATTAAAAACAAATGTAGGAAATTTGTCTTGTCATAGAAATATTTAAATGGAGTCGTGTGTCATGCGATTGATACTTTTGTGATTTTTTAAAGCAATTTTCACAAACTACTCAATGTCTAACATTTAAGGATTATGATGCAAGAAAAGTGCATTTTTAATACGAATAGTAAAACAAGTTGCTCACTACTCTTGTCACTTAACGGCTTTTGAAAGCACTTGCCCTTTCAAAAACGTTTGTTCCGGAATTTCTGATTTTGTTAAAAAAATAATAAGATTTTATAAATAATTATGCAAATGTTTAAAATTTGCTTACAAAATGCGAACATGGTTTTTTTTTGACTTAAAATTTTAGTAATTACTGAAATTTATAAAGCTGCTTATGTAATAATAACTTGAAACAATATGCAGCTGATTTAATCTTGTAAATACTTTCCAATTTAAATATTCGAAATTTTACTGGCAGCTCGAAAACAGGATTATTTTAAAAATAGAAATTTAAAAAGTTTGTGTGGCCGTTTTTGGGGAGAATTTAAAATATTTTTGTCCCTAAGTTCTAAGTTAAATAAATGTTCAAACTTCTTGAAGCATTTGTGAAATTCTCCAAGGGGAATTTGATGAATAGTGCATTACTCATACATCCAAATAATACATAAAAATGCGTTATACTAATCATTGAAAAAAATAATACTAAAAGCTTCATATAAAATTGTGTAATTCATCACAAACGAATAATAAAATTTCTAAATTTTGTAACTTATTTAATATGAACAATGAAGAAAAAATATTAAAAGGCTATTCAATTCTTTTTGCCTGTGTAGGCCTATTTGGAAATACTGTACAAGTTCTACAACTGCAGGCGCTGGGTATGCAATATAGTTGCACGTTGGTTGCCGTGTCAGTATCGTGCAGATATACGGCGCCTTGTCAATTTATAACTGCTCATAATTTTATAATTCACAACTCTATAAAACAAACTTATTAAACAATTACTTTTGAAGTAACAACTTGATGGAATTATCTTAATTAGAAATACAAGAATATTAAGTTTCACAAAAATTTTTGCAACAAAAATATATAATATTTTTACGAACCACTAAATTTAATTGTTACATGGACCAAGTCTTCAAAAATAAACTAGTTTAAACTAAAGATATTTTACTTAAGTTATCTGTATCACAAATATATAGTAAAAACTAAATTGAAATATACATGGTCTAACAAAAAACAAGCTAGATAATTTTTTACTAAAAAAATATTTTTTTTGACGAAAACAAGGCTCTAATGATTCCTAAAATATATCTACTTTCTTAAATATATATATTTTCTTTCAATAACCGGTATAAACGTTACTTTGTCATGTTTAAGTAAATCTATATTAAATTCCGTGATTTAAATTAAAATATGCATTACATAAAACAATTAATTCTTTTTTAGGCATGTAATTGTTCAGGAGAATAAATTTAATTTTAATTAGATTTTTTTGTTTTTTTATATAAACTTTATTTCAAACAAGTATATAATTAAAAATAGCTACAAAATATCGAATGATTGAATGAAAAAATCGAAACCCTTTACAAAAATCAAAATAAAATATCTAACACTTCGGTAAATTAATGCGATAATTAAAATATTTCGTCAATAAATTTTTGATTTGCCACTATGGCAATAATGATGGCACTTTCCAGTGCATCCATACTTCATACAGTGTTCGTTTTTAATAATTGGTTACATAATCCAAAAATATGTTTGGAAATTATTTAACTAACTGTACGCCCCAAAGAGGCCCCCGCATAGAGATCCTATAGGTTATCCTTCAACGACAATAAGCTAGATAGAGTGTATTGTCCCTCAGGCCGTTCTCTTTTCACGGTTAAAGGAAAAGGTCGCAACTATGCGTTAACTACGTGATCAGTTGGCAACACATTATTTTATACACGTCAACCAATAATAACGTGTGCACTTTCAATGTACAAAGTGTCTTTGTTTACCTGTGCCACTATAGTGAATGGAACTATAATTCTGACAAAGTAGGCTCAACTATGTGTAATAGTTTTACTTCTTCACTCTTACTTTCTCATTTTAAGAAATATGTAAGTAATTCTTACATCCTAATAAAACATCTTTTCAAATTTGAGCGTCAAAATATTATTAAAAATTTAATAATTATTAACTTCTATTGGATTACTTAAGGAAGTCACCTAAGGATTATTTAAATAAAGTATCCAATTTCCTACAACATAATCTGTAATTATTATTGTTAATTTCAAGTTAATAAGCAATTTATTACAAGTTAATCAATTATCATCAGTTAAAGAAAAAATAATGAATCTCAAAGTAGTTCTTCAAATAGTAACTAAGAATATTGCTTGATACTGTTCACCTCGCAGGGGGTGCAGACTAGCTACACCTATTGAGAGGATTTAGACGTCTAAATCCTCTCAATGTGCTTTTCACCTTAAATAAAGACTGTTCAAATCAAAAACGTTTTTGTTATTGAATCAAAAATTAAAATCATGTATCATGTTTTATCTTCCTTTTTATTTTAATTACGATAATTTGTTCAAAAGCACGACAAATTAACATAGTTTTTAACAACATAACCTAAAATGTATTATATTCTATCAGCTGTTCAATGAAATGAGCTGATCGTTACGAATTAATATAAAACAACTGATCTTTTACTATAACTACCAATATAGATTTGTGCGTTCGCATCACGCGACGCGCAAAATCCAACATCACAACCAGCTCTAAAACATGATACATGTTAATGTGATACATACTGATTATAATAGAATGTCAATATATAGTCGAGAGTCTTTAACAATGAGATGTCAAGTCGGGTTGTAGCTTCAAGGATCCGGAGGCAAGATCAGTAGAAATGTGGGTCGGCAAAGAAAATAGATTGTTTCACTTTTACAATCTATTATCACTTCTCTTATTCAGATTCTCTTATTCAGAAAAGTGCGTATTATCACTTCTCTTATTCAGATTTACTTACTGAATTAATTAGTAAAACGTAAAATCACACTAGTGAATATATCTTGATCAACGGATGCTTCGTGTGCAATTTCACTAACGCTTTTACATAACTCTTGTTATACTTAATTATTAAATAACGAAGATAAAAGCAAAACTTTACTGTAGCAATTTTTTATAGACTCCACTTACTACATCAATTAAAAAGTACTTGCTCGGTTATGCTGGACATTGGTACTGAACTGACTACAAATCAAGTATTCTAACATTAAAGCTAGTTTTCGTGAAGCGACGTGGATAGTGTGTCAAAAAACTGCAAAGAATTCCCTTCTCAACAGCCCTAGTTCACTGTTTTATACTCCATCCCTTCTACTGTACTCAAATTTGCTCATACAATAACGAAAAGTTTCAACTAGATTGTAGCTCAATAAGATTTGAAGAAGTCAAAGTATTTAAAATTGTGCTTCGTTAAATTGAGCAAACGGAAGGTTTTTTAATGATATTCGCACGTGAACAAAGTCACATGTTCGAAGCCCCCTAGCCTAGACAAAATGGATCGTAAAACTTACATCGTTTTTTCTTTGAAGCAACGGAATCTTGCAGATTGGTGTTATTATTAAACCACTTTTTTATTCAGGGGATTTAGCAACAGATACACACACACACACACACACTTTTATAAATAATAAATGTATTTATTGACATAAATGTATATATAAATGTATATATAATAAATAATAATAAATGACAAATATATTTACCTAATTAATTATTTTTATATTACGTTAAAAATATATGTGATTTCACCACCATAATCACAGTTGAAATTATAATTTGCGCAAATTTCAACGCTGTTTATGACGGTAAAAAAGATTTTTAAAGAAGTGCATGGTAAAAGAATGACTGTGAATTATGTGACGTGAATTTGTTAATTCGTTTCGATCACGTCAGCGAAACAGCTGCGTGCTGGGAGCATTTAAAATTTAAATTAACAGGTAACAACAAACCGCATTCTTGAGTATCCTATTACAGAATAAACTTCAACTTGACCGTGTACGTCTTGTAAACCGGTATGTGTGTTCGAACGACCTTGAGTTCAATCGATTGTTGATTAATTTTCTTATATTTTAATTTTGTTTCTGATTCACTGATAAACTTTTAAAAAAATGTTTTAACTTTACGTTCATGAATCTTAATATCATATGTGTTTTATATTTTGAAGAAACTTTTATTTATGTTATAGTTTACGTAGCGAATATAAATCATTGCAATACTGTATTTTTACATGTTTAAAGCATTGTTTTGATTTTTAAATTAAAATTAATATTTATTTGTTTAGTTAAGCAAAAATCTTACATACGAGCAAGAAACAAAATGGATCGTATAACTTGCATCGCTTTTTCTTTAAAGCAAGAAATCGTATACAAGTTCGGGCTTTATACAAGTTACCATCGGACCAAATTTCAAACAATCTGTCAGTGAGTTGGGGCAAAAAGTGCATAAGAAACAAATACCCAAACCACTTTCCGAATGTTTGAGTTGAATCAGAGACTTTGTTTCGCTCCTTTAATGACAACAACGACTTTAATACTTGGTGAATAAAAAGTAGCGTGGTAGAATTTTGTGCGAATATGACTGTTTATTTATATTAAAATTATTAAAATTAGGTAAATAACAAACATTCATTGCTTGATATTAGAATTTTAGCTATTAGGTCAGGTAGAATGAGGTTAGGTTAGATTACCTTTATAAAATCTTTGATTCAGTACGTAGTTCAACTAAGGAGCCTGAACTTCATGACAGCACAGGAAATGAAGCATGCGTTATGTTGCCCCTATATATCTTTAATACAGGATGCAGACCAACTAGTCTGAACTTCTTGACAACACAGGAAATGAGGCATACATTATGTTGCTCCTTAGTACAGTATATGCCACTAAGAAGTGTGCACTTTTTGGTAGCACAGGAAATTAAGCTTGCGTTACGTAAACATGGCAGACAGCAATTAACCCAAACATAGGATTTTAATTGGCTACGCTAAATAAACACCTCGAGCGTCACAGCACACCGTAATGTGTCGCGTCGCATTGCGTAAAGAATCAAGAAATTAACGGATAAAGCAGAGTTGTGCAACCATCAATTAATTTATTGCTAATGCCTTATATGTAGAACTATTCCACTGTATTGCACTCCCAGTAGCAGGATATTTTAGATGTTGCAAAACTGTTTATCTCGTTTTAATTTACTTTCACAATTTACCTTAATGATCGATAAATAAAAATAATCGATTAGAGATCGTAACGTTTTCGTTTTTTTAAATCGTTTCTTTAAGTAAAAATATTTTGTTAAAAAATGTCAGTCTATTAGATTTTGTTCAAAATTCGGTGTAAACAAATATAAAATAAAAACAATTTACCGTTCATAAATGAGCTGAGTTTTGAAAATATTTGGATCAAAACTGATAATCGATTTTGAGAAATTATGTCGATTATTCGTCTTTTTTTGAAAGAATAGTGGAAATAAACTACTAGTTTACTAGTTTTGTAAAATATTTCAGAAACAGAAATACTGTAGCAGTAAACAAACAAATTAGTAGCTTGTAAATTTTAAATTAGTAATATTACATGAGAAACATGGTCATATGGTGTATTTTTTAAAGAAATCAGGTTAGACATACTACATTATTAACGCCTATAGGCTATAAACAAATTTAATAATTGGTACTAAATATCTGAAAAAATATCAAGTACAGTAGCAAACAGCGAATCAGACGGATGGTCGATTTTGCAGCATTGCCACATAGTGCATGTTAGTTACAACAATTTCGCGTATACTGCAGCGCTTCTCTTTGTAGCACGGTTAAAACGTTATACATTTACTTGTATTGAGATGTAAAATCACAGTTAAGTAGAGGAGTAATTTAGGAAGCACAGTTTGTGTTGATTTAATTTTATTCCTTTATTAATGACTGAGTGTAATTTTTAAAACCGAAAACTTTTGAACAGGATTTCGATTAAAACAGATCGTATAATGATTTTTTTGCAGTGATCGAGGAATTCTTTGTTACGTTTTTTAAGTAACAAGGTTTCGTGAGCGTGAAGGTTGAGGTACCCGTATTTTCTAAGTTTTTTATTTAAAAAAAATCATAGAAATTACTGTTAAGCTTTGAACATTGCTTGAATGACGGTTAAGGTAAGCGTAAAGCACAGTCGATTTCTTCTCAATAAAGTTTCTCTGCATGTTTGTTCTAGATTTGTATTTGTTTGTCTTTCAATCGTAATTTTCAATGTAAGTATCTTGTCTTTATTGTTACACAGTGATAAGAAATTATGTTTAATTAAATTAGTTTTTTAAAATAATATGAAGAGACGACGAGAGAGATTGACGCTAGGTTTAGACCTAAACTTGCTGCAAAAGTTATCGGGAAGCTGCGTAGTTTCAATCTGCGCCTTATCGATGACAGGCCACAGCGACAGTGCCACCAACCGAGATGGATCGTACACGAGCACAAATAATTGTCTTTTTTCATATTTAGTCTACACGTACTTAAATAGTGAAAGTAAAATTGCTTAAAGGACTAGATTCATCCATACAACGGCGAGATCCTTGAAGGAAGCTTTTAATAGATCTCAAGGAAGATGATAAGTTTTTAAAATTATTTTTGATTGTCAGTTTGATTCTTTTAGTCCTCATAGCAAATTAACGGGCAAGTTTTTACTTCTTCGGTGAAAAGTTCGTCATCCACATTTTCATCAAACATCGTGTAGCACTTACAAGTTGCAGTCACGATACGACGCTATGTGGCAAACGCACACTTCTTTTAGACAAATGAGTACTGCCAACTATCGGAGGTATAGATGTGTGACGCGTGTTTCACAGATGGCAACCTCGATAACTATCAAGAGTGACGTCGGCGTCAGATAGAGATCGGCATTGAGTATAAACGGAACAGAAGTACGGCAACCATTATAAAATGCGTGCTAGATATCAGAGGCTAAAGTCCAACTAATTGGACTATTTGCCGCTACGAATGCTGCAAGCTGCAAGGACAGGAACGAAGACTTAAGAAAATAATGCTATAATAGTCTATTATCTATTTAACTGTAGTTGAAAACTCTGCCGCAAGATGCAACCAGCAGCGAGCGCTCGCATGTCTTTTATAAGGGTTATAATTCTAGTACGTTTACATTCAATGGTATCGGCATCCTACAGCAGTTCTTCTTCATTTCTTATTATGCAGCATGATAGGGTAACTTTTACAGCAAGTGTGTACAGAGAACACTGGAAGATCAGAGGTGCCACAATTCATGCGGTCGAGGAAGCAATTTTAGACCTTTCTTCGCTTTGTCAGTTCTGTAAGTGGCAACAGAGCAGATTTATCCACCCGCCTGATCTTTAACTCGCTACTTTAATTGCTAGTTCAGGGACCGACAAAACTGGTTAATTTATCTCGATCTAATAGTGATCCTGTTTCGGAAATATCTATGCTAATAACTGGGTCTAAGTATTGTCTACCTATATAGACCTGTAAAATTTAATTTACAAGTTACTATTTGGTAAAACTTGGATTAAAAAAATATATGATTCTGAAACTTAATTTGTTTTAGGTAAATAATGTACAGTGACTCAAATAAAGACTAAAGATTTGTTTAACATTACGTTATTTGTTGTTATCATTCGTTATTCACACTGATATTTAATATTTAACTTTAGGCCTAATTGAATCTTTCACGTAAAATATATAAGATATAAATATAAAATAAAAGGTATAAAATATAAATATAAATATAAATAAATAAATAAATAAATATATATATATAAATATAAAAGAGATAAAAATAATTTTGCTATTATGATTTTAGTTATTTGTAATTTTTGTATGTTTTGTTTTAATTAGCCATTTTTGATGATGCAAACTATTCTTGCATCTATATTTTTTGCGTATTTTTGTGTATTTTGTTAAAATACGTTATTTGTATTATATTTTTTAAGGTCTTTACTTTGTTAGACTAAGGAAGACGATGCATGTAAAGTTATGCGCGAGAAGCCAACTAGATTCGAACCTGAATACAGGTCCGAGTTACATCGAACTGAGCAGACTGAGCTACTAGTGCTCCTCTAAATTAGCTGCATTTTAACATTTGATAGTTTAAAAAAATAATTATTTAATTCCCACCGTGCTTAGTCATTATTATATTTTTGTACAAATATGAACGGTGTTTATTTGTTTTGCCAACATTACAATTTTGGTCGGAAATTTATTAAAGTTTTAATGTAAACATTAGTTCAGATGGTATAAAAGAGTTTGATTTGAAACATTACGAAATTTCCAATTTTTGCCCTGGGTCGTGCAGGTAAGTGAACAAATACCATAATCGACCTGATTATTGTAAAAACTCTTGCGGCACATTTCCATATTGGGCAATTTGTTACTTTATTCTCCTATCGTTTATTTAACGTACTTTCGATTTTCTAAATATAGACTCACATAATGCGGTCTTGTCGATATATTAAGCGGTATTGTGAGGCTGGTGGCTGGTGCTGTGTCATTAGTTCTAATTATAACAAACAACTAATTACAGAAAAACAATTACATTCTTTGTTTTACTTTCTCATCGCCTAAAGCTTATAGGCTACTCGCTTTGTGTTAGGCCGAAATTTTCATTATTGTGTTTTGTGTTTTTACCACAGTCGACATCATAAAATATAATCTCAGCACGCAGCTGTCTCGCTGATATAATGGTAGCGAATATCTAGAAGTAATGTTTTTTATCGTTCCCTATTTTTGACTATTGAAAATTTTAAAAAATACTAATTTATTCAGTTTTCAACACCGATTACTATAGTGATATTAAAAATATTTAAGACAAAAAATTATGTATTTTTAATGATTTGAAATGATTGCCATTTTGAAACTGATGAATGAATTTTCCTGGGTTACAAACTTGTTTAACGCTACAACCAAGATCATGTTTTTGTGCTTATATATATATACACACTTCAAAAAGTGATTTAGAGGTTTTGATCGGCGCTTATTTCAAGGTCTCGGGTCTAGGAATTACCACGATGGCCGCTCCAATAGTTCATTTCGCAATGGTAAGGTCTATCTATTCAACGGAATTTTTATTACGGAGTTAGTGATGCGGGTGTAAGAATACAGATAATGTACAGCTCATTTTTCATTGTAGTTGTTACTTTTAGAAACTGTTTAAATTATTGTGGTTGTGTTTATTGCCATTGTTTACGGTAACAGTAAACAAACTGTTAATAATAGTTAATGATAGTATTTTAACTGTTAATATTAAAATATTTCTGTTTCACTACTGGGAATACAGAAAATTAAAGAGATTTGTATTTATTTGTTTTTAATTTACAAAATGCTTGACAATTTTATCTACATCTACAAAAGAAGAAGTCATGACCGACTGATAATCAACGTAAACCCGAAACTATAGTAGCTATAGACTTGAAATTTGGAAGATATCCATGTATTGTTATGAAAGCGTGCACTTAGAAGAAGAGTTCTTTCTATATATAACCCATGAAGGGATATGAATATTTGGTACAGAAAAAAAATTATAAATGATCTGTCAACTGTAATAGTTGAATTTGAAAACAAAAAATTCTAGTAATAAATTTTGAAATAAATAGATAAATTTTGAATATATATATATATATATATATATATATATATATATATATATATATATATATATATATATATATATATATATATATATATATATATATATATATATATATATGTAGAATAAAAGGCAAAGTCACTCACTCACTTTTTACTGTTTCTCAAGAACAACAAGCCCTATGGAGATTTGAAATTTTGCCTGGTAGCTCCCCTTATGGTGTTATGCGCATTAAAAATAGGTTAAAAAATCGTTTTCTAAGTGGCTTAAAATCCAATTTTGACGGGAATACGTCAAAATATGATACGTTAAATGATAATTTAACATTGCCTAAACCTTGTCACAGCTACAAATAACAACGAAAAACGTTCCATTGACACGCGTTAAGTCGCTCATTTGAAAAGAAACTACGGGCACTCAAAATGTCTTATTTATATCTGTGTTATGTTAGAAGGCCTACTGTCCGCTTTTCACTAGAACAAGAACTGATAGACTTGAAAATAAAACCTTTATTTTTTAGAAATGAAATTGTCAGCTACCTTAAACGGGCTTATTTAATACAAAATGGCTGCCATTCAAAATTATCTGTGGTTTATTTACAAAAGGTATTTCTAAGCCCTGTGGTAGCCAAACGGGTCCACCAACGGACAATGCTACTGCAGTTGTATAGTTACAATATTTCAATTCTAAAGGTGAAGGTGGTTATTTAAGGGTTTGGCCCAAACAATCTGACTTATTTGCCTAAACAATTACTATATCGTATCAATAACTCACTGAATTTTTAATAATAAAAGCTTTTCTTCCAATTATAAAAACTTGCTGTAGTTTACATTGAAACATAATAGCTATCAATTAACCGTTGGTAATTTTTATACTGAAAAATACTGTGGGAAATTACTGGTACACACCTAATATTATCAGCTGATACTTGTTTCACAATTTAGGGGTTGTTATGCAAAGCAGGCAGGGTATATTTATCACGATTATTATTTTCCGTGTTAGCATTCTAGATTTCACAAATTTTGATTAAAGTTACATAAATTTAAAAAAAGGAATACTAACTTGAAATACTGGTTAGTTGGTTATGCAGGAAAATCGATTAAACAAACAATTATTTAGTAAAATAATTATTCTATACGAAATTTAAAAAATCATAATTTTTTTCTGTTATTTTGCCACGTAGTCTTCATTAACGTAAAGACCTTAATAAATTGACACTTATAATTTTCTCTGAACTGTTCCCTTTACTGAAGAGAATACGGTTGGACACAAACTGTTGAAAGTAATTCGTCTTTGGATGGAAATATGCTTCTAACGCGTCAGCCAGACAGCTGCGTGCACCAGTTATTCTTATTTAAATGCGAAAAGTTTCAACAATCGCGCAGCGGGGTTCCCGGGCGCACAATAAATTGTTACACATAACGACTCTGCTTATTGCCCCATTTCCGCTGAACCTGTTTGTGCAGTTACGCAACTGCGTCGTGCTTTCTTCGCCAGCAGCGCAGTGATTCAGAGGACCGGGCTGGCCTTGAACCTACACCGGTACTTCCTTCATATCTCGCACGCCAGTCAGTCGTCGACCTTTCACACCACAGCCTACGCGCTCTTAATGTATTTACATACAATTAATCTTATTTTTCATTGAGGCTGTATGGCACACTATGGGCGGATAAGTGTTGTGTCTTTAAGCCCTCGGCGGTACTTGTAATACTCAATGTAAGTACTTTAACTGGTTGCAGGCTGGTTTTTATTAGGTCATATTTAACTTTGTATTTTGGGTTTTCACAGCCTGACAGCTCAGTAACTGTTGTAATCGTTGAGTTACTACAACAGGCACCGTACATGTAATTCAAATCGAAACCCAGACAATTTCCACAACTAATCCGCAATTTTTTTATAAATGTGAACCGAAATAAAATAAAATTGTTTAGTTAATATTTTCCCTGATAATCTCGTTCTAACAATTACGTTGAACACATTAATTTATCAAAATAGCTTACAATTACACATTTTTCCATTTTAATTCGTTCATTCATTGTTTCTTACGTTGTTCTTATTTTAACGCGAAAAACACATATAGGCATACAAATATTTTGGATCTTGGGGGGAGGGATCGATTTTCGGTCCTTTGAATGCCAATGAGAGTCATTAACTACTTTTTCAGAGCGGAATCATAACTATTTTTAATTAATTAAATAGAAACTAGGCAACAAATCTTTACAACCTTAAACATTTAATCTACAGTTCATTGAGCCTAATAATAATGACGTAATCCACATTATGTTAAATACAATTTAAAGTTTAAATATAAGTTAAAAGGAAAATTATCAGTTTTGAATACATTAATTTAATTTAAGAGAAATTTTAAGTTGTAAATTAAAAATTTTCAAAAAAATATATTAGTGTCAAATGGATTGTTATACAAACACTTAATTTTTAAACCGATTTTTGTTTATTTAATGTTGGACAGAAGTGGTCTTTAAATGTTTTTACCAAGACACTTATTTTTAAGCGCGTCTCTAACTGTTAAACAGTAAAACGGAAAATGAACGTAGCTGGATTGTAGTGCCCGAGTATGATACAAAACAAGACATTATATTAAGGTTTATAAAAAAACAAATTTTTTAATCCTCTATAGTGGCTTAAAACTGTGCTTGTATTTATAACATTTTATATATTTGACTTACACGTATTTAAAACCACAAATTTGGAAATATTTCTAAAATTATAGGTTGTAGTGAATTATATTTAAGGTGAATTATATCTATCCATCTCAAAAAGTATTAATGGTGTTATACTTTGGATACATTATACACTAAAAACTTAAAATTTTAAACACACAAACACACACACACACACACACAAACACACACAAGTAGTATTGTGGTGGTGATAGAATGCATTACATTTATCAAATTATGTGTTCCTTTCCAATCTATTAGATGATAAAATAATCTGCCATTTCGGTTTCAGTAAGTCTTGCGATATTGTCTGACGCTTTTTTAAATACACGCCATTACCCTTCTTTCAAACCTATCACAACTCGCCTTTTAGATGTGATTTTTTCAAGTTTTCCTTTGGTCTGTTCTGTTTTAAAAGTTCAATAGGAAAACAATGCAAGCTATTTTTCGGGAACCTATTGTCGTTCATTTTTTGAACATGAATGTGTAGGCATATATATCACCTTAACTGTTTATTTCCTACAGCATTGCTAACAGTTATTTTGTTTACGTTATTTATTTCCCTCACATTGTTCACTATCTCTTTAGATCTCCCGAAGTAATCTATCGCTAACGCTTATAGGACGACCTGTGCAATTCTTAATGCAAAGTTGTTTTTTTAATAACCACACAATGTGTTTCTATAAACATAGGTGCAACTTGTTACTAGTTGATACTCAAATATGACGAAAACTTATTCCATAAAACCGTTAAAAAACAGGTTCTCATATCATATGCCTTATAGGCCTATTGAAATTTTTTCATAAAATAATTGATTTAATTGAAAATTAAAAGTAGCGTAAAAAGAGCAACTTTAATTAAATATGAGACATGTTGTGCTACGTAATAGGAGCATTTATTTTGCGCACATTCACCGGACGTTAAACACTCTTCATTTCATATTACTTAATCTTTTGCAAAGACAACTGCGGAACCGGTTTCATAAGGCAGAACGGTAACAACAAGAAACCAGTTCTCCACTCGCATAACTCTTTATTTGGAATTTAATACCTGATAGCGCTCTGTGAGCGGAAGTGGATTTAATAAATTAGATTTGTAAATCCATCAGGACGAGTTTTGCCGAACTTTCACGATCCCACGACGACGGGACGGGTAATTGCGCACGCATCCTGCCCATCTATTAAGGATTTCTCTCGAGCAACATTCTGTTTAGCATAATTAAATGAAGTTAATGCTCTACAAATATTACATAAACCTTCACACGCAACATTTCAGCAATTTGTTAAGTTAAAATATTTAAATTAATTATAGTCACTGGTTAGAGATCCGTTTAATTTTACTCACGATTAGGTAATTAATTATGCAGGCCTACATTCATGCGATTTGTCTTGCTTATAGGGGTCGTTAATATGTAACAAAGTTTGAAATCAGTTGAGACGTTTTATTTAAATTCAATAAATCGTGCGTATAAATTGCACAAACTGTCCCACATGTTGCTCTTTTATTAGGACAGGTCCTGAATTCGGAGAATTACAGTAATATTTCAAAACCAGTTTATTTAATTTTACTAGAATTTTGTTCAAATATCAAAAACGAAATAATAACTCAAACCAGTGTGCAAAATTTGAATTACACTAAGGGTAAATCGAAAAATTGTAAACCTTGCAAGCGATAGAAGTTTATTTTGCCTTTTTTATTTATTCCCGAAATGTAACTTTCTTATCTTTCAAAGTTGATACTTTTATTTGAGTTAGAGTACCATATATCAGTATGACCAAAATTTAAGCAAAATCTGATTTGAGAAGTTAGTTCATTTTTTTATCGATAACTCAAGAATTGAATTTTTTGGATGGTAGCTGGTACACACAACATATTTTTTATACAAACAAAATCTCAAAATAGATTATTTTAAAATCACAATACTATTTAATTACAATCTAAATGCAAACATTTATTTTTCACCAATCAGTAAATAAACTTCAGTCCAATTGAGTTATTTAAGTATATTTAAATTCAACACAAAAAAAAAAAAGAAAAATGGGTTGATATTTTAAAAAAAAAAAACCGTTTTTAGCTACCGTTAAATAATAACCTAAAATAGAGAAAGAAGTCAGGTAAAATATTTTCGAGGTTTATATATAATGTATATAATGCATAATTTCATTCAACAGCATAAACCCCGCAGGGGGGGGGTGCAGGTGCAGACTATCTGTACCTATTGAAAGGATTTAAACGTCCCTTGCAGTACCCGAGTTTAACAAACACTTAGGCCTACACTTACAACAATACACTTACGACTTTAACATTTTACACTCACACTTACATTTATGGAGGAGATAATAGCCTCAATATGATTTTCGCCTTAAAATAACAACAACGAAAAATCAACAGCATAAACCAGTTTCGAGAAACCTCCTGGTTTTTCGGCGTTATGTTAGTATTTTTTGAACTTTTTTTACTATGAATTTGAGGGCAATTAGTTATGATTTAAACTAACTTAATGGTTTTTATGTAAAATTGTCAAGTTAAAGTAGTTGTAAGCCAATGTTAAATTAATTTATTTTAAAAAAATTACCTTCGAAAACGTTCAATAGTCTTGAGAGTTTATTTTTCAATAGATTGGAGAATTCTGAATACAATTTTTGAACATTTTTTGTATGATAGAAATATAATTTAAATTAAAATCGAATTATTGAAAATAGCCGTACGTTTGCTAAAAACCAGTACAGATGCAACCTAGAACTGCTGATTTTTGAGTCGGTTGTTCTTGAACATTCCTCCACCTTTCACAACCCTATAGTATTACTTAAGATCATAAGAGTTTTTAATTAGAATTTTAATATTTTTTGAGTAGATTTATAAATATTTTTTTCTAAAAAATTAGGTAACCAAGCAAATGGGAAAAATAGAAAATATGCATACGATAAATCTTTCGAATAAAAGTTTTCAAAATTTGCTCCCTGGTTCAAAATAGCTTAAGATAAGAGAAAATTTTGAATTCATCAATCCAAAATGGTGCTGACAATAAATTGTTAGTTCAAGGCTAATCTTATTGTATCTCATTCTCCTGACATTATGAGAAGATAGCAAAGAAAAATGTTATGTTATTGTTCATAATCATAAAGTTACAACTCCTTGCAGCCTCAACAGCGAGGGAGGTTCTTGCATAAACTTTCTCTGTGCTATGTTGAATTTGTTGTATCAATTGCTTAAAGATTTGCACCAGTGCGAGAGCAGCGATGGGTGTCGTTAAGTTAAAACAAAACCGCAATACTTTAGTTATATCGGGCTAGTTGCAGAACTATTGTATCGCTCCATTAATCGTAGCCTGATTAATACAGTAAAATAAAACAACCACAGGATTTGTCATGTTGGCCAAGGTCATTGTGGCTAACAAACACTTCCAATGTATGCCTAATGATGGGGCGGAGCGAGTCGAAACGTCTACAATGACTATTAGAACTCGTTAATACGTGTGAATGAAGTTACCGTAGTTTTAGTTTCGTTTTAAGTGTAGTGCTTTATAATGGACGCAAAACATGAATTGTAAATGAATTTTAAAAGAAACATTTAGTGTGTTAATTACTCTATTTTTAATATTACTTGAGAACAAAGTGTTTGCAGTCGTGTACAGATCAAATAAGTAGATTAAGTTATTTTAAGAATTTAGGCGGATAATTTAAGAAAAACAATGTAAAAACTGTTAAAAAAGGCAATGCAGATTTTGAATAAATTTGTTACAAAACTGGTCTTTTCGAAAAGTGAGAACAATTATAAAGATCTCACCAAAAATCCATTATTTCAAGATATTG
Organism: Callitettix versicolor; assembly: GCA_022606455.1. NCBI lineage: Eukaryota > Metazoa > Arthropoda > Insecta > Hemiptera > Cercopidae > Callitettix > Callitettix versicolor. The sequence continues at coordinate 31,554,510 of CM040190.1, read as the reverse complement.
GAAAAATAAACAGAAAAACGTTGACCAAAAATCTTATACGTTTGAATCGTGACAGTTTCAATGTCGGAAATCTTAAATTTTAATAATGCAGAACTAATGCTTAGATTACCAAATTTGATTTGAAATAAAGTTGCTATGTTTATTTTATTTTTAAATTTGGCATATCGGTGTAAATTATCAATTCCTATGACCAATATTTTGTCAAGCCGGTATTCAGAAAACGTTTTTTTAAATTAAAACTTAACTATAAAAACGTTCAGAGATAATTCTAGTTTTGTGAGTTCAAAACGTGTTTTGTAACGTTGATCCAAACGTTTGAATATACATTGTAAGAAAATCTGTGAAGTGTTCTCTCACCATTTAAAACAATATACTAGTTGTGTTTATAGTGTAATTATTATAGTAAAATAAACAGTTAGGTCAGATGAATCAAGTTGGCCATTTTATTGTAACAGCGGTGGAAATTTGATACATCCGTGACTAAGCAACTAAACACGAAGCCAATGAGGCAATGGTAAGGATAGGTCGCAAATTATTTCGCACTCTAAGATGTGATGCAACAATGAATTTCCCTATATTATTTCCAAATCCCTAATTTATATCTCCTTAAATATTCAAACGTTTAATAAAGAGATATTAAGTTCATTTTGTGAACGGAACTGAATACATTTTTTAAAAGATAGTACTAAAGGTAATAATAACAAAGAAAACGTTTTTTTACTGTTAATTTTATGTTAACGTTAATGTTATGCTAATTTTAATTTTGATTTTTTACCGTACGAAGTATAAAACTATATAATCTATGGTAATCGTTAAAAAATTGATCTTCAGTGTTTGAAGGATATATCTGTTTTTAGGTCCTTTGTGTTTAAAAAAATATAACAATCGGTGTACTGGACGACAGAAATGAACATTTAAGAAGTTGAACTAATCAGTGTTCATTGTTGGTTAGTATTGGTGCATTTATATTACTGATCATAATACACAGATAAGTATTTAAAAAAAAAATTGAAACTATAAACAACTGATATAAAGCAAATGGATACTTAATTGCACCATACACAAATACAAATCACTTGTTCTATGGCATCAGTTAACACTATAACAAAAGTGATGGTTGGGCTTCATAATTTAAATATTTTTGAATGAAAATATTTATATACAACTTATAAAATGAATTTAACCGTAAACATCTAAAGCAATTTTGTGCTAGATGAGTTCAGTATAATTGCGTTAATTATAATTTACGTATTTCTCTTTGTACTTATTTACATACATAATTTTAAACAAATAAATATTACTGTAAAAAAAGATATTCATTTGCGGGTTTTGAATCACGTCTCTTAGTGTCATAAGTAAAAATCATAGCACCCATTCTGGAATTCACACATAAATAACCAAGCTCACTGGTAGACTTAAATTAACTTCAAGAACACTAATAACTTATATACGGAAAATGATCGCGTGTTACATTTTATTTATATTAGCATGAATTTCTATTTGTTCCTCATAAAAAAGTGATAGACCCGCTTAAAGGAGTTTTCACTGCGAAAGTGATATTAACTTGATTGTCTGTTCGTCCTTCAACAGAATTAAAGAAAATTTGACGTGTAGGTCTAAGTGTTGTTTGAGCATATTTTGAGATATTATTATACTTTCTTTTTAGTCCCTTTTAATTTTTATCTATAAGTTTCTTTTACTTAAAATGTTTAAACTGACTTGAATAAGGAAAAGATTTTCCGTTTTTTGTCGATACTTTCGAAACAAATTTTTTTGTGAAAAAACTAAACAGAAGAAAGTTTTTTTAAAATCTTTGCCCTAACTATTTAACTCAGTTCAAGTTGACGGGAGACATTTTATTATTGACAGAATTATGTTAATGTTTTTGAAAGTGTTATAAGCTCAGACCGCAGGTCAAACAAAGCTTGGTGACCACGTGACCAAAACGTGCATTGGTACTTGAATAAACACATGTATTAATATTATGAGATGAAATTATGTGTTAAGGTAAATAATATTGTATGAACATTTACACTCCTTCAAAATATATGTAGGCTACACAAAATTAGACTATTACCTATTATTACGATTTAATAAAAAATATCTTAAATTTCATAACCGTTATGTAGCTAATTTAATATTTGTATTTAAAACAACTTCTGTCCAATTCTAGTAAGTAATATACACACAATAATGTATATCATTAGTACCTTTAATAGTGAAATTTAACCTCAAAATTGCAATACGTAAGTGCCACAGACATATATAATCATAACAGTTGTTTTTCTTTGTAATAACTTTGAGGTTATTTTCATGAGTATGACATTGCAGTGCGAATTTGCAGCTGAAACCATTGCGAGTAAAAACAGTAATTACTAGACAGTTAATTAAGTAATGTTTTAATAGCGTAAAATTAAATACATAACGGTTTGGGTTTGAAAGTATTAATCATTAAAATAAAGTCATGCATGTAAACTGACGCAGTTAAGCGCGTACTGCATGTCTTTCATCATTATGAAATGTATGCTCAAAGTAACACCATTAACTTTATAATCAGCTGTTATCTGATACTGTATAACGTGCATACGATAATATAAAATATTTATCAGTAGCGCATGCGCACATGTAAAAAAAAATTTACCTTACATTTCTATGTAAGGAAATCTTCATTAATTCAGTGTAACGCATTAACCCCATTTTGAAAATTAAAATAAGTTATCACAGTGTAAATTCAAAGCAGACGTAAAATAAATTATAAAGATTGTGTTGCAAAAATAAAAAGCGCATTTACAAGCTCGCCCTGAACCAGATGTCCGCCATATTGGAGCTATTTGTTCCATTCTCTCAGAAACCAGCCCAGACACATCTGACCTCGATATCGATGGCAACCTCGGCCTAGAATTGATCCCCGACACTTTCGTTGAAAAATCCGCGAGTATTCGCGCTGCGTGGGATACCACGCCTGTTGGGGCTGTGACCCCGCGGGCTGCTTAGATTTGTTTCGTCACACATTATTTTGCGTTAGTGTATCGCAGATAATGCAAGAGATAATTTGAAATGAGCCGCGCAGTTGGATTAGATAATTTGTATTGCCCCAAGATGGACGATAACCACTGGTTTGTTTGTATAACGATAGGTTACTGATTGCAATAGCTGGATTTATTCAATGCCGGGATTGTGAAAAGATATTTTTAGTTTTTCGTAATGCGAAGAATTTTAAAAATTGTTTTGATGAATATTTCCGTTTTAAAGTCATTATCTCAATAAAATTGCCACTGTCCGCAACTGTCTCGCTGACGTGATTGGAACACAATACTGACATTATTTTTTAATATTTCAATCATTTGAAAATTGGTTTTCATAATCACAATCAGCATTGAATTACATTGACAATGGACAAAATTATTCTTGAAAAATTAGAAAATGAATCATTTTCTTAATTTCAATGGATTTTGGCAATGTTAATTTAAGCGTATTTTAATGCTGATTATGATGATGATGAAATCTGGTTTTCAAAACGTGTGAGATAAAAACAGTTACGATTTTTTAAGATTGAACTAGCCATCATTCTGAAATCTTTAAATGGATTTCGCTAAGTAATTTGTCCAAGCAATTTACCAAAAACGAGTTTTGTACAAAGTTTTAATCAAACTGGAATGAAATTGCAAACACGCACGCGCGCGCTCGCACACACACAGGCTTGGGTCTCACAATGATGGTGCTTCAATTGGATTTGTTCATTTTCTAAAGGAAATTCGTTAATAAATTGGTATTATTACTGACCTACTTAAAGACATCGTCAGCTTCGTAATTTTCCTACTCTTTTAAGCGAAATACCAACAGACAAGCGGAAGTGGCACGAAAGCCCTTTACTTATATTCACGAGATCAAAAGGATTAGAAAATTGATTTAAACCATCATATTTATTACGTACTGAATTAACAGTAACGGGTACGAATACATTTCCGGTACCTCTATACTTGGGCATGCTTTAACGTTGTGTTTATATTCCGCTAGCGATACGCCAATAAGTTGGCTACTTTATGCAACTCTGCCAGTCGGATTGCACTGGATATCGTTATAGTTTAATGTCTAACGGTCGATTAACTGAGTAACGGAGCGTAAACACAGCGAGCTATTTAATAGCATAACAGTGTTTTAAGTAGGTCGAACTTTGAAGTAAATTATCACTTAGCGTTGCATGCACAAAAAACTTACGCTTACTGCAGTTGTTATCCATAAAGCGTTCAGATATTAAACGTCACTTTTTACACAGCTTGTTAAGTTTACTCTCCGATTAAGCAAAGAGTAAACAGTTATTACGATAGTAAACAATAGATTTTAATGTACATATTTGTTTTACGACTAAATTTAGAACAAACAATTTGAAAAATATTTTGATCACAAAAACCGTTAAACATTACATAAAGCTCTACGTTGCAAGTGGGTAAAATTGCAGAACTATATTTGCGTATCATATCACAATTATCGTTGAATATAAACGTACTAGAAATATATTATAAAAAATGTACTCAATATTAGCGGCTGAAGTCAAAGTAATTGAACTATCCGCCGCTACGAACGCTGATGACAGTGGGTGGAGACATTTGAGAAAGTAGACAGTACTATTATATATTTAACTGTAGTTGAACACTCTGCCGCAAGATGCCACCATCAGCACACGCTCATTCTTGTACGCTATGCTCTTATACATCATCTATCATGTCAGTTTTAATCGTATACATTGTCCAGTATGTATAAGATTGATATCCCCACCATTGTTGCTTTCGCTTGATTGTATTCATACAACATTAATTTCAAGAAACAATCAATCAACAGAACCAATGTTAAATTACTCAGCAGGCATTCACTTACATTCACCAGCAACGTGTATAATATTTGCAATAATAAAATAGAAAGTTAATTACTTTTATAAATAAAGTGAAGTGTACCGTATTCAGGTTCCAAGGTTGCAAAGTTTTACACGCAAACTTATTTGTATTACTTCCTCGTTGCAGGCGACCACTGCTGTATGGTTCGGGAGAGAAAAAAAATGTCTTGTTGATATGGGTAGACATAAAGCCTGCAAGACTAGGTATAGCAAGAAATTGCAATATCCGCCTACAAAACCACTCTTACATCACTGTTCAATGTAGGCCTATTTATTAAGTACGACCGCAATATGTTATCCCACACTGTCTTTAAACACAAGCAATTATTGCCTTTATTATGTAATTTTCGCTTAAAAATATATATTTTTATTTTTGAGTGAATGTCAATTGTACTAATTATTGGAGCGGCCATTTTGTTAAGACTTGGAATTATGAACTACGCACCGATTCTGACTTTAATATTACGTTTTAAGAGGTTATTAAAATTTATACATATTATAAAATGAAAGATGACTGTGTTATTCGATGGTATAAGTGTTACAAAATTCAGAAACATAGTCCATCGAAATTTTAAAATTTGCACAAAAATTGACGTTGGTATTGGTTGTTTTTGGTTGACAATTCGTTATATTACAACTTATATTTGTCTCGTTTTGAAAATATAACACTGTCGTAATCGTGTTAAAATCTGGGTAAATTTTACTGAAAATATAAAAACAAACACAGTCGGAGATCAGGGTTATTTTTTGTGTTTTCATTTAACGCTGCTAGAATGTATATAATTGTATTTTCAAAAATTATAAGGTAAAAAAAGTTATAACTTTATAACATTTTAACGATTACGTTTTCCTATTTTGTGTTTATTCAACGTTGTTCATTTTCAGAAATTAGGTTTCTATTACGTCAGCGAAACAGCTGCGTGCCGCAAGTAATTACAATGAACAGTAAAATGTAAAGAATGTAATCATATTCATGTAATTAGATTAGTTTTTTTGGGAAACGTTTGTCTTTAGGAAAATATTTTAAGTGTTTTTTTGCTGTACAGCCGCGGTAACCGTAGCGTGACCGAACCGGTTGTACCACACAAACACACGCCGTGAATGTTATCTCAGAATATTATCGACAATTAATCATAATTAGCACATATCTCGGGCACGGATAATTATATCAAACAATCGTCGACATACCCCGGCAGACTTTCACACAGGACTGCCCGCTGCGACCACTCTCTCGTCCATTGCAGGCCGCTCTGTGAAACTACCTGAAACACTTTCGGCTCACTGCGATTGTATGTTGATAATATTTGAAATTAATTAGGCAGTGCCGTTTGGATAAGCGAGGAATGTTCAACGAAAATCTGCATTTTCATAAAGTAAACTACGGTATATTCTGTTTAGTGACAATGCAACAAAAATTATATTTCGATTTTTTTTGTTAGATTTATATTATTACATACTTCAATTAATTATATTTTAGCTTTTTGCTAATAACAACAAATGAAATCATCTGAACAATTAATATGCAGTAAGTTAGTAAAATCAGTTAGTAACTGATTTATGCAGTAATGCAATAAAGTTAGTAAACTTTAGTAAAATCAGCTGATTGCTTCATTCTTCAATCGTACTTATACAGTGATCCCTCTCTTAGCATACAGTGAATCCTCTCTTAACATAATCGGTTCCCGAATATATTGAGCGATAAGTGAAATATGTAAATTACAAAATTGTGAACTTTTGTTAAAATTAAAAAAACAGAAATAGTTTTGTATGTTATTACTAAAATAAGTTAAAATCCAAAAATACATCTTGTAAAAAAATTATTTTTATGTTATTATTATTAGCCTACTACGAAAAAATAATAAACTTCAAGATTTCCAAGGCAATGATTTACAATTCAGATAGGATTGATTAGGTGTTCTGTACACCTTGGCAGCCTGAAAATCTGGATCTATCTGTGTTTTAGTGATTATTTTCAATCATTGCCTCTAGTCCGTATCAGTCTATTACATCTGACAAGCTGATACTTGTTAGGCTGTTTATCTTCGAGGAAGAGTTAAACAATTGTTTAAAAGCGTATCTCAAATCAGCGTATATCGAAGCGCGTGACTCCGAAAGCTCCATTGCAGGTCTAATTATTATTCCAGGTCTTGTTCTAGGTCTTTAATTTGAATCCGTATTTTTTTTAAATTAAAATAATTGCACTAGTAATGTTGACTGAAATAAGAAAAGTTTTTTATTTCTTGATTTCTTATTAAAATACGAATAAAAATAAAGAACAGTGTAGTTAACTGTTTTAAAACATTATTACCTAGGCCTGCATGATCGTATAACTTATCGTAAGTCAAATTGAAAGTATTTGCGACTTAACGGAAATTAATATAATCGCAACAAGCGGAAATTAATATAATATAACTGACGTGATAAAAGCGAATTCCTAACAATATTTTTTATCTCATACGCTTTGTTGTCCAAACATGAAAATTTTATGTCACCATCAAAATCAGCATTTAAATACGCACAAATTAGGACCATAAACTTTAAAATCGCGTTAAAATACGAGAAGGAAATCTCACCAGGTTTATTTTTAACATTCGAAAACTTAAAAGACTAATTAATGCGGATTTTAACTTTATGATAGTAAAATAATATTTCTAAAAAAGTATAGGAGTAAATAAATAACGAATTTTGTAGCATTTGACATTTTGAAATGGCCACCATTTTGTTGGAACTGATGAACAGATTTTGCTGAGAAACAAACGATTTTTGTGTCAAGTTTAAATCAAATTCGCCAACTTTAAATCCTTTTTCTTAAGGATGTTTTAACTTGAAACCTTTCTCTCCCTCTTCATGTCTTTATAAATTTGTATCGACATTTCTAAAAGTGTTCTACAGATTAGAATCGATTTTCATTTCAAGATCTCCTGTCTTGATCTTATCATGATGTTCGCTCCAACAGCTCATTTTCAAATCACGCTAATAAAATGTTTAAGTGCAGTAAGGCGACCGTTCCGATAGCTCATTTCCCAATTTAAATTAGTATAACATATCCTCGTATCATGTTTAATAACGTCAATAGCTCCAAGCACATTCATGTTAAAAAACACCATCGCGCAACGCTAAACCAAACTAGTCTTATAAATTTGTTTACAGACCTTTCCAGGTGACTTTAGTTTGCAAGATATATGGTGATGATAAAGTGAACACGTTTGTTTTGTATTGAGTGACGTAATCTAAGATGGCTGTAATGTCATCGTGCCGCACAACTGGACCTAGAAAGTAAAGCACCGGGCAGCGAGGCTGAGCGTGGAAGCATTGTGCCTGCTCCAAGTATTTGTGTTAATTGGCTGTCGGCTCACTTTACATGCAATGAGAAACATAAAGTCCTACACTCATACAGGGTGTTCCGATAAATGCTAATACGTGACGTTTATAGAACTGAACAACGGTGGAACCTGATAGTTATTTCCTGTTAAATGTTAGTGTAGCCTATATGCAAATAAATTCTGTTTTTTTTTTAATTTTTTTAGTTTGGTAATTGTGGATAATAGCGCGACCACCGTTATCCGAGAATTTTTTTATTTTAAAAAAATATACGATATTCTGAGTAATATGGTGAAAAACCTTTTTTGTGGAAACTCAAAAATTATCGCAGTTGCGATTTTTTAAAAATTGCTAGTTGTACGGCATAAAATTAAGATATCAAAATTTGCTCTCTTTGCGTGAAATATTAGATTTATATCAGCCAAACGCATGACTTAACATTGAACAGTACAAATATTACATAAACTATGCTTTCTTTACTTTGATCAAAACTTTTGTTATCTTGCAAACATTATTTTTATTTCACTAAAATTTGTAAAATCTTTTTTTCATTTTGTAGCGTGTTTGCGATTTATTTCAGAGGCCATCTTTTTTCGCCTTTTGACGGTCAACTGGTTCCTCGTTCCTTGTTTCATAACTTAAAAAATCCAATGAAAACAATACAATTTTGTTTAATTACTAAAGAACCTAACTAACACGGTTTCGTATGCAAGTAGAGTTGTGTGAAAATTACTAAGGAACTCTTTAGACAATCTTAAAAAACCAAAATTTGTAATACGAAAACATGACTTTCGGTTGTAGGCTACTTGTGCTGCTTGTGGTGGCAAACTTGCTAACTGCTTTAAGTACCTTTAGTTTATTGATGCAATAGGAACAACAAAGGGAACAGTCCACTACATGTAAACAAAATTGTTGATTAAAAATCTTAAAATAAGGCTGTTATTAGAGCTAAATGGTGACTATATAAATGCTAAAGTATAGTTAATGTTCTGTTCAGTGAAAAATCTGATGTAGCATGTTATCAAATATAAAACCAATATTTCAAGCAAAGAAATTCAATATTTCGAAATCGCTACGTTATTCTATACAACTACCGATTTTCAGTAAGTCGCTACGTCGACAAGTTTTGAGAAAATATACTTTCACCATAATATTCAAAATAACGTATATTTAAAAATTAAATAAATTAAAAAATAACGGATAACGGTGTCACACTATTCTTCACTAGTACCTTTATTTTATTTCTACGAGCAATTCCTACCTCGTACTTAGCGATTCCAACATAAATCAAGTTTTAATGATAAAACTTATAAACTTTGGCAGTCATTTAGAAAGCCATAACATAGGTTTGTGGTAAATAGATCATAATTATGAAGACATTAAAGGACATTGAACCAAACTAAATATACCCTTTTTTCAGTCACTTTAAGACTGTTACACACAACTTTTTTGTATTATTCCAGTTTATAAAGAAGTAAATAAGATGGACTGACGTTACAAGTGTAAAAATCTGACGATAGTACAATAACTAGACCCGAATTCAAGTGATAGTCCAACTTGCACTGCTCGACTGGACTGCAATCCAGCAACATAACATTCCTTCTTTAAAGTAAGAATAAGAAAGGAGGAAACAAACATTGACTTACCTTTATTCCAAATGTCTTGATAGTCGTACAGTATGTATGGCCTGTCGCGCTTCCGTTGTCTGTTTCTGTAACATGAACAATAAATGTATTAATGCCAGTAACATCATGCACGGAGTACTTGTGCATTAGAGGGCAGAGTATGAATCTTCTATTGGAATACGACCATAAATCAAGAGGTGTGCAACTTACAAGTATTTGGGAATGACAGTTACTATCAATGGACTCTGGACACAGTGATAAAAGAACGGAACAGCTTAGGAAGAAGAGCAATAAGGATACTGAACAGCATTATATGAGATCAATATATCAAAAATAAATAAACATAGAATATATAATACAATTATAAAAAGTATAATCTCATATGGAAACGAAGTAAGACCACTAGCAATAAAAACACCTTAAAATGATTCAACTTTAACAACAATACATGTTTCGTTATTTGTTGTCAAGAAAACTCTTTATTCTATAAAGATGTTTTGGATTTATCAAAATATCAGCTGATGCTAATTATTTGTTGTCCTAACAATGTGATAATGTACCAACAAGAAACAAAAAGTTCTAATAATTATTTAGTACTTTACAAAACCAATTAATTGAACCATATTACTTACTTTTATCCCACCATATTAATATATCTTAAAAACACAATACTATATTGATACAGTCTTGTTATGAACGTAAACGGGGTTTATTATTTAGGTTAAACAAAGTTGAAACGTAAAAATTTAAGGTTAAGATTCAATACACAATTGTAGGTTTTCTTCTTATAACGTGGAAAATGTAATCAGTTTACTTGAGCTCGCATTATATATATATATATATATAAAATATAATATAAGTAATATAATATATATATAATAGTATGTAATATATATAATAGTAATATAATATAAGTAAAAAATAATTTTTTATTTTGAACTTTTTGAAAGTCAGATGTTACTGTCATTGATCGTTGTCAGTTTTATCAGGTGTTTTAAAGGAAATTAAAAATTTTAAATTTGTAGAAAATTATGACGCTTATTATAGTTTTATCAGGTTTTCAAAAAAGTATGACCCTGTTTGTATATCGGCTTAATTATTAGTTCATTACAAACCGTCAAACTCACATTTAAATAAGAAAGGGTGAAGAAGGATTTGAATTGAAAAAAATATGAATTGCATCTATAAATAAAAAACCGATACACGGTATTAGCTGGAGGTGCGCAGGTTAAACTAATACAATTTGTTAATATAACAAACACCAGTAAACGATGCGTGACACATAGATTATAACAATCACAGGTGGAAAATTCGAGGTCAGAAAGTTACTGCACGTTAGGAAAGAAGCAATCAAATGAAACAACATTAGCCAAGCCGGCCTTGGGAGCACACTCTGTGCTAATCAACTGTGACAGTTCTTTAATTTCGGCGATGTGACAATACATCCTTTGATATTTCCCGGTACCTGTTTGTTGTCCTGTAATTCGCTGTGTTTCCTTAGGTTGGCTAATGGGTTACGTTAATAGCACTAACTTGACAGACTGTATTACTTGTTATAGCTGTTGCGCGATAGATGACAGCTAAACACAACGGTTGAAATGTTTTGTTGGGACAATCAGCTGAATTAAAAGCTAAATAGCATTACGTATAATTACTTTCGAAATTTATTTACAAGACTGTATCTTTATTTATACAGACCGTTATGTTATGTTTGTAAAATGAATGCTGCAGGTTTGTAGTTAGAGCTGTTAGGTTTTTTAGGTTTCTACTGTCATCAGCTGATATTTTTAGTAATAATTGCAGCAAACAGCTGTATGGCTAATATGTAGAAGGTAATTTATAAACATTATATATATATAATGTCCAAAAAGTCCTCCTCTAACTTTTGTAAAAATGCAATTAGAAATTTTCTTTTCATGAATGTCTACGTAAACAAAGAAGATTCTTTTTGGTGTATCTGAAAATCCCCCTTCCCCTACAGGGTGTGTGTGACGTAAAAAATGTCAGTGTGTGTGTTTTATTGTGTCAATCAGACCCACACTACCGCACTTGGTTAGAGGCAAGATTGTCGTCTATTATATGCCAACTGCTTTTACGAATGAGTCAAATCGAGCCGGGCTGGACTAGTAGCGCTGATTTATCGGTTCGCTTTGTTCCCACAGTGCAGTATTACAATGACATTTATTTTTGCGCTGTTGGCTGTAGTAGTGCAGATATTGTAGTTAACCTATCCAAGTTAGGCAACCTTTGCAAGGAATTGCTTTCCCTATACAAAGTGTCGCCTAGGCTTGCGTCAGATTGCGCTGATTGCGAACCGCCTAATCGATTTTGACCAACAACGCCGCGATCTGAACTTTCCGACCTTGAACGTATTCGTGCGCGGTTTTCATGGTGATTGTACAGATGTGGACACCGTTATTGTGTCACTTTATCATTCATGTAATTGTTAATCATATGACTGGTCAAATAATCGACGGTGTAGTGCTGGCAAATATATGTCAGTTTTGAGTTCAAAGAGCTCAAGTTTTGGAACCTTCTTTACTTATGCTAGTAATGTTATCATCGTGTTGAGTACATTTCCCCATATTTACTAGCTTTGTCAATTTTACATCTGTTGGAGCTTATCGATTTGGCACATTATCAAAACTTCTTTTTATACAAAGTTAGAAATAATCCAAATCGAACGAATGTTTTAAATTAACCAAAATATGGATTATCCAAAAGATGGAAAAATGAATTCAACACAGTGTTTTCGATTTTTTTCACTTACTGTCTACTGCCATTCGTGGAGTTTAATAAGATTGATTCAGAATTCAACAATGTTCTTAAAATTCATCAAAATACAGAGTTAAAGTTTTGTAATGTACATACATAATACCAGGTTGTTAAGGACAAAATTCAGTCAATTCATGAAAGTTAAGCTATCCCTGAAGATAAGTTAAAAATTGGAACATCTGACGTCACCGTAATAATAAGCGATAAAATCTACATGAATTAGCGATTTAAACTTTTAGACTCTTTTTAAAATATGGAAATGAACCCCGACTATTGCAAAATTCTTCTTAATTGCAACGTGTTTTGAACAATTTTAAATGTTGACTTATACCTGATTATGATTTTTTAAAGTTGTACAACAAAAAAATACTAATTTTTATACATTTTAAAAGATCGCCATTTTGACAATTTTAAACGAATTCTGTTTGATAACGAACTCATCTAAGCTATTATCGAAATTGATTATTGAGTCATTTTTGACAACCTCTAGAGTTGATAACTTTTAAAAAGTTATGTATGTCCGAATGGGCACTTATTTCGAAGTCACGGGTTTAGATCTTACTATGATGACCGTTCCATTCTCCATTTTCATTTTTCAATGGAAATTCACAAATAATATTAAAACTAAAACATACGTTTACATAAACGTTGTATAACATTAGAATGTTCGGAAATATTCTAGATAATAATATTGTTTAAATTCTGCCTTTGAATTACATTTACTCAAAACGTTCGAATTATTTTTAAATGCTTAAATGATAGAATTTTTAGATTATTGTTGAGTCAGGATATCAAGCTCGAAGTTGATAATTTTGCATTTTATATCTGAAAGTACGAAATAATTAAAGTTGGTAGAGTCAATGGGCACGTGCGTGTTTTAATAAGTAATAATAATAATATAATGACACTATAATTTGTATTTTTTTCATGATAAAATTAATAATAATAAAAGCAAAATACATTCTCATTTCCTCTGCTCATAAATCAAGACGACATCCTAGTGGTCTATATTTGCCACCTAACCTAACCCAACCTTTCGTTCTATCCATATATGGCCAGGACTGGTTAGACTGTGTATATATCATTCTTGATTTATTACAGAAATACTCTAATCAGTGGCGCCTCTACATAGAAGCCATGTCAAGGTGTTTCTGAATGTTTTCCAATAAAAATTAATGAAACTGCAAAGAATGTATGGAAAGAACTTATCAAAGCTCCGGAGGCATTTTAATAGCATATAATTAAACAGTTTACTTGTACAGTTCATTTTCATATTTTCTGTGTAATCTCTTTTTCGCTGAGTGTAAATATGCAGAAGAAGAAGAAATATCACATGATACAAATCTTTCATCTTGAAATTTAAACAACGTTAAAATCTGAATTAATTAGCATTTAAATATTTCAATTTACACTGAAAATACGAAAGTAAAACCTGACCGCCATTAGGTTCCTTTATCCAAACTGTTATCAAAAACTACTGTCATACCAAGGATGAATAAAATCGAAAAATTTTAATAACTCATTTTGGAAATTCGTGAATAATAATATTCATTTAAAATTAAATACAGAATACAAAAAATTGTCACGGTTCACTTCTAAAATCATTTACGGATAACCATAAAATGACATATTTAAGGCTTCCAGTGAGTAAATAAACCAAAAACATATAAAATTAGGACATTTTATTAGAAAACGATCTTTTCGAGCCATTATCATAGATACCAGATCAGGTGCCATACGGTGAACACTTTTACAACGAGTTTCTGAAATTACTTCAAATTTGATACAAAAAATAATTTTGGTAACATGTAGCTTGAATAAGTTACCCAGACAAATACGTGTATCATTATTTTAAAATTAAATGGCAGTTATTTATCTAAACTGTAAAAATTTTACTAGTAATACAAAAAACAGTATATTCTTAATTCCTCGCAGTATATTTTTTAATTAATATAAAGATCGCTCCACGACAGCGCCCGTATTTTTTTCACTAATTTAACCAGTAACCGTAATATATACGAAAAATGTTACTGGACTAACTTTATTGGCAAGTTTATGCTTTTTCTTAACGAAACGGTCAAAAATTTGAAAGGTTTTTGCCGTTCAGCCAAATCGCAGAAAATAACCAGCAACTATACTCTCAACTTTGTACAGATTTCGTTACCTTAAAAAGGAAGTAAATGGAGAAAAACCTTACACATACGTATTTCGGGTTTTAAACAACGTACCATCAAACCAAATTTTAAAACAATCGGCCAATGCGTTTGTTTAAAATTGCGTGCAATCATCATCGTTAAGTCAGAGGCTGCTATCTTGAAGTAGAAGATTTTACACATGCGTCATTTAGGCTTTAAACACGTTATCTTCGTACCAAATTTCAAAACAGTCGGTCAATGCGTTTAGCTAAAACTACGTAACTTGTTATTGTAAATCAGAGGCCGCCATCTGGAAACGTATGTGAATGGGGAAAAAGCCTTATCTTCTGAGCTTTACACGCAGTACATTCGTACCAAATTTCAAAACAATCGGCCAAAGCGTTTGACTAAAATTGCGTAACTCATCATTTTTATTAAGTCAGAGGCCTCCTTATTGAAACGGAAACAAATAGGAAATGTTATACATACTCGTTTGGACTTTTGTACAAGATACCTTCGTATCAAATTTTAAAAACAATCGGTCAATGCGTTTGGCCCAAACTGAGTACACTCGTCATCGTGAAATCAGAGGTTGCCATCTTGAAACAGAAGTAAAGGGGGCATATCCTACACATTTGGGCTTTATATGAGGTACCTTCGTATCAATAACTACGTACTGGCGTTATTGTAAATTAGAGGCTGCCATCTTGAAACAGAAGTAAAGGGGGTATATCTTACTAATTTGGGCTTTATATGAGGTACCTTCGTATCAATAACTGCGTACATGCGTTATTGTAAATCAGAGGTTGCCATCTTGAAACAGAAGTAAAGGGGGCATATCCTACACATTTGGGCTTTATATGAGGTACCTTCGTATCAATAACTACGTACTGGCGTTATTGTAAATTAGAGGCTGCCATCTTGAAACAGAAGTAAAGGGGGTATATCTTACTAATTTGGGCTTTATATGAGGTACCTTCGTATCAATAACTGCGTACATGCGTTATTGTAAATCAGAGGCTGCCATCTTGAAACAGAAGTAAAGGGGGTATATCTTACACTGGGCTTTATATAAGGTACCTTCGTATCAATAACTGCGTGCAGGCGTTATAAATGTAAATCAGAGGCTGCCATCTTGAAACAGAAGTAAAGGGGGTATATCTTACACTGGGCTTTATATAAGGTACCTTCGTATCAATAACTGCGTGCAGGCGTTATTGTAAATCAGAGGCTGCCATCTTGAAACAGAAGTAAAGGAGGTATATCTTACACTGGGCTTTATATAAGGTACCTTCGTATCAATAACTGCGTGCAGGCGTTATTGTAAATCAGAGGCTGCCATCTTGAAACAGAAGTAAAGGAGGTATATCTTACACTGGGCTTTATATGAGGTACCTTCGTATCAATAACTGCGTACAGGCGTTATTGTAAATCAGAGGCTGCCATCTTGAAACAGAAGTAAAGGAGGTATATCTTACACTGGGCTTTATATGAGGTACCTTCGTATCAATAACTGCGTACAGGCGTTATTGTAAATCAGAGGCTGCCATCTTGAAACAGAAGTAAAGGAGGTATATCTTACACTGGGCTTATATAAGGTACCTTCGTATCAATAACTGCGTGCAGGCGTTATTGTAAATCAGAGGCTGCCATCTTGAAACAGAAGTAAAGGAGGTATATCTTACACTGGGCTTTATATAAGGTACCTTCGTATCAATAACTGCGTGCAGGCGTTATTGTAAATCAGAGGCTGCCATCTTGAAACAGAAGTAAAGGAGGTATATCTTACACTGGGCTTTATATAAGGTACCTTCGTATCAATAACTGCGTGCAGGCGTTATTGTAAATCAGAGGCTGCCATCTTGAAACAGAAGTAAAGGAGGTATATCTTACACTGGGCTTTATATGAGGTACCTTCGTATCAATAACTGCGTACAGGCGTTATTGTAAATCAGAGGCTGCCATCTTGAAACAGAAGTAAAGGAGGTATATCTTACACTGGGCTTTATATAAGGTACCTTCGTATCAATAACTGCGAGCAGGCGTTATTGTAAATCAGAGGCTGCCATCTTGAAACAGAAGTAAAGGAGGTATATCTTACACTGGGCTTTATATGAGGTACCTTCGTATCAATAACTGCGTACAGGCGTTATTGTAAATCAGAGGCTGCCATCTTGAAACTGAAATAAAGGGGGCATATCTTACACATTTGGGCTTTATATGAGGTACCTTCATATCAATAACTGCATACAGGCGTTATTGTAAATCAGAGGTTGCCATCTTGAAACAGAAATAAAGGGGGTATATCTTACACATTTGGGCTTTATATGAGGTACCTTCGTATCAATAACTGCATACAGGCGTTATTGTAAATCAGAGGTTGCCATCTTGAAACAGAAATAAAGGGGGCATATCTTACACATTTGGGCTTTATATGAGGTACCTTCGTATCAATAACTGCGTACAGGCGTTATTGTAAATCAGAGGCTGCCATCTTGAAACTGAAATAAAGGGGGCATACATTTGGGCTTTATATGAGGTACCTTCATATCAATAACTGCATACAGGCGTTATTGTAAATCAGAGGTTGCCATCTTGAAACAGAAATAAAGGGGGTATATCTTACACATTTGGGCTTTATATGAGGTACCTTCGTATCAATAACTGCATACAGGCGTTATTGTAAATCAGAGGTTGCCATCTTGAAACAGAAATAAAGGGGGTATATCTTACACATTTGGGCTTTATATGAGGTACCTTCGTATCAATAACTGCATACAGGCGTTATTGTAAATCAGAGGTTGCCATCTTGAAACAGAAATAAAGGGGGCATATCTTACACTGGGCTTTATATGAGGTACCTTCGTATCAATAACTGCGTACAGGCGTTATTGTAAATCATAGGCTGCCATCTTGACACGAGAGTGAATGGGAAAAATCTTACACATATTAAATTAGGGCTGTATACGAGGTACCTCTAATTGTTTGTTTGCAATTTCAATCGGTCAATTCGATGGCCGAAAATGCGTAACAAACACACAAACCAAATTCCAAACGGTCGGGTTGAAACGGAGACCTAGGTCAAATCTTCAATAGGTCAATAACTTCCCACCTTATTTCAAATTTCTTTTTTCATTGTCGTAATCATTTTAAAAATCTGCATTTTGTTTTATTTTAATTTTCTTTTCGTTAAACTTACAAAAAAGAATCATGATGACAGTGAATGTTCATTTTTGTCGCCATGAAATTTGAAAATTTCAAAAGTTGTTTATAATCATGAAATAAACATTTTACACTGTGAAAAAGTGTAAGATGAAAAAGTTGAGTTTTACTAAACAGAATCTGTAGATTCTCTATTTCATTGGTTTTACAGTATTCAGAGTTCTTTTTCAGATTTTATATTTTAACATACAAATACATTAGCGTATAGAAATGTTATTTATGTAATTTTTATTAAATGTTCCTAGTTTTGAAATTCATTTCCATCTGTTCATCCAGGCAGGTGTATTAGCAACCACGTGTGATATTTGACGCCTAAACTGTAAAATCATATCTCACCTTGATTTTACAAGGCAAACCTTGAAAGCAAATTTATATAAAAGATACATTTTTTGACTAATCAGAAAGTTCAGTTGCATAACGTACGTTTACATAAAACTGTTTTGTTACAAGAGCTAAACATTTCAATGATTTGACGACAAAGTCTAGCCTATATTTCATGCTTGTCAACTACTGGTGCAATTTATGATGACGTATATTTGTCTTGACTTCCTGTGTGAAATAAATACTTTCTGTCTACCTTACCTTATTTCAAAACCGCTGTTAACAAAAATCGTTTCACAAACTATCTCACATTCAATTTACTTCCACAAATCATTTGGTTCGGTACTAACTGACCAAAAAATCAGCCTAATTCTTCAAATTGGTTTATCGGATTTTTTCAAAATGGCATTATATACACACACACACACACACATATATATATATATATATATATATATATATATATATATATGTGTGTGTGTGTGTGTGTGTGTGTGTGTGTGTGTGTGTGTGTGTGTGTGTGTGTGTGTGTGTGTGTGTGTGTGCGCGCGCACGTGCGTATGTATGTAAATGTATATTTGAGTTAAAAACAATTCACTATTTGTGAATTGAAAAAAACCGTAGGAACCCGACTGTGACCAAGAGATTAATTTTTCATTTTATTTACGCTACTTAAGCTCTTTTTTAAATTAAGCAATGCGGCTGAGAAATAGCAAGTCGACTGACATGCCAAATTTCATTAAAATCAGTCAATTCGTTTAGTCTTCAACTTTGTACACAAACAGACCAAAACACAATCAAAATTACTTTTTTATACTTAGAAGACCAGAAACCGGATATATCCAATGTAGCAAAATCGATTTTTCACGATTGAAAAACATTTTTTGTATGATTCCGTACGATAGTAAGAATTAAAATAAATAAATCGATTTTTCAATTTGTTCGATAATCTCAGCCGTTTGATTTTAAATTCCGTATATTTGCTACCTATCAGAAATTAAAATACGAATAATCATAGATCGAAGTTTTCATTACGTTTACGCGTATCGAACATTCTTATTTTGCACCATAATAGTTTTTTCTTTGCTAGCTCATGCACCGGTTCTGGTAATCAGTGTTTTAATAAGCAAACAAATCGAAAAGTTCAAACATTACAAATGCCAATTCAATAATAGCTTTCAACAACACTGGCAGTTACGTCAAATTGTTATGTAAGCTTTCCCGGTACAGTTACACTGTTTCAAACAGTTTATCTCGGATAATATTTTTTGCGTGATTATAAGTTGATACCTTGTGAACAAAGTTAGTTAAAATAAAAAAATTACAAAATATATTTTATTAAATTTTGACTTTATCCATCTTTGTATTACATGCTGCATTATTTTAGATTTTATAGCAAAATCAAAAGCATTATTATCTTTTCACTTCGGTGCCACGTAATATCTGACTTTCGCATTGCACTTAACCGAATACAAAAGGATTTAAAGAGAATAAATTGAAAACAAAAGTCACGTGAGAGTTAAACTGATTAAAAGGAGACATGCAAATAAGTGACATTTGTCGGAATGCACAGCCTTCTATAAGTAGATCTAACAGTCAGATATCACGACGTACCACTGCCAACAAAGGTCGTAACACTCAGGTCAAATACATGTTTAGTGTTGTATTGTACTTTCATTTTTCTGCTTAACCACATCTGTATTGTACTTTTATTATAAAATACACATTTGGGTTCTCACATTCGTAAAAAAACACAATTTTCCCCCAAAACAAATTTAAATTCAGTTTCGAACATTTCCTACCAAATTTGATACACTGTCTTGAGTTTTACGTCTTAAATTGAAACCAAAAATTGAATACAAATTGTAAAATAAAATCATATTTTGTAAAATATGTAAAGATATGTAAAATAAAAAATGCGATTTAAAAAAGAGTATACTGTTGTCATTTTGAAAATTTAAATAAATTTTTGGAGTAACAAAATTGTTCAAGGTATTACTGAAATTGATTTTTGTGCAGTGTGAATCAAATCAGACCAAATTATCATAAAATTTGTTTTTTGTACAATCTTCATACTTTTGCTACACGCAAATCACTTTGTGTAGTAAGAATATGACTCACTCGTTAATTTGTCAAAAATTTGCGACTTTCATATTAATACACTCCACTCAGTGCTCCATAGTTAATAATACCAAATGTGTGCTCTTTAAATAACAAAACTATTAGATCACTGACATCCTGAAAGTTCCGATTCGGGTCGACTTAAGAACTGGAAACCTGGTTAATAATAAACAAACAGCTTAATAAACATTCTTATCACTTAACACACTTATGGAATAATGTTTCATATGAAACTAAATCGCTGTGTCGTAATATCTTCTTAGACTTTCGGTTTTTCGGTGATTTCATCAAGAACATTTACAGAATTCAAATAATGCAATGATTAAGTTAGAATAACCCCGTACACTTATTAAAAGAAGATTACGCATTCAGTTTTAGTAGTTGATTGTTGTCAAAATCCGAAACGACACTGTGACTTTTATTATTTTATTAATATACATACATTTTTAATCACCTTACACTGTAAAATTTACGATTTATTACAAGATATAATGTTCACTCAAAAATAATCGATTGTTAAAAAAATATTGTTAATAGTTTTCTAGTGAACTGCTAGAGCATAAAAAGTTCAGAATTAATAATTTTATATTGCAATTAAATTTTATTACTGGTTTTTACTTTCATGTTTTCTCTACACAAAGATTTATTACTTTATTTTAGGTCGTATAATGTATTAGGGACAATAATTGTCCATTCATAACAAAAAGTAATTGCAACATGCAGTTATCTTGCTGACGAGATGGAAGCAAATTTACAACCACTAACGACATCAAATATGACGGAAACGTAAATTTTTATATGAGAAAATCAAATTTGTTAGTACCTTAATTTTCTAATTACTAATTAATTTTGGTAGTACCTTGGACAAATTCGTTAAAATTAATCTTAATCTTAATTCATATTTTATTTCTGAAAGTTTATGTGTTTGTTTGTTATTCAATCACGCTTTAACCACTGGACCAATTGAGATGAAATTTGGTACGAAAATAGTTTAGGTATCTGAAATAAACATAGGCCTATTACTGTTTTAAAAAATGTCATTATACTACTTACCCAGCCTAACATAATTATTAGTATTTAGTTTTGTGGCATGTGTTAACTGTAGTTATGTTTAATTACTGTTTACTGGACCTGAGATTTAGGTATATAACCTAAATGTGAGAATGTCTATAACATATACAATTTTATTAGGATACTTTAATTGTAAGGTAGTATACGTACATATATTTATGTAATTACATTATATGAAATAATGTTAAATATGTAGTGTAGCATGTCCTGGATTTTTCGATATTTTTGTTACTAAAACGCTTTATTACGTGCCCAAAAGCAAGAATCCAAAATATAAAAGCGCTAAAACCACGAGAAGTACGATAAAAATTGAAAATAAAAGTGACCAACATAACCTCAAAATTGCTATCGGTAAAACAATAAAAATACATCTAACACGGGTTTTGGGTGATAAAAAACCAATTTTTTGTAAAAGAATACTCCATAAGCTAACTAACATGGTTGTTAGGCCTGACACGGTGATGCATTAAAAATACCTTTATATATATTTTTTTAAAGAGTACTCCATAACCTGTCAAGGTTGTTGGTCCTAACACGGTGATGCGTGATCTTAATATATATTATGATTGCGGACAAAGCCATGACGGGTAACAGCTAGTTCGTTGATAATTGCCAAATTAAATTTTCAAAGAAAAAAATAACGTTTTTTTAAGATCATGAATGGTCGCCTTTTTGAAATAGATGAACGGATTTTGATGCGAGATGAACGGGTGATCAACGGATTTTGAATTACATGACCAATAAAATCTCTTATTGTTTTGAGTTAATAGTGAAAACGAACACGGTTTGCTATTATATATAATATTTTTGGCTAATACCTGCATCAAAAATCTAAATACAATTTTGAAAAAAGTTGTTCAATCTTTTTGCATCATTTATTGCGCTAACGTGTCTCTAGACAATAATAAATACGGCAGATCAAACAGTACCAACACAAATTACATAGACTATAATCTCCAGACAAAATCATATTTATTACGACAGCGGGCAGGCGAAAGAACGGGTTGCAGGCAGCATCGGTCAGCCGAGAAAACAAGATAAAAGTTGGCGTAGGCTGTAATTAGGCGGAACCAACTGTACAGGTGTTTGGGAAAGGAGTTGAACGAGCGGTCAGGACACGAGGTCTCAATGAGCAGGTGACGTCATGCGGTGCGTAGTTCCTTCGTGACCAATCTAAGGATACCGCTTATTTTTGGAGTCGTAAGAAAGTTCAGGATTGATTTCTGAGATATCCTTTCCTTAAGTTGAAACATATTTGGATCTACAGGTTTTATAATTAAGTTTTAAACGGAGGAGATTTAAATGGTTCAAAATATATTTTAAAAAACAACTGTTTCCATATTTTTTGAGGTTGAATTTATAATGCAGTCATTAAACGCAGCAAAAAAATTTCAAATGTAGAAAAAGAATAAATGCAATTTAGGTTATCACTAACCATTACCAAGAAAATTATTAGTAAATATAATCACGTTTAAAATTTATTATTGTGAAGCTTAGATAGGTAGGGAACTTTTGTGTGGTTAGTTTAAGAAAGTATAAAAAAGTTATAAAAGTTTTAAAAATCCTGCACACGTCATCGGTGTGTAAATTGATTTTTGTGTTAAACGCGATGATCTATAAACTAAGATCTTTGAAAGTAATACAGACAGACAGACATTGACGGGCGGGCGGTGACGGGATATAGTCGTGTCCAGTATTGCATGAGCATAACGCCCATGTTTCACGTTAATGAGCCCCCTCCCGTCTTACAATACTCGGACTTATCAATTCATTGGCATATGCGAACTTTCACTTTTAAATGCAAATTACAGCGCTTCAGGCTGTTACAGTGAATGATACAGTTGTGGACGAGAATGGTCTTCTTGGTTCAGCGAGAGTTGATGCGTGCGTACGTGCGCGCGCATTTATAAGTGACAGTTTACTGCACGTGACGTGCTAGAATTTACCGAACTTGGGATTGCCGTAACACGTTATTTTCGAATGTAAACTTGAGCCTAACGAACTATTAAAAGGCAAAGTTCATATTAGAAGAAACACTTCAGTGAATACGAACACGTATTTTGATGAATTAATTTCTGATATGCAGTCTTAGATTTAATAAAGTACAAATTATATCAACCTAGTATCCTTTACAAAATCAGTTCTTTACGGAGGTCTTTTAAAAAATCACGTGACAGGTATAAAGTAAGTAAACATTTTATTGGTGTATAATTTTTTAAATATCTTATAGGAAATTGGGTTTCCTATTTCAACAATGGACTGGAAAGTTGACAAATTTTGTTTTCCCTTGTATTGAAACTAAATATTTTTATCCATTCACTTATATTTCGTAGTTGTTTCTATGAAATTTAGAATGTTTATAAATTTATTTTTTGAACAGTTTTTTACACCAAAAATTCATCCATACGTTCTACAGTTACAATTTTTGTATTTTACTCTTTTTTTTGGAAATTTGATCGTAATCAGTTTTAAATATTTATAAATTAGGAATTAAAATTCTTTAAATCTCATTAAAAATAAGAGATTCCACTTGGCAAAAGATAATAGATTTCACACATTTCACGCTGATTACAATAGTAAATTGGGACTTCCGGAAAGTATAAGATGAAACAAAATTGTTTTGTTAAATTTTCATTGACCTTTCTAAACCGGATCTTATTTGGTAACGAATTTGTGTAAGATATTAGCAAAACCAATTTTTGTGCGGTTTTTTATTTTTTCGTGTGAAAATCGTCTTTCACGTGACGTTACTCAATGTTATTAGTTTTGGGAAATAAGTTGAAGAATTTTTCTAAAAATTATACGTTTTTGGAAATAATTTACTTAATGGCATAAAAATTAAATAAGTACTTTTTTACAATATCCTATCACAATATTTTGGCCTAAAACATAAATCCTAATCATATAAACAGTTTCCCTCTGTTTGTTAAACAATTTGTTGATTCAGTGTTTGGAGCTGCATGGTTCTCTTGTTGAAATTATTTTCATATTTCAGCGATTGTATTTAAGTTATTAGTCAATGTTTTATACCTTCTTTTATTGCTTAGGTTTGCTAAAGACACTCTGTATTGGATCGACGTTGTATTGCTATGTAACACTTTACAAAGTGAAAAATATTATCACATCCGTGTAAAAAACGTCAGGCGGGAATGATTCGATGAAGTTAAAAACATCGATAGATAAATTAGCGTTAATATTTGAGTAACGGATCTTTCAGTATTTCCCTATACGTAGTATAAGGAGAGTTTGATGATCGTGAAAAAATCGGTTAAAGATTTCCGATCTTTAATTCAAAAGAGTATTTGACTGGGTAATTGACGGGTTGAATGCGTGCGTTTTGAACTGAACTAATAGAACGATTTTGATGGAATTTGGCATAAATGTTTAAAACTGAAGTTTCTCAAAAGTAGCTCTAACTTTTAAACAAGAGGAAATCGAAGAAAACGAAAAATAAATTTTGCCTGCCGAATGGT
Source organism: Callitettix versicolor (assembly GCA_022606455.1). Lineage (NCBI taxonomy): Eukaryota > Metazoa > Arthropoda > Insecta > Hemiptera > Cercopidae > Callitettix > Callitettix versicolor. The sequence continues at coordinate 31,529,555 of CM040190.1, read as the reverse complement.
GTATTTGCATTTTCTATTTAGGAACTGTAAATTTATTTAATTTTAAATTTGTTAAAATAACGAGTTATTAGTTTTATACGACTAAAATTGAATAAAATGCGATAAACCGATTCTGAGGAATTAAAATGATTTTTTTAAAATGAAATAATTGAACGTGAAAATGTTTGTGTAATATTTTTGCACAATTTGTTTTATGTTTTTTTAATAACCAACGCAACATACATTTACAAGTAATTTAAACTTTTAACATCGGCTGAGTAATTAAGTGTAATTTATTTTATGCGAATTCTTTCAATTTTATTACAACCTTCATTCCATCAATACATTGTGTTTTCACATAAAAGCCACGAGTTCCGGCACACACAATTGTTTCAGAGTACCTATGATTGCTCGATCTGTAGCCAATCCAAGGTCAATTCAGGCGTGGTTGCTACCGGTGAAAGGGTTTAAACAATACGATTTATAAAGCCGTGTGCTTACTTTGAATTACTAGGGAACAACCCTACTCCATTCGTTACTCAAGCAACTGCAAACCTGCAACGTGCATGCTTGTGAGAAATATAGTCTGTAATATTATCAAGGCAGAATCTAAAAATAGGGATTTAATACTACAAAATAAACTGTTTTGAAAAAGGAATTATAATGTTTTAAAATTCTGCTAATCTATAACTACAGAGCGGATTTAGTTCAGCGAGTATTGCCACGGTAACCTATAAACATACATAATTAGTATAACAAGTTGTTTCAACATGTTGGATAAAGTCTAATATAGCATCAGCTGGTGGCCATTGTCTGGAAACACGACGTCACGAACTGTGACAGTTCAAAGTCAAACCGTTTAATTTTGAAAGTTATAACCTTACTTTATGCGAGATGATGGTCAGCCATCCGTCCCGCACGGTTAACCTTTACAGCGACCAATTGACGGAGTGTGACGGAGGGTAACCAAACATTTCTTGGATTCTAAATATCCGGTATCAAGTTAGAGGTTCTTGCTAATGCAGAGGTTCTTTCAAAATATGTACTTTACTCTTATCCCATTCTTTCTTATTTAAATCTAGCAAAGCCTAAAAAGACTGTAAAATACGAATAGGTTAAAAGTTGTACTACGAATCAGTAGCGAGAAACTGATACTACCGGTTGAAATCACATTTTTTTATACTCAAGTCAAAAAAAAAATTATGAGCCGGGAAAGGCTAGACACGTGGTTGTATATAAAGAAGTGTAAAAGTAATGTATTGAAGATCTCATTTTTAACGGATCATTAATGATTAAAAAGTTATAATATAGAAATAACAATTAATTTTTGTTAATTAGTTAGTTGACCGATCGAAGCGAAATCTCTGTTTCAACTCAACCGTTGGGCATGTTGTTTGTGCGTTTGTTTGGCCAAACGCATTAACCGATTGTTTTGAAATGTTGTGCGAAGGTACCTTGTACAAATCCCTTGTGTGCGTAAGATGTTTTCCCATTAAATTGCTTTTCAAGATGACAATATCTGATTTACAAAAATGAGTGTACACTTTTTTAGCCAAACGCATTGACCGACTGTTTTGAAAATGAATATGAAGATACCTTATAAAAAAGTCAAAAGAAATATGTAAGATTTTCCCCCATTTACTTCTGTTTCAAGATGGCGGTCCTGATTTAAACAGACAAGTGTACAGTTTTGGCTAAACGCATTGATCGATTGCTTAGAAATTTGGTATTAAGATAACTTGTATAAAGTCCGAAGATGAAAGATTTTTCCCATTAATTTCCGTTTTAAGATGGCGTCATATAATTCAACGTTGAGTGTGTAATTGCAGGTTATTTCCTATAATATTGGCGGAACTGCAACAACTCATAATTGTGTCCGCTTCGTGTAGAAAGAGCATAAAATCTGCAATAAAGTTGATCCAGTAGTATTTTTAGTAAATATTACGGTTATCAGTTAAATGGGCGGAAAAAGTACCAAAGTTGTCGTGGTATCAGAAATGCTCTGTATAGCATTTCTGTAAAGTCTACTATTCTTTTGAACTACTGTAATATTTTTTAAAAAAACTTCCCAATTAACTAAATCAGTATTATCTTTTAATCGGTAAACAGTCGTATAAATAACAGTCGAGGTAAACAGTTGTCTCTCTAATGTAATGAAAGCAAATTAAAAAAAAAATATCTCACGTAAACTAACATTTCAATAAGCTAAACTCGAAGGAGAAACTGTTCCAACAATTGTTATTTTTCACTTTTTAAAATACCACAAATGATTTGCCATAAATTAGCATTTTAAAATTGAATTTAAATTATAAAAATGAACCCTGACCGCGGAAAAATTAATTTTCGTATTTTAAAATAAATTTGGACATTTCGTTTTTCATCTTAATACTGATTTATAATTGCGAAATATTTTGTTAAAGCGTAAAGTAATGTATTTGAAGATTTGTAATAGTCACAGTTATTTTAACCAAGTGTGAATGAAACCGGACCAAAAATATATAGCCTACACTGTGTTTGTAAAAGGAAACAACTTCTTAAAGACGTGTTCTAGAGGCAAAAATTGCTGTTTCAATACTTTCTGGCCTTATCATGATACATATTTTCCAATTGAAAATATGTTAAAATAATGTTATGGTGGCTATGTTACAATACTGAAAATAACCAGTTAAAATGAAAACATTTTGTAATTAATGCTACCAGTCAACTATGAAATATTTTACAGACACGATGTATTTTGCCAAAGAAGTGCCTGTATGACAATTTAACATGTACTGTAATGTTTTAGTACATTTTCACTATTTGTTTTTGCAGAAAGTGTTCTTAAATAAAAATGTTAAGAACTGTAATGTTTATTGACCGAGCGAAGTGCGATCTGTATAAACTCGACAGTTCGGCTAATGATTTGTGCATTTGTTTATTTGTTTCCCATTTTTGGCCACACTCATTGACTGATTGTTTTGAAATTCGTTACGAAGGAACCATGTGTAAAGCCAAAATATTAATTTAATTTAAATTCCCATCACACACAATTGATTCAGTTTATCTATGGTTGCTCGATCGGTAGCCAATCCAAGGTCAACTTCTAAGCCTGGTTGCTACCGGTGAAAGGGTTTAAACAATACGATCTATAAGGCCGTGTGTTTACTTTAAATCACTAGGGAACAACCCTACTCCACTCGCGTATGTGTCTCTTTACGCGTGTGTCTTACCGAAGAATGTATAAGATTTTCCCTTGCTATTTCAAGATGGCAGTCTGGTTAGTTCCTGTAATACTGACTGAACTACCAAGACCTATCATAATTTTGATCACTCGTAAAGAAAGAACATAGAATTTCGAATCCAGTAACATTTTTGTAGAATGTTAAATTGTAGGTTGTCGGTTAAATTGGCGGAAAAGGTTACAAGAGCGACAGAGCGCTGTCGTGGAGTGGTTCTGAGGCAATTATTAAGAATATACTGCAAGGTCCGCTCTTCTTTGAAGTAGGCTACTAGTATTTCCTAATCTACAAAGCTATGAATATCCTGATATTTGAGTGAAGTTATTAAATGCTAATATTTCAATGAAGCTTGGCAACACACCTGGAGGCGCGCACGTTTTTTATTTCAAAGATTTAAAAAAGTGCATCACTACCATATGGTATATGTTAATCTATTAGTAAATGAAATCAGCTTTCTTCGGGTGTAATTTGTTTGCTTTCTAACCACTGTACTCTTTCTGAACTCTTCAACCTGATAAAACTGGTTCAAAACCTCCAAGTAATAACTTTCTAACTTCCGCAAACATTGCGCATCGTTCAGCGGTTATATTAGATACCGTTAAACCATCAACGGCTGCTACTATTAACGCATATCGTAAAACGTCCAAGAAGATGATGCACTTTAGTAACGCGACGGTTTTATTATTTTCATTTTATTGCGGCTCATATTGAATTACCAACCTGATTCCTTTCGTTATATTTTTATGGCTTAACATGTGAATGGGAGTTTTTTTTAGAAGGACGTAAATCTAAACTATAAAAATTTCATAATCTAAACAAAAGTTTATTTCTAACATTTTAAAAATAAAATGTATACTGAATTATAGAGTTCGTAAAACACTTTCAATTTTATGTGTCAAAAATTTATTCAAAAACTATTTTTTAATGGACGTAATTCCAGACAAAAAGTTTGACTTACTTTCATTAAAAACGTTTCCACCTAACTATAATTTTTATTTAAAAAATATCAAAGTTATTATATAGGTTACAACAAAGTGAAAAGTTTTATCTTAATATCCTAAATATCTTTCATAAAACACAAAAGTAATTAAAATTATTAAAAAGAACCAATTTGTGTTTTGAAATAAAAGAAAATTATATTTTACCAATAAAAAAAACGATATATTGATAGAAATATCAAAACATCGTCATTTTCAACACTGTTAGGACTTAAACTGTGGTCAACAGCCAGTCAAGAAACTGATTATAAAATTTAAAAATAATCAACCGATATAAATCTTTCATCTCCACAATATTATCTCTGTCTCGATTTTCATTGCTTCTTTTCCTCCAAGATAATACAGTATGTTCAGGAAATGCATTTATTATCCCTTCCATTTACGGAAACTTGTGAATGAACCTTATACTTTGAATTATAAACAAATTCATAAAATATGCTTATTTGAAAAATAACATTATATTTTCTTGTACGTTATCCCTTTTCTCTGTTCAGGTATATTTTGGCACGCTTCGAAGATTAACGCAAGATACAAAGTGTTTCTTTGATGGTAATTTTCAGGTGCATAGAGCGACTATGAATTTACTTTTGTATCAGTTGAAACGCATAGATCCTGTCAATTTCGGTGAAATTATGCCAAAATCATGCCTGTTGTAGGCAAATATTCAAGTTGATCTAGTTCTTTTAAAGTTCAATGTTCAAAAGATACACTTACATTTATTCGTTGTTAACGTGTACTGCTATTGTTTACAATATAAGCATACTCCTTAAAAACAGTTTTTATTAGTTTTTAATTAGTTCTTGAAAGAACAACTAAAAAACTTTTTCGGCTGCCAGGTATTTCAGCGACATCTAACGGATATATAAACTGTCTCTTGTTGATTATCGTTCGTTAACAAAACGAGAAAACAGCTGATCGGTAAAATGCTTAAAGAAAGAACAATAGTAATAAAATCAAGTATTTAAACGCTGTACTGAATCAAACATGTCATTTATCGTTTAATAGCAGATTTATCTCATTAAAATAAATAGATTTTATTTTTTACTTTGTAAATGAATATTATGAATACTGGATCTCAGTCAACCCAGTTGTGTAAAGTTCACTAAATACAAAACTCCTGTTCGGCCTTTTGAATATACAAAGTCATTAAGGGCCCTGTTTAAGGCCTCCCACTGATTTATATACCTGCACCTTGTCACCCGTGGAAAACAAATCTGTTTTCATAAGATGATATCTTACAAAGTTTCTATTTTTGTTTCTAAATTAAAACACTTTAAAAAAAGTTTTAATAACGTCAATTGTAACTTCCGTTTAAATATTTAAATTAAAAAAATCTAATTAGAAATTTTTAAAATTCGACTATAAGATATTATTATTATTCTGTCCATCTACAATAAAATTCAGATTTCTAAGTTATACTAGTTTTGGCTCTACATTGCGTGAGGGCGTAAATCCATAAACATTTCTTTATATTGATACAGATTTACTTTTTAAAACAACTTTGGGAATTATGAATTACATCTTTTAGAAGTTAGGGAGCGTTGTGATAAGAAATTTATTTTTATTTCGTTAAAATATGTTTTTAGTATGAACAAGATTAAAAAACTGTAACTGCTCAAAGTAAAAAGTAAATTGTAAAAAACCAAAGATCTGAAATAACGTTTTTGAGTAAGTTTTAATGAATTTAGTATTTATTGGTATATCTGACTCGGGTAAACGATTAAAGTATTTTCTTGTTTGTATTTTCAAGTTTAAGAGGTATTTCTGTTAATAAATAAATTGGCTTCAACAAATTTAACGAGTTGTTGAATTAATTTTACACGATTTTAGTTGATTTATTCCTGGTACAGAGGCCAAGGTAAGCAAAAAATACAATAAGTACATGTAATACACTGGTAATATTAGAACATATCAACATATATGTGAAGGGACTATATATAACTTTGAAAAGGGTTAATATAATGTATAGACACAACAAACACATGGTTATATGGAACAATAAATAGAAACGAAAGCAGTTTACCTTAATTATAAGCAATGTTATCTATCCTGTCCCCCACAACAGCTCGACTCAGAATCTGTAACACGAAAAGAAACTTATTAATTGCGCAATAATTGTACAATAAAGAACCCTTGTAATATTGGCTAACATTTATTATCAATTTCAAAAACATGCTACAACATTACAACTTGGTGCAAATATTTTCCGGTACTTATTAAATGAACAATCATTGTATAATGAATAACCCTTTTAATATTGCCTAAAACTACCCATTTCCAAAACATGCTACAATAACACAATTTGGGGCAAATATATTCTGAAACTTATTAATTGCGCAAACCCTGCACAATTAAAAACCCTTGTAATATTGGTTAAAAAGTATTACCCATTTCCAAAACATGCTACAATATTACAAATTGGTGCAGGTAGCTAGGAATAGTTAAAAAAAATATAGTAATTAATTGTAGGTAGTGCAACGTTTTTAAAAAGTATTTTTGTATTACAAACGTATGAAGCAATTCAGACGCAAGGAGTATTTGGTAAGTAGAACATTTTTATAACAAGTACAAACTGTCAATTTTTGTGTTTTGAACAACAATTACAAGGTCCCATTGAACCAAAAACTTGAAAGCCCAAGTACAGCAAGTTTTTATATAAAATGTCTGTCAAAATCTGTTGAAATAGCCACTATATTAAAATCCAGACAAAATATGAACCGATCAAAATATAAACATGACTTCTACAGCATATTTAAGGGTGAGTTTAAAATTGTGTGAGTGTGTGTGTGTGTGTGTGTGTGTGTTTCAGTACTCTATTATCCACAATTTTGGTTCAATATGATTCAAAATTGGAGTTGGAAACATAACAATAAAATAGCCTGTAATTGTTTAAATCTACAAAAAATAAAAACAAATTCATCCTTTACTATTTTAAAATTAGTTTTCACCAATGTATCAGCAAATTTGTAAATATAAAATAACGGTTGATGCACATTCTGAAATTGATTCTATATTTGATGATAAAATTAAAACAAGTTAAAGATAAACTTTACTGCTGTTATGATTCTTTTATGTATTTTTAAAATACAATACCAAAATGTTCGTTTAAAGTAATTATATAAATTATTTACTTTTTGGAAATTTACTTCTATTACGTGAGACAGCTATAAGACGCGATAATTTTTTATTGATTGATTTGAAGTTAATGTGTCTAGGATTTTAGTGGAAGAAAATTATAAGTGTATATGGCCATTGACAATGTACGTATCTGTAATCTAACTGGCTGTGAATATTGTTCGAATTTAATGATACACACTTAATTATTAAGAGCGAAAAAGTTCTCTATAGGAAAAGTTTCGGCTTTGTGAAAAAAAATCTAAAGATCGCGAACAAATATTTTTTTAAATTTTTGATGATAACACGGAAAAGACAAAAATAGCTTATTCAGAATGGTACTTTTTCGGAGTTGGGTGAAAGGTCCGCCACGCCACAGTATACTTTTGTGTACCTAAATAACTTTCGTGTAAATTTGGCGGGAATATGTCAATAGATAAAAATGTGTATTTGGAACACAAGATATAAATATAGGCTTATATTCTTCTCTAAATATAGGCTTATAGATAGAGCATCGATAATAAAGTTTTTAACAACTCTTTTTTTTAATATTATTGAATAATTATTGAAATGAAATGTCTTTTAGAATACGAATAGCTTTTTTATGTTGGCGTAATTGAGAAAGTTAGTGCCGTAATTTATTGCCATAAAAACAAACATTTCTCTATTTCAATGCAGTCAGTGTGACAGCGCTCGCTAGGCAATTGATTGATATGTGGACATTTCACACGTTACTGGGAAAATTGACCATTAAATAATGGCGAATTAAATGTGTGAAAGTACAGGCGACGGTTTGGCAGACCAGATAAGCGAAAGATTTTATTTCCTTATAGGCGGTGCGGTAGTGTGACATCACATGTAATTTGTTAGTTACGTACTGCAGGGAGCATAATTTACACGTTTAAATATGACCTGTCGTCCGAAGGGTTTTTAAACGTAATTATTAGAAAAAAAACATGAAATAACGCTCTATTTTTATTAAATTTTTTAACCTGGTTGAGGTAGAATTTCAATGTCCTCCCTGACACTCAACTCAGAGACAAATAGCTGTACATGACATCTAAACCACTGTCTGTTAGCGCAGATTCAATATACACAGTTTATTGGTTTTGTTAGAGCTAATATTTTAAAATATCCTCTTGCTGGTGTGATGGAAGCGAATTTCAAAAAATAATTCTTTTTAATTGAAAATTTTAGTTTCACCATCATTAAATGAAATTACATTTAATTTACATTGAAATTACATTGATTGAAAATACAGAAGTTAATCAAGTTCAGACCAAAATACAGACAGCCACCAAATTCAATTTCCCAATTTCAATGAATTTTAAAATCAAAAATACTAAACTATTCAGTTTTTAACGCTGATTACGATGATGAAATGGGATTTTTAATACTTAAGGCAAAAATATGATTTTTTAAAAAAAACTAACATGGCCGGCATTTTGAAACTATTGATCGCTGCTGTGATTAAAGTGATTTAAAAAAAAATCGTTCTTAAGTTAAACTTTTGATTTCACCATCATATTGGCACTTTAAACTTCCAAATTACATTGAAAATTTACAAAAAAAATTGAAATTATAAAAAAAGTTAACCTCGATAGCCGCCAAATTCAATTTCGTAATATAAAGGATTCTAAATATACAAAATTCTACATTATTCAGCTTTTATCGCTGATTATAATGTGAAATCAAATTTTCAAAACAATTAAAAACAAAAATATGAATTTTAAAAAACGTTGAGATGATTGCCATTTTGAAACGGTTGATCGTAATTTATTGGGTAACGAACATGTCCCAAGTTAGAATCAAATCGGACCAAAATTGTGAAAGTAAAGTACTGAAACACACACACACACACACACACACACACACACATACACACACACGCACGCACTTTTAGATTGAATTAATGTACCGTTTAATAATAATAATAATAAATCGAATACATTTTTAGAACAAATTCTTCAAAATCGTATGTAAAATTTGTTTATCAAATATCACTTATATGCAATATATAACTTCCCTACTATAAAACTTGTCGCTATACTCTAAACACATCCGTTTTGGAAACTATAAAAAACAAACTGAAGGAAGGATTATTTAATCAGATTTCACTCAAACTTTAGCCATGTTTCAACTTCCAATATACGTAACACAAGATAGTGAAGCAGGTTTTCAAAATAAATCGCGGAAGTCAGCTGTCGCGCAGACGTGATGGAAACGGATTTACAAAAATACATTTTTTAAAATTGGTTTTTTAATTTATTATTTCAACATCACTAACAGCATTAAAATCTGCATATAACAGCATTTTAAAATTTCAAATTTCAAAAAATTAAATTTTTTAACTTAAAAGAATTTTGAAAATTCAGAGCTGTTATGCAATTTTAACGTTGATTACAATGGTGAAATCAGATTACTAAAAATATTTTAGGCAAAAAAGTACGCATTCTTAAAGATTTGAAATGGCTGCCATTTTTGAACTGTTAAGCAAATTTTGCCGAAAAATGAACTTGTCCAAGCTATTACCAAAATCGAAAATCGGTCTGATATTCAAACTTGAGCGTTCGAACAATTCCCTCCACATATACTTTTCTTAACGATTCCCAAAAAGTGATCTAGTGGCAGGATAGGCGCTCGTTTCAAGGTTCCCGGTCTAGGTCTTACTATAATGGCCGCTCAATAGCTTATATTTCAATTTTTCCATTCTCTAAAAGTATTTAAAAAACGCTTTGAAACAAAATAAAAATAATAATAAATGATGACCGCGTTGATTTTGTTTTGTATAATTCGATATACTCTTGAACTATAATTTTTTGTTTTATTTCAGAACAAATTAAAATCAGTTATGGATTTTCATTTATGATCACATTATTAACTTAATGAGTAATGGATTTAATAATTGAACAAATTAATTTGATTTGCTATCATTTTAAAAAAATTAGGCAATTGCGTTACTTTTAGAATTATAGTTTCGACTTTTTTTGAAGGAATATGGGAAAATTTGTGTAATATTTATTTATGTTCCAATTATTTTCACAGTGAAAATACTATCTCTATTTTGAAAGGAAATTTAAAAAAGTTGTTACTCATTGAAATACATAAAATCTCAAACCAATAAACAGATGTCAAATAGTAAGAATTCGTAAACAAAAGTTTTTTAAACTTAAAAAGTAGTTATTTTATTCATTCAACGAATACTTTCTCCAATCTGTATTTTTAATAGTAGTGTTAAGCATAAACGTATAAAAATTGTGCAACAATTTAACAAGGCGTTATACAATTTCCTAACACAATGCTAGTCTAAGCTAGACTATAATAAATTGCTATTTTTTTTATAACAAAAGGCATTTGCACGGCCCCAAAAGTGCTTACATAAACTGTTTTAGTTATATTACCAGTTCTGCCAACCGTAACGTAACGAAAATACAAAAACTGGTCCCTAACAGTACAGCCAACCTTTCTACTTCTACTTTCATCAATATGTTTTAATTTCTTGCCGTGTATGCTGGGCGGGCGAAAGTGTTTTTTTACCGGTACAATGATTTCGCAACAATGTCGGTCGGTAATCAGCGCTACCGGGATTGTGTCTAAGAAAATGTCTGTAAACGGTGCATACGAGTTTTCTTATCTAACATGGAGCTTAGAAAGGAGCATGAAATGTGTCCCCGTATTGTCCGAACTGAAGGAGAATCTGAAACAGCTGACATTATCGTAACTTGTCAATTGTTGTTTGTGTTTTTTCTGTACAGCCTGGATACATATATTTTTCCTTTGCATATTTAAACAACACTCTTTTGAAAACTCATTTAGTGTTTCAATTTTTTGGCAAAAGAATTAATTTCTTTTTTAATTTCACAGAGCGTTACGATAACTTAATCTATCAAAATTTAATAATTTAAACATTGTTTTTTTTAATTAAAATGCAAAAAATAACCTCAAACATTTTTGTAACTATTTCATTGGTTTTAAGTAATCGGCTTTTTAAAAAATATTGCAATTTTAGGTATATTGCGATACCTAAATTTGCCTTCCCGTTCAAATTTCAACACGTTTTGTCAAGTGTAAAATATAATATAAACACACATACAATGACATGCTTAAAACACCTGTTGTCACGTCATTATTTTCTAAGAATAATAATATTAAACAATATTATTCACGTGAAGTCTCAACAGGCCAATCTGCGAAACATATGTTGATTTTAATAAATAAATATTATTGTAAAGCTGTTTGTGTTTCTCTAAAATAATTTGTAATCCTACAAAGTGTTATTATTGTTATTTTAATTTTAAATATATTTGAATTTAAACGTAATCCGGTATAGAAATCTTTTCCAGAAGTCGTGAAGCCAAATACATATTTTTCATTGAGCTTCATATAACTCGGCAAAAATTAAATAAAAACATTTTCCTGAAAACACGATGGATGCAGTGTTTTTCGGAAACATTTAAAATTTTCAAACAATTTAGTTTTCAAGTTCAAAGTAACACAAGTTTTGGTTTTTTTCAAAAATAACTCACTTACGTTTACCAAATTTCAAGTAAAAGAATTCTAGTCTAACCACTGACAGGGTTTTGTTTTGTTTTTTCGATTGATTTTTAAAACTATATTTAAATTTATATTGCTACAATTAAGTGAAAAAGAATTTATGCTAGGCTCGGTGGTTGATGTGGCAAATCACAGGTCAGTCTGCTACGTCTCTGAACTGCGCACCTTAAGGTTTTTAGTTCGGGCTGCAGTTACTTCCGTTACCGTTAACGCTGATTCCTCACCCTCATTAGTTTAACTGTCGAATTTAGTATGAACGTAATAAATTTTGAGATTTTAACGGTTTTTTAGAATTTTCTTGTTGAAAAACTTGTCTGTAAAAAAGTTTGTGTGATATGATTTCCCACTTTATACACGACGTCATACTGCACATTTTGTCAAGCGATTGCAACCTTGTGATACACATGTGATACACAATGTGGTTCAAATATAAATTTTTTTATCACATTTTAAATTTTACTCAAAATAATTTTACGATATATTATTTTAATGATTTAGGTTTTTAGGATGCCGTATATAGGTGAGCAAGCGAACGCCTGTTTGTCTGTCTACAACTCAGTTTTTATAGTCGCGTTGATATGCAATTTTTTATAAAAAAAGACTGATTTTATTTTTATTGTTACCAAACTGTTTTCCCTTTTTTAGATGTCACAAGAGGTTCTAATTTATGAAATGTTGTGCAATTAAAAATAGAAAAAAAGATTAAACATACCTCCTTCACTTTTTAAGTTCCCTGTTATTCGTATATTTCTTTATCTTCAATAATAGTTTTCGAAAAACTAAACTAGCAAATTGAAAACGTACACGAATTCCCGTAAAATGTCCAACGGACGTACACACGCTTGACTTCATAAAAATTTCAAAACTGACACGAATGGAAGGAAATTACAAGACCACTAACACTCAAGTAGTGAACAATTGTATCATAGTAATTAAATTAGTTCAGTCGTTATAAAACCACCTGCTAAAAGAAAACAAACAACAATAATTGTAAGAGATAGATGGACCTCGTTAGCTACGCTCACTGGTTAGTGACGGCTATCTGGTGCTTCCTTAATTCCACGTTAGTTATCAGTGATGTGGCTCACACGCATCTCTTGCGTTCGTGTAATAGAGTAACTCTAGTTCCATCTACTTTAGGCATGAATAACATTACATAGTTCGTTAGGCTACAAGTTGTATAATAAGGCAAACCGATACCGTTTCTATGCATCGTTAAGTCATTTTCGTTTACCATCTCAATGGAAATCCAAACTCACGGAATCTGGCTGAATTGTAGTTGTCATTTTAAACAGGAAAAAATAATTTAATATTCAAAAAAGTACCTTTAATTGATAAAACAGTTAATATTAATTGACGTAATATGCTCCGTTTGATCAGATATAAAACACCATAAATTCTACAGAAAATTGTTTTTATTTTCTCCTTTTCTACTGATTATTTTGCAAATAAAAATATTTTTAAAGCAGCTGTATATTTTCTATGTTTCGGCCAAGACTCATGACTATAAAAACTGTCTAGTTTTAACATTTTTCCAAAACGTTTTTAAACACCAAAGACAGATTTTTTTTACCGTTTAACAGACAGACGCTCGCGTGAAAAAAATACTATCTGTATTGTACACCTATGTTTTAACAAAAACAATTTCAATCTAAATCAGTTTTCTCAGGAAATACTTTTTTACTAGCATTAATTAGTATATTATCATTAACTACTATGTGCCTATAATTGTATTTCAAAGGGTTTTTTATAATAGTAATTTATACGAGGAAATTTCCGTATATTAGGAAACAGCTAAATCAGTAAACGTTTAGGCACAGTAAAATAAAAAAAATTCTTAAAGAGAAAATACGCAATATGTTTTTAAAATTTTCCTAAAATTCTATACATGCATATATAATATACGTTATATAATAATACACTGATTTATTAGCATTATAGTTTTAAATCCGACTTTGTGTTCTGGAAGACAATTTTAAGTCGATGCATATATTAATTTACAACGATTTTGTAACTTTATTTATATCAATAACGAACTGACCAAGAATCATTAACAAGGAAGTATAGATTACAAATTATTTTCCATTATTGTCGTCCGCAGTAATTGCATTTCCTTTCCTGAACGACTGTCATAGCGGAATGTCAATTTCTTGACGTTAATTGCGGTGACCGATAACATGGATATAGTGCTTCCTTGATTACAAGGAAATACGACAACAGTTTAGATCTATTAGTTGGTCAGTACAGGCGACAAGTTGTATAATACGGCAAACCGATACCGTTTCTATGAAGCGTTAAAATTATTTTCGTTATTTTCGGTTACCATTAAATTAAACGGAAATCCAATCTTTCACGGAATCTTGCTGTATTGTAGAGTCATTTTAAACAGGAAGAAAATAATTTTTTAACAGTAAACGGTAAGTAAAATATTTATTGAATCGGCTATAAACTTGATTTTTTTGTAAAAACAAAACATTTAGAGAAAAATACAGCAGTCTATTATTGCATGCGAAATCCATGATGATAAACAAAAACTGTTGCTACAGCTGTTAATGAAATAGCTGACTCATTCGAATGAAAAAGAGATTATATTTATTTTACTTTCTAATAGTCGTACTGTGACAAATTTGCACTTCTGAAAGAAGTACCCCTAGTTTCGTTTAGAAAATCTAGAAAACATACTATAAGGTTCATTCTTTATTATCATTAGAAAACGTAACGAAAAAATGTTTTACGAGTATTAAAGGACATAATTAAAGACATTTAAATACTTATAGACTATTCAAAATGGTGAGAATAGAACGCGTGAAAATTTAAAATACATTTTATCAATTAATATAAATATAAACAACTAGATATTTACACAAATTCTTAGAAAAAATAAAATTTATTAGTAAGCCACTAGCAAAATTATAACGTATAAACTTAATTAAACACTTATATTTTTCAACCACGTAAAATATTTTTTGTGAGCTCATAGTGTGTTTACGGCTGTTTGTGTTTCCTGCATATTGGCATTCAAGTTAAAAATTTCTTGAGAACTATGTAAATTATGCGTGAGAGTGATGTTATCGCCCAGTGTGTTTATGCTGCAATAATTACAAACTTCCTGCCGCACTTTGCTGCGCCAAAATAAGCCGGTTACACTTGTTTAGGGATCCGATAATTACAGGTTATATTGAACTAGAGCTGGGCCTTTCTATTCAATATACTGTATGCAAATGTTGGTGCTGACACTCTCCATTGTGTGCAGCTGACTTTCTCGTTGCCGAATTTGAATTAATTACGTGTGACTATTATTTCCTTGTCTAACGTATAGGCGTGTACCAGTGCAGAACAGTACGTGGGCACTTTATGCCGATTTAAAGGTGGCAAAGTTCTGTTCACTTCGTATTAATGGCAAGTTGTATATGTTAGATTTCATTATGACGTCATACATGTAAGAAAATTAATTGTTACGTTTATACAACTTCTATACAATAACCTTTACTTTTACAACTAGTAAAAAACGTATTCATATTGTCGAATTTTTTCCCAGAAATGTTTTATAGCTTGATAATAAAATTGTAATGTTAAATTTGTACCACACTCTAAAAAATTCTGACTAGTAATGGTTATCTGTTTGACGTTATAAATTTCAATATTTCTAATATTTATGTTAATAAAAGTAAATACACTTGCGTGCGCGAGCCAAATAGGCCTATATTGTACGCAGAGATCTGTAATGTTTAATTTGGGTGGACAGAAGAAGATCGGACAACACCTCGAAGCCGGATTTTAAAATTTCTAATTAGATTATTTAAATTAAATAGTTAGCTGAAAATTACATCTTTTTACTGCAACATTCACAGTGGAAAAGTTTTAATTTCACGGGTAAATATAAAAATATAAGATCTCAAAATGAATTGTCACACTATGGTGACGTGGAGTGTAGAATAAATGACTTAAACACCTGATTTCCGTCACAGCTGTTTCGACGATAATAGACTACCATTTAATTTTAGGCAGTGTTTACTGTTATTGTCTACAATGAATATAAACTATCACAAATAAATCATTAATAATTGCATTTCAATAGTTTAAATTGAATTATTTACGTAGGCTATTAACCAACTCAAACGGTTTATGTGTTTGTTGTAGTAATTAATTGTTAAAATAATGATTAATTACGTTAATTAACATTAAGCCTTTTGTTATATTAAGCCTTTAATTATAATAATTAACATTAAGCCTTTTTTTATAATGTTAATACGTCATATTGAACAGCTAAAATTTTTTTGAATTTTTTTACACTATAAAATATGTAAATTGTTTCGTTATTTAGTGTGTTTTTTAATTAAGTAAAAAAAAGTAGCTTTCTTTTCTTTTCTTACTTCACGAATTTTTAAAGAATAATTTTTTTTTGTTTAACGTCTGTACCTATGTCAGTTAATGATGATGTCAGTTAATGACTAATGATGATGAGGAATCAGCGTTAGTGGTAAGGGAAAAGCAACGGGAGTAAATGCTACTCGAACCAAGAACCTTTGGGTGCTCAATTCAGACGCAGCAAACTTACCGGTGCTTTAACCACATCAACAAACGAGCCCGAAAAGTAAAGATAGTATGTTGATAACACGAAAAAAATCTTGAGAATTTGAAATACTCTGTTTTTCATGTTTCATGAACCAAAAAAAAGGTGTTTGTGGACGTTTGTCCATCTCTCTCTCTCTCTCTCTCTTCTCTGTGTGTGTGTGTGTGTGTGTGTGTGTTTCATGTATGAGTTCATCTGTGCAAATAGCAGGAGAATAAACTAACTGATTGCTTTTAAAATGAAATTCACGATCTAACTTTCTTTGTAACTTTCTTGTAAAGTAGGATTAAGGAAGCCTTTTTTAGACAGATGTTAGAAAATGGATTTCTTCAAAATCTGCTCTAGTGATTTCGATAAAATGTCGTACATATATAAACCATAAATGCCATACCTGAATATATATATATATATATATATATATATATAAAAGGAAGTGCAACGAATAGGCAGTTAAAGAACTTTACAGTTCTGGAAAGAATTTAAAAAGTAAAAGCTGATCGTCTTCAGGTTCTTTCAGCTTTCTCATTAACCGTAAATTTAATTTTGTTTCAAATTAAGTAAATTTTATTGTGTTTTCTGAATCATCATGTGACTAAAATTTTAGCAAAATCTGATGAGCCGATTTTAAGAAATTCGACCGATTCACTGCGTTTATCTACTTAAAAGCAAGACTTGGGTATAGTACGTAAGCCATTCAAAGCTTGTTTTGCCTCTTTTACCAATAATCTTTCCGTGTATGTGTGCGAGCGTGTAGAGAAAGGGGTCAGTTAGGCAACAAGCGATACACGTTAAGCATACTGTTAGCGTCTAGTGTATACAATTTAGAACTGAGCGAGTGAATGGCTAACGACGACATTGTACGAAATATATGTAACATAATGTAGGCCTATGCAAGCGAGCATCTGTCCATTGCCTCTGTAGTACCTGAGTTACGTAAGCCAGTTAGTTCGAGGCCGAAGCTCAACTTATGGCCAAAGTAGGCGTGATTTGGCAGAACCCGAGCATTATTAGCAATAAAGGAAACAAGTGTATTGCAAAAACTTTCTAACACTTAGCGCTTATGGCTCGAGTAAGTGCTTTATTTGGCGATATTAATATACGTTAACAAAGATAATAAAATTCATTAATTTAAAATTTAATTCACTGATTCATGTTGTGAATAATATTAGGTGACCAAAATTAAGTGAAGTGTGATGAACTGATTTTCATAAATTATTACGTTTTTCCAATTTTTTGTTGACAACTACTGAACCTGTTTTTTTAGAAAAACAAAAAGTAAAAGTGGAAAGGTTTTCGTTATATTTCTGTAATATTTATTGATATTGATATATTAGAAAATGTAACAAACATGATTAGGATAAACATGAGTAGAAAAGGGTTTTATAAAGGAACATTTATAAAGGAATATGATATTTGGGGACTTGAGATAAATCTAAGAAAAAACCTAAACCTGGGGTTTATTTATATGTGCATTGGAGGGCAGAGCGAAAATCTTCTATTGGAACACAACACAAAAATCAAAGGGTGTACAACTTACGAGTATTTGGGAATGTCAATTACTAGCGATGGACTCTTAGACACAGTGATAAAAGAACGGAACTCCTTGAGAAGAAGAGCAATAAGGATACTGAACAAGCTTCATGTGGGATCAAGAGATATAAAAACTTAATAAACGAGGAATATATAATACAATTATGAAAAATATAATCTCATATGGTAGCGTATGTCCTCTGAAATAAAAAACAGAAAAATGTCTTGAAGCTACAGAAATAAGAAAAGAAAACAAAAAATGTTAAATCCGTAAAATCATGGATGCGAAGCCCACCACTGTAGACGACCTCAAGACAAAAAAACTTCATTGGTTTGATCATGTCCAAATAATGGACGAAAATCGATTTCCCAAACAGATTTTAAAATAGAAACCACGTGGCCGCAAAAAAAAGAGGAAGACCGAGACTTAGATGGATAGAAGGAATTAATGAGGAAGTGATAGAGAGGGGTTAGATCAAAATCTGTGGAATGACAGGAGAAAATTTAAGAACGTCGGAGAACGTTTTAAGCCGAAAAGAAGAAGATTAAACATGATGATAGTCTAACTATTGAAGCCTTAGGCTATATGTTTATCAAAAAAAGAGCGAGACACGTGCAGGTGACCTTGGAATGAGCGTCGATACTGGCCTCATAGATTAATTTGATCAAACGTGTTATAAAGATTGATTATGATAATAGCTTAGGAAACTTTGTTAACTGGAAAAATTCATTAAACAGTTTCAAAATTGTGACCATTTCAAATCTTTAAAAATTCATAACTTTTTTATAATAAATATTTTTGAAAAATTAATTTTATCATCCTACTTAACGTCAAAAACTGCATAAATTAGCTCGATGAATTTTTAAAATTCGTTTAAATTAGGTACTTTAATTTAACGTCGGCAGAGTTCATTTTCGTATTTTCAATGCAATTTGAAAATTTAAAAGTGCTGATATATACAGTTGTTAACGCTGTTTGTGATGGCAAATTCAGAGTTTAAAAAAATGGAAGATAAAAAAAAATACTTTTTGAAATTTGTTACCATAATGTCAACGAAACAGCCACGATTATTTTAAGTTTGATTAATCCGTTTTTAAAATCAGTTTTTCAGATTTTAGTCAAACATAATTCAGATTGTAAACATAGTCCAGGAGTTAGCGGAAAAATTGACGGTCCAAAAATAAACACACAAAAAATACGGGGAAAATATTTTGGATTTAACACGATAGTTACCTATTAAATTTGACTGAATAGGAAGAAAATACTTTAGGTGAAGTAACTTATTTACAGGATTTATGGAATCGATCTTTAGTACATGAAAGACAGACGTTATTAAAAAAAGAAGATATGATTTGGAACTTAGAAGTCCATTAAAAATTATACATTTTAGCAAACCGCTATAACTAGTTTATTCGATAAAGAATTAAATTCAGCTTTTACGACGGGAACCATAACCTGAAGATCATGAAACGTGCACCGAGCCTGACCTGAACACTTAAATAACATTAAATCAATTTGAAAATGACGAATATGTTCTTGAGGTAGGCAATAAGTTTTAAAATGGAGGAAATAAAAAATAAATAGCTTAACAGGCCTCATTGATTTCTATGTAAGAGATATTGATTGAAATAAGATTCTAGATGTATAGTCTCTAGAGATATGACCAGCAATGTTTGGTAAGCACGGCCTTGGTTAGTTTATTCAAGCGTGTAAGGTACATATAAAAACACTTAATCTGAACTTGTTCTCTCTACAAATTGCCAAATCTTAAAAGCAGGAAACAACATGACCTCCGAGCGGTCACACACTCACCGATTTGCTTCTATATATATGTACAACCAGGTAATCGATATTCGGCAAATATCGCCTCGCGAAGAAAGTATTTCGTTACAGTAATTATCGATCGGTCGCACGGAACCGAATCAGCAGGATTCGAGCTTTCCCGAAATACAATGTCCTTCCCACTTTCACCGGACCACCATAATTGGTTTTAATCGGTCAGTAAAGTTAGGCAGGCGAATGAATATGCAAAGGTTGAGTTAAATTTGACGAAGCAATTAACGAAAAAGTATCGTTTCCTCGGTGTTTTGGGTTTTACGGTGAGCGATTTAAATAAAAAAATAGGCACAAAACAGAGTATAATTGTCAGATTTGCATTATTCCAAAAAATACTTTGAAATCGAACGAGAATGTTTTCCCACAGAAAATCTGTGTAAACATAAGGGAAAAGTTGTGTGTGCTGCACTCTGGAATGAACCTAATGCACTATCTCTATAAATGAACGTAAGTTTAAGTAAACATGTGATCAAATAAAATCGCCGTTTGATTAACAAGGTAAACGTTGAAAATGAAAGTGACAAATCCTTAAGGAAAAAGTGATAGTTAAAATGCCTGACATATCTGGGCAACCATTTTTGTCATCAAAATAAATAAAAATATTAAAAATAAATAATAAATAAATCCGTCTGTTAAAACGGCTGGACTAATATATATTTTATATTTATATATTTTATTATATATATATATATATATATATATATATATATATATATATATATATATACCATCCTGAATCTTTAAGAAATTGATACGTTTTATAAATTTTACTATAAGCGTTGAGAATACATTTACAGGAAAATTGAGACAAAATGTAAAGTACTTGCATCTTTTGGAAACAGATACTCTATAAAAACTATCGTTCCTGTTGTTTGAATTAGAAAATACGATTATTACAAAACAAATTTATAACTGAATCTCACTTCAGACAGTACAATGATTGATATTGTATTACAGTTTATTTCAATCTGATTCAAATGATAGCTTTTAAAGTAGTTTAACACCTTGAATCAAAAAGCATTAAAAGATCAATTAAAAAAATTGTGTTTTTGGTGCTAAGGTGAAGTAAAATAAGGCTTCCTTGATGCACAGTTTTAAAGAATTATATTGTTTTTACGAATTAATGGTTTTGTCTGATTAACGTATTAAAAAAAGTTTACAAACCATTTGGTTTCGCAATTTTCTCAAAAACTAAAGTGTCGAAAATGGCTAAAATAAAACTATAAATTATTTCTTCCTCATCCGATTTTGTGGTTCAAACACTCTAAAATAAATCAGAACCTTCTCTCATAAGTTCTCCTAATCAATCTTTCACCATCCTGAAGAATGAAAAATTCAGTGGATAATATAATCTCAGATTTTTTCTCAATATTACAAATTTTAACATGACTTGTACAATTTAATAACATGATTTGTAAATACAAAATAATTTTAAAATTTATAGTTTAAAAAATATTATGTTAACTTTATTATCCAAAGAAAAAGAAGTAAACATTTAATAGCAAATATTGTTAATACTTTATTATTAAGTAAACCGCATTTTGGAAAACTTTGCGCTGTTCCACCTGAAATTTGTAAATATAACGATAACATAATCATCGCGATTAAGTTAAAACTACTTCGGTATTAATTAAGCGTATTCCCATGTTATCTGCAACAGCCACTAAATACTGTTTCACTGATCATGCTACAATTATATTAAACTTAACGGCCGGTTAAATCTACACCAACACTGACACTATTAACCACTTGACACTGATTACTGTATATCACTCCTACCTTAGTCAAGGAGCGAGCGGCCACCATCTAAACTTCAATACTGAATGGAACCATGCTTTTATACGGAGAGAGAAAGCGGCGTACCGTCGAGGACACCCTAACCTTACGCAATGAAATGTTCCCCTTTTACTTAAGATATTTTAATGGGTGGTTAGCAACGAAGGTGTAGGCATCAGTATCAATTTTTGCACGGGAGATTTAATGGGCGGTTAAGAACGAAGGTTTAATAAGATGCGGGTGAGAGGATCTACGCATAGCTTTACAACGATCATTTTTTCGTCAATTCATACCTCTTGATTTTGGAATATATACACTTAATAAGTAAAAGCAGTCGATATGAATCTATTTTGTGTTTAAATAATTATTTAAGAAGATATTTTATAAGAAAATATTTTTATTGAAAGATGATTTATCTAATTTTATATTTAAATGCCTTATTAAATAATTATAATGTGAACACCCTCCCTACTTTAAATTTATCAAAAGGTCTATAAATACTTGGGGGCTTTTTGTATCAGATTTTGATAAAGTTTTGTTCAAGTAACGTATAGTGCTTAACTCTGTGAACAAATTCATCTTCCTGAAAACCGGTTCAGGAATAAACAGTAAAGTCAGCGAATAAAATCGTATTTGGGAAAAAATATTTTTAGGGACAAATTTTGTCTCTCTTTTAAATATTGTAAATTTTATGAATTAAGAATCTTCATAAAGTTTGAAATTTGAGAAAAATTTGAAGAATAAATTTTGAGAATTTAAGATATTTTCGGATTTTTTTATTGATAGCTTTTAAAACACAATTTTCAGTTTTTTTTTGCAAAAACCACAATGTTTTTTTGTAATTTTAACCTTGTTGTTAACATGATGAAATATTTTTGCATAATTTAATTATAGTTTTTAATTTTTACGTATTTTCATTCTTCTTGTTTGATATTTTGACTAAAATATTTTCCCATATTTTAGACTACATTTACATTTTAAAAAATAAAGCATTTTTTGTCAAAAACTATTAGAAACTGGATTTTTTCAAAATTGGACAAAACGATGTTCATGATATTTTGCTCAGTTAAGCACATAGGAAAGTGTATTAGTTACTATAGTCTTAAAAACACAGTTCAGGAGCTATCAATTAAAACTAAAAAAAAAAATCGGCATAGTTCTTCAAAATCGGTTTATCAGATTGTGTTCAAATTTCGATATGATAAGAGTATCATAACTCAAGTTAGTACAGCAAATTTTAATTTAAACAATTTTTGCGCCATTTTATTTTATTCTATCATATATTTGCCTTTCACTCAATATATACGCGTCTCATTGGTGTAGTAATACTGAGTGTGCACGGAGCTTATCACCCTGTTTAAATAAGTTTAGTACTGGCAAGAGTTTTGGGGAACGAACCGTGCAGTGGTTTCAGACGACCTTGCCAATAACACTCGAAGCTAAGACTTAATGAGAATATTTTACAGTGGCGCTTTTTTAAAAGGTGAACCGCCCGCTAAATTCACTGCTGTCACGCTCCAGGCATAAGAAGCTTGGGTGGATGTACGGGTAAACGTTGTAGTAAAAACTTGAAAGTCCTGGAGTTCAACAGCAAATGGCACATACAAATCGAGTTTAGAAGTGATTTTTTGTAAAAAAACTTAGTCGGAAATTATATTGCCTTTCATTAACACTAATTAATTAACCTGAATTTTTTAATAAAACATTGTTTCTATTAAATTATCTCTTCTTTCTCGTTACACATTCTTAAGAAGTCCTTTCGTTTAAAAATACACTTCCATCAATTGAGAACTTTGTTTTACAGTGCCTTGAGAAAATCTATTTGAGCGTAAGTTTATCTCAAAATTAAACCAAAATCCAAAAATGATTTTTTTATATCACAATAATTAAACATATACAAATTACAAAATAATTATATATGTGACACTTAATGAATTCTTAAATTTTACAATGGATCGTTAGAATCCTAAACTGCAAGTAAAATATAAGTTTTGCATCAGTCATATATATATATATATATATATATATATATATATATATATATATATATATATATATATATATATATAAGGACATCCTGAAATGAGAAGTCATTTATCAATTTTTTTTGGTCTAATTAAATTACAATGTTTAAAATTATTCATATAAAATTACTGCAAATAAGGTACTGATTTCACAAAAATATAATGAAAATTAGTTTAGAAAATACTTTCTCTTTTAAAAATATTCGACAAACAGAAGTCAGACAGGCCGGTGGATATAAAATTAAAAGAAATATGTCCATGAGTAGTAAGTCAAAATGAATAAATTTCTTAAAAATTGAATTTTACAAGTGATTACAAAGCTTCCGTTATCTTATCCTACCATTGAATTCAATAAAATTTGGAGTAAAAAAGGAATTTAAACGAACTACAGCTGATTTCGTTACACTGCGCCAGTGTAAGTATCTCGGACCAGTCAGCCAGATTCTACCTTACTCCCGTCAGATATCCGATTACAGTAACTATGTTGACTGCGGAGTGAAGAATATGGAAATACAGGGAAAGAAAAATTCTTTCTTATACTGACTTAGTTTAGGCGTACCATTGTAATTTTTCAGAAAAATACAGTTAAAAATAATTCAAGCAAGTAATATAAAAAAAAATTGAAGTCAATTCCTACTTAGGTCAACAATTTATTCCTAAATTTATATCCTTCTAAATATCTTATATATAAGAGAATTTTTTTCTCCCATATAAAACTAAAATTAATTAATTAAATTTAATTAATGAATTAATATTTGAAAAAAACTGTATTAACATCAAGTGTCATCCGCTGCAAGTTTAAACAAATGTATTTAAACTTAAGGGGATGAAAAGAAAGTATTTTATTAATGATTAAAAATTTGAACAAGATCTGTAAATATATATATAGGAGAGTGTGAACTAATAGTAGGAATTGAAATAAAATTAATTAATTAAAATTAATTAATGAATTAATATTTGAAAAAACTGTATTAACATCAAGTGTTATCCATTACAAGTTTAAAAAATGTATTTGAGCTTGAGTGGGTGAAAAAAAATTATTAACGATTGAAAATTATTGAACGATTGAAAGATATATAAATATATATAGGGAGAGTGTGAACTAAGAGTAGGAACTGAATACAAATGTAGTTATGAAACTGAAAAAACGAGCTGACTTACTGCTTGATTTTGGGAAGTTTGGTTTAGTAAAATTACCCTCCAGTGCAATCCAATAATAATAAATGATTTCTGTACTTTTTAAATTACATAATTAATTTTTCTTCTAACCGAACTAGTTAAACAGCCCAAATAACAGATGATACAACTTATATAATATGTTTGTCTGACAATGTATCGGGTTTGATGAGGATGTTCACTAATTTTCCAAATTTTTATATCTCTTATTAAACTCGATGAATTGTTAATCTTTGAGTAGCACGTAACAAGTGAGCGAACAAAGCATGAAGACAGTTCAATGCCAGAGGAACAGTAATTAATGTAATTAACAGCGTATTTAAATGTAACTGTCTGTGATATAGCTGTACTCTACAGCAGGTAGTAGAACGGCATGACCTTGACAATGACCTTGAGCACAACACAGGTGTGGCTCTATTGTCAGCTGGGTAGGAGTGACGATGCGAAAGTAACGGGAGCGATTGTTTCCGATTTTCCTGCGAAAATAAAGTCTTTTCAGTTAAAAAATGGCGGCTTTTGTTTTTCTTTTATGGTACGTATTATATATAGATTAATTTTTAATTTGTTCAGAAAAATTTTGATGCGATTTTTTAATATTAAAAACTGTATCGCCGATTTGAAAAAAAATTAAAAAAATATATTAATTAGCAATTAGATACACGAAATGAAAAATAATTTTGGTAACTTGGATTAGTTTGTAACCAACAAAAATACATCATCTAATACAAAATTTAGAACATTCAGAATTTTAACAAAATAATAACTTTTTACACTTTTTTGAAAATTTTATTTTACTTTCATATTAAGCGTTAAATTTTATGAAGACAAACCCTGACCGCGGCAGGATTTATTTTCGTATTTT